>OZ024937.1:10277408-10616952 GCA_964017235.1 Sabellastarte sp. h YS-2021
CACTTGGTCATAAAATACCACAACTTCTAAGTAGTTTAGCCTACTTGTGACAGGTTGAGTTTCCTTGTTGGGGAGATTTAATATTCATCATTTGGCATTGACAGTCTGATGTTAGGCAGAATACCATCAAGCTCTCTCCCATGGCGCTGGACACTTACAGTTTCAGAGCTGTTGTTGTAGTTAATAATCAGATCTATAACAATAACACCAGTGATACTCTGTAACTCCAGCATGAATGTCTGGGGTGACGATAAATAAATCTGACCTTTATATTTTAATGGTCCACTCAAATACAATAAGTAATTTTCCATTCTTTTGGATTCAAAACTCAGAAAATATCAACTCTCATTCCTTAAATTTCCACAATTTGGACAGTCTGAAATCGTTATGTGCAGTGCTGGTTTGGTCTTCGACTGTTCCATAAGTAGCAGACTAGTAAATATTCATCACTGGGTATTGATAGTCTGAATGATAGACAGAATACAAGCAAACTCTCTCTTGGGGCTCTTAAAAGGTCATATTTGGTCTCATTTTGTCCTCTAACAGCCCCAGTGTATGATTCGATCATATAAAATCAATGACATTTTTTGTTTATTTATAACCATTTAATATGTTAGCTTGGTCAGCTAAGGGCTTACTTTGTCATGAAAAGCTACAACTTCTAAGTAGCTTTGGCCTATTATCATCAGTGGGCATTCACAGTCTGATGTTAGGCAGCATACCAGTAAACTCTGCCATGGCACTGGATACTAACAGCTTCAGAGTTGTTTACTTGTAATTAATAGTCAGATTTATGACCATAACACCAGTAGTATTATGTTACTGTAGTCTGAATGTCTGGGGTCTCCATTTGCATTCACAGCTCGCAAGGTATCAACATATTCCATAATTTCAATAATTTGGACAGTTTGAAATTGTTAGAAGGTCTGCTGGTTTGTTCTTTCAACAGTTCCATAAATATCAGAATGGTTAATATTCATCACTGGGTATTGATAATCTGAGGATAGGCAGAATACAAAGAAACTTTCTCTTGGAGCTCTTAGAAGGTCATATTTGGTCTCATTTTGTCCATTAACAGCCCCAGTGTGTGATTTGATCATAAAAATTCAATGACAGCTTTTGTTTATTTTTGATCAGATCTATAACCATAACACCAGTAATATTCTGAAACTCCAGCATGAATATCTGGGGTCACAATAAACAAATCTGTCCTTTAAATTTCAATGGTCCACTCAAGTACAATAAGCAAATTTCCTTTCTTTTGGATTCAAAACTCACAAAGTATCAACTAATTCCATAATTTCTATAATTTGGACAGTCTAGATTGTTAGAAGGAGTGCTGTTTGGTCTTTCAACAGTTCCACAAATATCAGAATAGCTAATATTCATCACTGGGTATTGATAATCTGGGGACAGGCAGAATACAAGCAAACTCTCTCTTGGGGCTCTTAGAAGGTCATATTTGGTCTCATTTTGTCTGCTAACAGCCCCAGTATATGGTCTCATCATAAAAAAATCAATGACAGCTTTTGTTTATTTATGACCATGTAATATATTAGCTTGGTCACCTAAGGGCTTATTTGGATATTTTTTGTTGATCCATAAGTGTTATTATTAATTGGCATGCCTTGATGGGTTGTGAGTAAATAGCATACCTGGACAATATAACTGCGCTTAGGATGTCAATTTTATGCACTTATAACATCTAACAGCCCCATCATAGCACTTGGTCATAAAATACCACAACTTCTAAGTAGTTTAGCCTACTTGTGACAGGTTGAGTTTCCTTGTTGGGGAGATTTAATATTCATCATTTGGCATTGACAGTCTGATGTTAGGCAGAATACCATCAAGCTCTCTCCCATGGCGCTGGACACTTACAGTTTCAGAGCTGTTGTTGTAGTTAATAATCAGATCTATAACAATAACACCAGTGATACTCTGTAACTCCAGCATGAATGTCTGGGGTGACGATAAATAAATCTGACCTTTATATTTTAATGGTCCACTCAAATACAATAAGTAATTTTCCATTCTTTTGGATTCAAAACTCAGAAAATATCAACTCTCATTCCTTAAATTTCCACAATTTGGACAGTCTGAAATCGTTATGTACAGTGATGGTTTGGTCTTCGACTGTTCCATAAGTAGCAGACTAGTAAATATTCATCACTGGGTATTGATAGTCTGAATGATAGACAGAATACAAGCAAACTCTCTCTTGGGGCTCTTAAAAGGTCATATTTGGTCTCATTTTGTCCTCTAACAGCCCCAGTGTATGATTCGATCATATAAAATCAATGACATTTTTTGTTTATTTATAACCATTTAATATGTTAGCTTGGTCAGCTAAGGGCTTACTTTGTCATGAAAAGCTACAACTTCTAAGTAGCTTTGGCCTATTATCATCAGTGGGCATTCACAGTCTGATGTTAGGCAGCATACCAGTAAACTCTGCCATGGCACTGGATACTAACAGCTTCAGAGTTGTTTACTTGTAATTAATAGTCAGATTTATGACCATAACACCAGTAGTATTATGTTACTGTAGTCTGAATGTCTGGGGTCTCCATTTGGATTCACAGCTCGCAAGGTATCAACATATTCCATAATTTCAATAATTTGGACAGTCTGAAATTGTTAGAAGGTCTGCTGGTTTGTTCTTTCAACAGTTCCATAAATATCAGAATGGTTAATATTCATCACTGGGTATTGATAATCTGAGGATAGGCAGAATACAAAGAAACTTTCTCTTGGGGCTCTTAGAAGGTCATATTTGGTCTCATTTTGTCCATTAACAGCCCCAGTGTGTGATTTGATCATAAAAATTCAATGACAGCTTTTGTTTATTTTTGATCAGATCTATAACCATAACACCAGTAATATTCTGAAACTCCAGCATGAATATCTGAGGTCACAATAAACAAATCTGTCCTTTAAATTTTAATGGTCCACTCAAGTACAATAAGCAAATTTCCTTTCTTTTGGATTCAAAACTCACAAAGTATCAACTAATTCCATAATATCTATAATTTGGACAATCTAGATTGTTAGAAGGAGTGCTGTTTGGTCTTTCAACAGTTCCACAAATATCAGAATAGCTAATATTCATCACTGGGTATTGATAATCTGGGGATAGGCAGAATACAAGCAAACTCTCTCTTGGGGCTCTTAGAAGGTCATATTTGGTCTCATTTTGTCTTCTAACAGCCCCAGTATATGGTCTCATCATAAAAAAATCAATGACAGCTTTTGTTTATTTATGATCATGTAATATATTAGCTTGGTCACCTAAGGGCTTATTTGGATATTTTTTGTTGATCCATAAGTGTTATTATTAATTGGCATGCCTTGATGGGTTGTGAGTAAATAGCATACCTGGACAATATAACTGCGCTTAGGATGTCAATTTTATGCACTTATAACATCTAACAGCCCCATCATAGCACTTGGTCATAAAATACCACAACTTCTAAGTAGTTTAGCCTACTTGTGACAGGTTGAGTTTCTTTGTTGGGGAGATTTAATATTCATCATTTGGCATTGACAGTCTGATGTTAGGCAGAATACCATCAAGCTCTCTCCCATGGCGCTGGACACTTGCAGTTTCAGAGCTGTTGTTGTAGTTAATAATCAGATCTATAACAATAACACCAGTGATACTCTGTAACTCCAGCATGAATGTCTGGGGTGACGATAAATAAATCTGACCTTTATATTTTAATGGTCCACTCAAATACAATAAGTAATTTTCCATTCTTTTGGATTCAAAACTCAGAAAATATCAACTCTCATTCCTTAAATTTCCACAATTTGGACAGTCTGAAATCGTTATGTGCAGTGCTGGTTTGGTCTTCGACTGTTCCATAAGTAGCAGACTAGTAAATATTCATCACTGGGTATTGATAGTCTGAATGATAGACAGAATACAAGCAAACTCTCTCTTGGGGCTCTTAAAAGGTCATATTTGGTCTCATTTTGTCCTCTAACAGCCCCAGTGTATGATTCGATCATATAAAATCAATGACATTTTTTGTTTATTTATAACCATTTAATATGTTAGCTTGGTCAGCTAAGGGCTTACTTTGTCATGAAAAGCTACAACTTCTAAGTAGCTTTGGCCTATTATCATCAGTGGGCATTCACAGTCTGATGTTAGGCAGCATACCAGTAAACTCTGCCATGGCACTGGATACTAACAGCTTCAGAGTTGTTTACTTGTAATTAATAGTCAGATTTATGACCATAACACCAGTAGTATTATGTTACTGTAGTCTGAATGTCTGGGGTCTCCATTTGGATTCACAGCTCGCAAGGTATCAACATATTCCATAATTTCAATAATTTGGACAGTCTGAAATTGTTAGAAGGTCTGCTGGTTTGTTCTTTCAACAGTTCCATAAATATCAGAATGGTTAATATTCATCACTGGGTATTGATAATCTGAGGATAGGCAGAATACAAAGAAACTTTCTCTTGGGGCTCTTAGAAGGTCATATTTGGTCTCATTTTGTCCATTAACAGCCCCAGTGTGTGATTTGATCATAAAAATTCAATGACAGCTTTTGTTTATTTTTGATCAGATCTATAACCATAACACCAGTAATATTCTGAAACTCCAGCATGAATATCTGAGGTCACAATAAACAAATCTGTCCTTTAAATTTTAATGGTCCACTCAAGTACAATAAGCAAATTTCCTTTCTTTTGGATTCAAAACTCACAAAGTATCAACTAATTCCATAATATCTATAATTTGGACAATCTAGATTGTTAGAAGGAGTGCTGTTTGGTCTTTCAACAGTTCCACAAATATCAGAATAGCTAATATTCATCACTGGGTATTGATAATCTGGGGATAGGCAGAATACAAGCAAACTCTCTCTTGGGGCTCTTAGAAGGTCATATTTGGTCTCATTTTGTCTTCTAACAGCCCCAGTATATGGTCTCATCATAAAAAAATCAATGACAGCTTTTGTTTATTTATGATCATGTAATATATTAGCTTGGTCACCTAAGGGCTTATTTGGATATTTTTTGTTGATCCATAAGTGTTATTATTAATTGGCATGCCTTGATGGGTTGTGAGTAAATAGCATACCTGGACAATATAACTGCGCTTAGGATGTCAATTTTATGCACTTATAACATCTAACAGCCCCATCATAGCACTTGGTCATAAAATACCACAACTTCTAAGTAGTTTAGCCTACTTGTGACAGGTTGAGTTTCTTTGTTGGGGAGATTTAATATTCATCATTTGGCATTGACAGTCTGATGTTAGGCAGAATACCATCAAGCTCTCTCCCATGGCGCTGGACACTTGCAGTTTCAGAGCTGTTGTTGTAGTTAATAATCAGATCTATAACAATAACACCAGTGATACTCTGTAACTCCAGCATGAATGTCTGGGGTGACGATAAATAAATCTGACCTTTATATTTTAATGGTCCACTCAAATACAATAAGTAATTTTCCATTCTTTTGGATTCAAAACTCAGAAAATATCAACTCTCATTCCTTAAATTTCCACAATTTGGACAGTCTGAAATCGTTATGTGCAGTGCTGGTTTGGTCTTCGACTGTTCCATAAGTAGCAGACTAGTAAATATTCATCACTGGGTATTGATAGTCTGAATGATAGACAGAATACAAGCAAACTCTCTCTTGGGGCTCTTAAAAGGTCATATTTGGTCTCATTTTGTCCTCTAACAGCCCCAGTGTATGATTCGATCATATAAAATCAATGACATTTTTTGTTTATTTATAACCATTTAATATGTTAGCTTGGTCAGCTAAGGGCTTACTTTGTCATGAAAAGCTACAACTTCTAAGTAGCTTTGGCCTATTATCATCAGTGGGCATTCACAGTCTGATGTTAGGCAGCATACCAGTAAACTCTGCCATGGCACTGGATACTAACAGCTTCAGAGTTGTTTACTTGTAATTAATAGTCAGATTTATGACCATAACACCAGTAGTATTATGTTACTGTAGTCTGAATGTCTGGGGTCTCCATTTGGATTCACAGCTCGCAAGGTATCAACATATTCCATAATTTCAATAATTTGGACAGTTTGAAATTGTTAGAAGGTCTGCTGGTTTGTTCTTTCAACAGTTCCATAAATATCAGAATGGTTAATATTCATCACTGGGTATTGATAATCTGAGGATAGGCAGAATACAAAGAAACTTTCTCTTGGAGCTCTTAGAAGGTCATATTTGGTCTCATTTTGTCCATTAACAGCCCCAGTGTGTGATTTGATCATAAAAATTCAATGACAGCTTTTGTTTATTTTTGATCAGATCTATAACCATAACACCAGTAATATTCTGAAACTCCAGCATGAATATCTGGGGTCACAATAAACAAATCTGTCCTTTAAATTTCAATGGTCCACTCAAGTGCAATAATCAAATTTCCTTTCTTTTGGATTCAAAACTCACAAAGTATCAACTAATTCCATAATTTCTATAATTTGGACAGTCTAGATTGTTAGAAGGAGTGCTGTTTGGTCTTTCAACAGTTCCACAAATATCAGAATAGCTAATATTCATCACTGGGTATTGATAATCTGGGGACAGGCAGAATACAAGCAAACTCTCTCTTGGGGCTCTTAGAAGGTCATATTTGGTCTCATTTTGTCTGCTAACAGCCCCAGTATATGGTCTCATCATAAAAAAATCAATGACAGCTTTTGTTTATTTATGACCATGTAATATATTAGCTTGGTCACCTAAGGGCTTATTTGGATATTTTTTGTTGATCCATAAGTGTTATTATTAATTGGCATGCCTTGATGGGTTGTGAGTAAATAGCATACCTGGACAATATAACTGCGCTTAGGATGTCAATTTTATGCACTTATAACATCTAACAGCCCCATCATAGCACTTGGTCATAAAATACCACAACTTCTAAGTAGTTTAGCCTACTTGTGACAGGTTGAGTTTCCTTGTTGGGGAGATTTAATATTCATCATTTGGCATTGACAGTCTGATGTTAGGCAGAATACCATCAAGCTCTCTCCCATGGCGCTGGACACTTACAGTTTCAGAGCTGTTGTTGTAGTTAATAATCAGATCTATAACAATAACACCAGTGATACTCTGTAACTCCAGCATGAATGTCTGGGGTGACGATAAATAAATCTGACCTTTATATTTTAATGGTCCACTCAAATACAATAAGTAATTTTCCATTCTTTTGGATTCAAAACTCAGAAAATATCAACTCTCATTCCTTAAATTTCCACAATTTGGACAGTCTGAAATCGTTATGTGCAGTGCTGGTTTGGTCTTCGACTGTTCCATAAGTAGCAGACTAGTAAATATTCATCACTGGGTATTGATAGTCTGAATGATAGACAGAATACAAGCAAACTCTCTCTTGGGGCTCTTAAAAGGTCATATTTGGTCTCATTTTGTCCTCTAACAGCCCCAGTGTATGATTCGATCATATAAAATCAATGACATTTTTTGTTTATTTATAACCATTTAATATGTTAGCTTGGTCAGCTAAGGGCTTACTTTGTCATGAAAAGCTACAACTTCTAAGTAGCTTTGGCCTATTATCATCAGTGGGCATTCACAGTCTGATGTTAGGCAGCATACCAGTAAACTCTGCCATGGCACTGGATACTAACAGCTTCAGAGTTGTTTACTTGTAATTAATAGTCAGATTTATGACCATAACACCAGTAGTATTATGTTACTGTAGTCTGAATGTCTGGGGTCTCCATTTGCATTCACAGCTCGCAAGGTATCAACATATTCCATAATTTCAATAATTTGGACAGTTTGAAATTGTTAGAAGGTCTGCTGGTTTGTTCTTTCAACAGTTCCATAAATATCAGAATGGTTAATATTCATCACTGGGTATTGATAATCTGAGGATAGGCAGAATACAAAGAAACTTTCTCTTGGAGCTCTTAGAAGGTCATATTTGGTCTCATTTTGTCCATTAACAGCCCCAGTGTGTGATTTGATCATAAAAATTCAATGACAGCTTTTGTTTATTTTTGATCAGATCTATAACCATAACACCAGTAATATTCTGAAACTCCAGCATGAATATCTGGGGTCACAATAAACAAATCTGTCCTTTAAATTTCAATGGTCCACTCAAGTACAATAAGCAAATTTCCTTTCTTTTGGATTCAAAACTCACAAAGTATCAACTAATTCCATAATTTCTATAATTTGGACAGTCTAGATTGTTAGAAGGAGTGCTGTTTGGTCTTTCAACAGTTCCACAAATATCAGAATAGCTAATATTCATCACTGGGTATTGATAATCTGGGGACAGGAAGAATACAAGCAAACTCTCTCTTGGGGCTCTTAGAAGGTCATATTTGGTCTCATTTTGTCTGCTAACAGCCCCAGTATATGGTCTCATCATAAAAAAATCAATGACAGCTTTTGTTTATTTATGACCATGTAATATATTAGCTTGGTCACCTAAGGGCTTATTTGGATATTTTTTGTTGATCCATAAGTGTTATTATTAATTGGCATGCCTTGATGGGTTGTGAGTAAATAGCATACCTGGACAATATAACTGCGCTTAGGATGTCAATTTTATGCACTTATAACATCTAACAGCCCCATCATAGCACTTGGTCATAAAATACCACAACTTCTAAGTAGTTTAGCCTACTTGTGACAGGTTGAGTTTCCTTGTTGGGGAGATTTAATATTCATCATTTGGCATTGACAGTCTGATGTTAGGCAGAATACCATCAAGCTCTCTCCCATGGCGCTGGACACTTACAGTTTCAGAGCTGTTGTTGTAGTTAATAATCAGATCTATAACAATAACACCAGTGATACTCTGTAACTCCAGCATGAATGTCTGGGGTGACGATAAATAAATCTGACCTTTATATTTTAATGGTCCACTCAAATACAATAAGTAATTTTCCATTCTTTTGGATTCAAAACTCAGAAAATATCAACTCTCATTCCTTAAATTTCCACAATTTGGACAGTCTGAAATCGTTATGTACAGTGATGGTTTGGTCTTCGACTGTTCCATAAGTAGCAGACTAGTAAATATTCATCACTGGGTATTGATAGTCTGAATGATAGACAGAATACAAGCAAACTCTCTCTTGGGGCTCTTAAAAGGTCATATTTGGTCTCATTTTGTCCTCTAACAGCCCCAGTGTATGATTCGATCATATAAAATCAATGACATTTTTTGTTTATTTATAACCATTTAATATGTTAGCTTGGTCAGCTAAGGGCTTACTTTGTCATGAAAAGCTACAACTTCTAAGTAGCTTTGGCCTATTATCATCAGTGGGCATTCACAGTCTGATGTTAGGCAGCATACCAGTAAACTCTGCCATGGCACTGGATACTAACAGCTTCAGAGTTGTTTACTTGTAATTAATAGTCAGATTTATGACCATAACACCAGTAGTATTATGTTACTGTAGTCTGAATGTCTGGGGTCTCCATTTGGATTCACAGCTCGCAAGGTATCAACATATTCCATAATTTCAATAATTTGGACAGTCTGAAATTGTTAGAAGGTCTGCTGGTTTGTTCTTTCAACAGTTCCATAAATATCAGAATGGTTAATATTCATCACTGGGTATTGATAATCTGAGGATAGGCAGAATACAAAGAAACTTTCTCTTGGGGCTCTTAGAAGGTCATATTTGGTCTCATTTTGTCCATTAACAGCCCCAGTGTGTGATTTGATCATAAAAATTCAATGACAGCTTTTGTTTATTTTTGATCAGATCTATAACCATAACACCAGTAATATTCTGAAACTCCAGCATGAATATCTGAGGTCACAATAAACAAATCTGTCCTTTAAATTTTAATGGTCCACTCAAGTACAATAAGCAAATTTCCTTTCTTTTGGATTCAAAACTCACAAAGTATCAACTAATTCCATAATATCTATAATTTGGACAATCTAGATTGTTAGAAGGAGTGCTGTTTGGTCTTTCAACAGTTCCACAAATATCAGAATAGCTAATATTCATCACTGGGTATTGATAATCTGGGGATAGGCAGAATACAAGCAAACTCTCTCTTGGGGCTCTTAGAAGGTCATATTTGGTCTCATTTTGTCTTCTAACAGCCCCAGTATATGGTCTCATCATAAAAAAATCAATGACAGCTTTTGTTTATTTATGATCATGTAATATATTAGCTTGGTCACCTAAGGGCTTATTTGGATATTTTTTGTTGATCCATAAGTGTTATTATTAATTGGCATGCCTTGATGGGTTGTGAGTAAATAGCATACCTGGACAATATAACTGCGCTTAGGATGTCAATTTTATGCACTTATAACATCTAACAGCCCCATCATAGCACTTGGTCATAAAATACCACAACTTCTAAGTAGTTTAGCCTACTTGTGACAGGTTGAGTTTCCTTGTTGGGGAGATTTAATATTCATCATTTGGCATTGACAGTCTGATGTTAGGCAGAATACCATCAAGCTCTCTCCCATGGCGCTGGACACTTACAGTTTCAGAGCTGTTGTTGTAGTTAATAATCAGATCTATAACAATAACACCAGTGATACTCTGTAACTCCAGCATGAATGTCTGGGGTGACGATAAATAAATCTGACCTTTATATTTTAATGGTCCACTCAAATACAATAAGTAATTTTCCATTCTTTTGGATTCAAAACTCAGAAAATATCAACTCTCATTCCTTAAATTTCCACAATTTGGACAGTCTGAAATCGTTATGTGCAGTGCTGGTTTGGTCTTCGACTGTTCCATAAGTAGCAGACTAGTAAATATTCATCACTGGGTATTGATAGTCTGAATGATAGACAGAATACAAGCAAACTCTCTCTTGGGGCTCTTAAAAGGTCATATTTGGTCTCATTTTGTCCTCTAACAGCCCCAGTGTATGATTCGATCATATAAAATCAATGACATTTTTTGTTTATTTATAACCATTTAATATGTTAGCTTGGTCAGCTAAGGGCTTACTTTGTCATGAAAAGCTACAACTTCTAAGTAGCTTTGGCCTATTATCATCAGTGGGCATTCACAGTCTGATGTTAGGCAGCATACCAGTAAACTCTGCCATGGCACTGGATACTAACAGCTTCAGAGTTGTTTACTTGTAATTAATAGTCAGATTTATGACCATAACACCAGTAGTATTATGTTACTGTAGTCTGAATGTCTGGGGTCTCCATTTGGATTCACAGCTCGCAAGGTATCAACATATTCCATAATTTCAATAATTTGGACAGTTTGAAATTGTTAGAAGGTCTGCTGGTTTGTTCTTTCAACAGTTCCATAAATATCAGAATGGTTAATATTCATCACTGGGTATTGATAATCTGAGGATAGGCAGAATACAAAGAAACTTTCTCTTGGAGCTCTTAGAAGGTCATATTTGGTCTCATTTTGTCCATTAACAGCCCCAGTGTGTGATTTGATCATAAAAATTCAATGACAGCTTTTGTTTATTTTTGATCAGATCTATAACCATAACACCAGTAATATTCTGAAACTCCAGCATGAATATCTGGGGTCACAATAAACAAATCTGTCCTTTAAATTTCAATGGTCCACTCAAGTGCAATAATCAAATTTCCTTTCTTTTGGATTCAAAACTCACAAAGTATCAACTAATTCCATAATTTCTATAATTTGGACAGTCTAGATTGTTAGAAGGAGTGCTGTTTGGTCTTTCAACAGTTCCACAAATATCAGAATAGCTAATATTCATCACTGGGTATTGATAATCTGGGGACAGGCAGAATACAAGCAAACTCTCTCTTGGGGCTCTTAGAAGGTCATATTTGGTCTCATTTTGTCTGCTAACAGCCCCAGTATATGGTCTCATCATAAAAAAATCAATGACAGCTTTTGTTTATTTATGACCATGTAATATATTAGCTTGGTCACCTAAGGGCTTATTTGGATATTTTTTGTTGATCCATAAGTGTTATTATTAATTGGCATGCCTTGATGGGTTGTGAGTAAATAGCATACCTGGACAATATAACTGCGCTTAGGATGTCAATTTTATGCACTTATAACATCTAACAGCCCCATCATAGCACTTGGTCATAAAATACCACAACTTCTAAGTAGTTTAGCCTACTTGTGACAGGTTGAGTTTCCTTGTTGGGGAGATTTAATATTCATCATTTGGCATTGACAGTCTGATGTTAGGCAGAATACCATCAAGCTCTCTCCCATGGCGCTGGACACTTACAGTTTCAGAGCTGTTGTTGTAGTTAATAATCAGATCTATAACAATAACACCAGTGATACTCTGTAACTCCAGCATGAATGTCTGGGGTGACGATAAATAAATCTGACCTTTATATTTTAATGGTCCACTCAAATACAATAAGTAATTTTCCATTCTTTTGGATTCAAAACTCAGAAAATATCAACTCTCATTCCTTAAATTTCCACAATTTGGACAGTCTGAAATCGTTATGTGCAGTGCTGGTTTGGTCTTCGACTGTTCCATAAGTAGCAGACTAGTAAATATTCATCACTGGGTATTGATAGTCTGAATGATAGACAGAATACAAGCAAACTCTCTCTTGGGGCTCTTAAAAGGTCATATTTGGTCTCATTTTGTCCTCTAACAGCCCCAGTGTATGATTCGATCATATAAAATCAATGACATTTTTTGTTTATTTATAACCATTTAATATGTTAGCTTGGTCAGCTAAGGGCTTACTTTGTCATGAAAAGCTACAACTTCTAAGTAGCTTTGGCCTATTATCATCAGTGGGCATTCACAGTCTGATGTTAGGCAGCATACCAGTAAACTCTGCCATGGCACTGGATACTAACAGCTTCAGAGTTGTTTACTTGTAATTAATAGTCAGATTTATGACCATAACACCAGTAGTATTATGTTACTGTAGTCTGAATGTCTGGGGTCTCCATTTGGATTCACAGCTCGCAAGGTATCAACATATTCCATAATTTCAATAATTTGGACAGTTTGAAATTGTTAGAAGGTCTGCTGGTTTGTTCTTTCAACAGTTCCATAAATATCAGAATGGTTAATATTCATCACTGGGTATTGATAATCTGAGGATAGGCAGAATACAAAGAAACTTTCTCTTGGAGCTCTTAGAAGGTCATATTTGGTCTCATTTTGTCCATTAACAGCCCCAGTGTGTGATTTGATCATAAAAATTCAATGACAGCTTTTGTTTATTTTTGATCAGATCTATAACCATAACACCAGTAATATTCTGAAACTCCAGCATGAATATCTGGGGTCACAATAAACAAATCTGTCCTTTAAATTTCAATGGTCCACTCAAGTACAATAAGCAAATTTCCTTTCTTTTGGATTCAAAACTCACAAAGTATCAACTAATTCCATAATTTCTATAATTTGGACAGTCTAGATTGTTAGAAGGAGTGCTGTTTGGTCTTTCAACAGTTCCACAAATATCAGAATAGCTAATATTCATCACTGGGTATTGATAATCTGGGGACAGGCAGAATACAAGCAAACTCTCTCTTGGGGCTCTTAGAAGGTCATATTTGGTCTCATTTTGTCTGCTAACAGCCCCAGTATATGGTCTCATCATAAAAAAATCAATGACAGCTTTTGTTTATTTATGACCATGTAATATATTAGCTTGGTCACCTAAGGGCTTATTTGGATATTTTTTGTTGATCCATAAGTGTTATTATTAATTGGCATGCCTTGATGGGTTGTGAGTAAATAGCATACCTGGACAATATAACTGCGCTTAGGATGTCAATTTTATGCACTTATAACATCTAACAGCCCCATCATAGCACTTGGTCATAAAATACCACAACTTCTAAGTAGTTTAGCCTACTTGTGACAGGTTGAGTTTCCTTGTTGGGGAGATTTAATATTCATCATTTGGCATTGACAGTCTGATGTTAGGCAGAATACCATCAAGCTCTCTCCCATGGCGCTGGACACTTACAGTTTCAGAGCTGTTGTTGTAGTTAATAATCAGATCTATAACAATAACACCAGTGATACTCTGTAACTCCAGCATGAATGTCTGGGGTGACGATAAATAAATCTGACCTTTATATTTTAATGGTCCACTCAAATACAATAAGTAATTTTCCATTCTTTTGGATTCAAAACTCAGAAAATATCAACTCTCATTCCTTAAATTTCCACAATTTGGACAGTCTGAAATCGTTATGTGCAGTGCTGGTTTGGTCTTCGACTGTTCCATAAGTAGCAGACTAGTAAATATTCATCACTGGGTATTGATAGTCTGAATGATAGACAGAATACAAGCAAACTCTCTCTTGGGGCTCTTAAAAGGTCATATTTGGTCTCATTTTGTCCTCTAACAGCCCCAGTGTATGATTCGATCATATAAAATCAATGACATTTTTTGTTTATTTATAACCATTTAATATGTTAGCTTGGTCAGCTAAGGGCTTACTTTGTCATGAAAAGCTACAACTTCTAAGTAGCTTTGGCCTATTATCATCAGTGGGCATTCACAGTCTGATGTTAGGCAGCATACCAGTAAACTCTGCCATGGCACTGGATACTAACAGCTTCAGAGTTGTTTACTTGTAATTAATAGTCAGATTTATGACCATAACACCAGTAGTATTATGTTACTGTAGTCTGAATGTCTGGGGTCTCCATTTGGATTCACAGCTCGCAAGGTATCAACATATTCCATAATTTCAATAATTTGGACAGTTTGAAATTGTTAGAAGGTCTGCTGGTTTGTTCTTTCAACAGTTCCATAAATATCAGAATGGTTAATATTCATCACTGGGTATTGATAATCTGAGGATAGGCAGAATACAAAGAAACTTTCTCTTGGAGCTCTTAGAAGGTCATATTTGGTCTCATTTTGTCCATTAACAGCCCCAGTGTGTGATTTGATCATAAAAATTCAATGACAGCTTTTGTTTATTTTTGATCAGATCTATAACCATAACACCAGTAATATTCTGAAACTCCAGCATGAATATCTGGGGTCACAATAAACAAATCTGTCCTTTAAATTTCAATGGTCCACTCAAGTACAATAAGCAAATTTCCTTTCTTTTGGATTCAAAACTCACAAAGTATCAACTAATTCCATAATTTCTATAATTTGGACAGTCTAGATTGTTAGAAGGAGTGCCGTTTGGTCTTTCAACAGTTCCACAAATATCAGAATAGCTAATATTCATCACTGGGTATTGATAATCTGGGGACAGGCAGAATACAAGCAAACTCTCTCTTGGGGCTCTTAGAAGGTCATATTTGGTCTCATTTTGTCTGCTAACAGCCCCAGTATATGGTCTCATCATAAAAAAATCAATGACAGCTTTTGTTTATTTATGACCATGTAATATATTAGCTTGGTCACCTAAGGGCTTATTTGGATATTTTTTGTTGATCCATAAGTGCTATTATTAATTGGCATGCCTTGATGGGTTGTGAGTAAATAGCATACCTGGACAATATAACTGCGCTTAGGATGTCAATTTTATGCACTTATAACATCTAACAGCCCCATCATAGCACTTGGTCATAAAATACCACAACTTCTAAGTAGTTTAGCCTACTTGTGACAGGTTGAGTTTCCTTGTTGGGGAGATTTAATATTCATCATTTGGCATTGACAGTCTGATGTTAGGCAGAATACCATCAAGCTCTCTCCCATGGCGCTGGACACTTACACTTTCAGAGCTGTTGTTGTAGTTAATAATCAGATCTATAACAATAACACCAGTGATACTCTGTAACTCCAGCATGAATGTCTGGGGTGACGATAAATAAATCTGACCTTTATATTTTAATGGTCCACTCAAATACAATAAGTAATTTTCCATTCTTTTGGATTCAAAACTCAGAAAATATCAACTCTCATTCCTTAAATTTCCACAATTTGGACAGTCTGAAATCGTTATGTGCAGTGCTGGTTTGGTCTTCGACTGTTCCATAAGTAGCAGACTAGTAAATATTCATCACTGGGTATTGATAGTCTGAATGATAGACAGAATGCAAGCAAACTCTCTCTTGGGGCTCTTAAAAGGTCATATTTGGTCTCATTTTGTCCTCTAACAGCCCCAGTGTATGATTCGATCATATAAAATCAATGACATTTTTTGTTTATTTATAACCATTTAATATGTTAGCTTGGTCAGCAAAGGGCTTACTTTGTCATGAAAAGCTACAACTTCTAAGTAGCTTTGGCCTATTATCATCAGTGGGCATTCACAGTCTGATGTTAGGCAGCATACCAGTAAACTCTGCCATGGCACTGGATACTAACAGCTTCAGAGTTGTTTACTTGTAATTAATAGTCAGATTTATGACCATAACACCAGTAGTATTATGTTACTGTAGTCTGAATGTCTGGGTTCTCCATTTGGATTCACAGCTCGCAAGGTATCAACATATTCCATAATTTCAATAATTTGGACAGTCTGAAATTGTTAGAAGGTCTGCTGGTTTGTTCTTTCAACAGTTCCATAAATATCAGAATGGTTAATATTCATCACTGGGTATTGATAATCTGAGGATAGGCAGAATACAAAGAAACTTTCTCTTGGGGCTCTTAGAAGGTCATATTTGGTCTCATTTTGTCCATTAACAGCCCCAGTGTGTGATTTGATCATAAAAATTCAATGACAGCTTTTGTTTATTTTTGATCAGATCTATAACCATAACACCAGTAATATTCTGAAACTCCAGCATGAATATCTGGGGTCACAATAAGCAAATCTGTCCTTTAAATTTCAATGGTCCACTCAAGTACAATAAGCAAATTTCCTTTCTTTTGGATTCAAAACTCACAAAGTATCAACTAATTCCATAATTTCTATAATTTGGACAGTCTAGATTGTTAGAAGGAGTGCTGTTTGGTCTTTCAACAGTTCCACAAATATCAGAATAGCTAATATTCATCACTGGGTATTGATAATCTGGGGACAGGCAGAATACAAGCAAACTCTCTCTTGGGGCTCTTAGAAGGTCATATTTGGTCTCATTTTGTCTGCTAACAGCCCCAGTATATGGTCTCATCATAAAAAAATCAATGACAGCTTTTGTTTATTTATGACCATGTAATATATTAGCTTGGTCACCTAAGGGCTTATTTGGATATTTTTTGTTGATCCATAAGTGTTATTATTAATTGGCATGCCTTGATGGGTTGTGAGTAAATAGCATACCTGGACAATATAACTGCGCTTAGGATGTCAATTTTATGCACTTATAACATCTAACAGCCCCATCATAGCACTTGGTCATAAAATACCACAACTTCTAAGTAGTTTAGCCTACTTGTGACAGGTTGAGTTTCCTTGTTGGGGCGATTTAATATTCATCATTTGGCATTGACAGTCTGATGTTAGGCAGAATACCATCAAGCTCTCTCCCATGGCGCTGGACACTTACAGTTTCAGAGCTGTTGTTGTAGTTAATAATCAGATCTATAACAATAACACCAGTGATACTCTGTAACTCCAGCATGAATGTCTGGGGTGACGATAAATAAATCTGACCTTTATATTTTAATGGTCCACTCAAATACAATAAGTAATTTTCCATTCTTTTGGATTCAAAACTCAGAAAATATCAACTCTCATTCCTTAAATTTCCACAATTTGGACAGTCTGAAATCGTTATGTGCAGTGCTGGTTTGGTCTTCGACTGTTCCATAAGTAGCAGACTAGTAAATATTCATCACTGGGTATTGATAGTCTGAATGATAGACAGAATGCAAGCAAACTCTCTCTTGGGGCTCTTAAAAGGTCATATTTGGTCTCATTTTGTCTTCTAACAGCCCCAGTGTATGATTCGATCATATAAAATCAATGACATTTTTTGTTTATTTATAACCATTTAATATGTTAGCTTGGTCAGCTAAGGGCTTACTTTGTCATGAAAAGCTACAACTTCTAAGTAGCTTTGGCCTATTATCATCAGTGGGCATTCACAGTCTGATGTTAGGCAGCATACCAGTAAACTCTGCCATGGCACTGGATACTAACAGCGTCAGAGTTGTTTACTTGTAATTAATAGTCAGATTTATGACCATAACACCAGTAGTATTATGTTACTGTAGTCTGAATGTCTGGGTTCTCCATTTGGATTCACAGCTCGCAAGGTATCAACATATTCCATAATTTCAATAATTTGGACAGTCTGAAATTGTTAGAAGGTCTGCTGGTTTGTTCTTTCAACAGTTCCATAAATATCAGAATGGTTAATATTCATCACTGGGTATTGATAATCTGAGGATAGGCAGAATACAAAGAAACTTTCTCTTGGGGCTCTTAGAAGGTCATATTTGGTCTCATTTTGTCCATTAACAGCCCCAGTGTGTGATTTGATCATAAAAATTCAATGACAGCTTTTGTTTATTTTTGATCAGATCTATAACCATAACACCAGTAATATTCTGAAACTCCAGCATGAATATCTGGGGTCACAATAAGCAAATCTTTCCTTTAAATTTTAATGGTCCACTCAAGTACAATAAGCAAATTTCCTTTCTTTTGGATTCAAAACTCACAAAGTATCAACTAATTCCATAATTTCTATAATTTAGACAGTCTCGATTGTTAGAAGGAGTGCTGTTTGGTCTTTCAACAGTTCCACAAATATCAGAATAGCTAATATTCATCACTGGGTATTGATAATCTGGGGACAGGCAGAATACAAGCAAACTCTCTCTTGGGGCTCTTAGAAGGTCATATTTGGTCTCATTTTGTCTGCTAACAGCCCCAGTATATGGTCTCATCATAAAAAAATCAATGACAGCTTTTGTTTATTTATGACCATGTAATATGTTAGCTTGGTCACCTAAGGGCTTATTTGGATATTTTTTGTTGATCCATAAGTGTTATTATTAATTGGCATGCCTTGATGGGTTGTGAGTAAATAGCATACCAGGACAATATAAGTGCGCTTAGGATGTCAATTTTATGCACTTATAACATCTAACAGCCCCATCATAGCACTTGGTCATAAAATACCACACCTTCTAAGTAGTTTAGCTTACTTGTGACAGGTTGAGTTTCCTTGTTGGGGAGATTTCATCTTCATCATTTGGCATTGACAGTCTGATGTTAGGCAGAATACCATCAAGCTCTCTCCCATGGCGCTGGACACTTACAGTTTCAGAGCTGTTGTTGTAGTTAATAATCAGATCTATAACAATAACACCAGTGATACTCTGTAACTCCAGCATGAATGTCTGGGGTGATGATAAATAAATCTGACCTTTATATTTTAATGGTCCACTCAAATACAATAAGTAATTTTCCATTCTTTTGGATTCAAAACTCAGAAAATATCAACTCTCATTCCTTAAATTTCCACAATTTGGACAGTCTGAAATCGTTATGTGCAGTGCTGGTTTGGTCTTCGACTGTTCCATAAGTAGCAGACTAGTAAATATTCATCACTGGGTATTGATAGTCTGAATGATAGACAGAATACAAGCAAACTCTCTCTTGGGGCTCTTTGAAGGTCATATTTGGTCTCATTTTGTCCTCTAACAGCCCCAGTGTATGATTCGATCATATAAAATCAATGACATTTTTTGTTTATTTATAACCATCTAATATGTTAGCTTGGTCAGCTAAGGGCTTACTTTGTCATGAAAAGCTATAACTTCTAAGTAGCTTTGGCCTATTATCATCAGTGGGCATTCACAGTCTAATGTTAGGCAGCATACCAGTAAACTGTGCCATGGCACTGGATACTAACAGCTTCAGAGTTGTTTACTTGTAATTAATAGTCAGATTTATGACCATAACACCAGTAGTATTATGTTACTGTAGTATGAATGTCTGGGGTCTCCATTTGGATTCACAGCTCGCAAGGTATCAACATATTCAATTATTTCAATAATTTGGACAGTCTGAAATTGTTAGAAGGTCTGCTGGTTTGTTCTTTCAACAGTTCCATAAATATCAGAATGGTTAATATTCATCACTGGGTATTGATAATCTGAGGATAGGCAGAATACAAAGAAACTGTCTCTTGGGGCTCTTAGAATGTCATATTTGGTCTCATTTTGTCCATTAACAGCCCCAGTGTGTGATTTGATCATAAAACTTCAATAACAGCTTTTGTTTATTTTTGATCAGATCTATAACCATAACACCAGTAATATTCTGAAACTCCAGCATGAATATCTGGGGTCACAATAAACAAATCTGTCCTTTAAATTTTAATGGTCCACTCAAGTACAATAAGCAAATTTCCTTTCTTTTGGATTCAAAACTCACAAAGTATCACCTAATTCCATAATTTCTATAATTTGGACAGTCTATTTTGTTAGAAGGAGTGTTGTTTGGTCTTTCAACAGTTCCACAAATATCAGAATAGCTAATATTCATCACTGGGTATTGATAATTTGAGGATAGGCAGAATACAAGCAAACTCTCTCTTGGGGCTCTTAGAAGGTCATATTTGGTCTCATTTTGTCTTCTAACAGCCCCAGTATATGGTTTCATCATAAAAAAATCAATGACAGCTTTTGTTTATTTATGACCATGTAATATATTAGCTTGGTCACCTAAGGGCTTATTTGGATATTTTTTGTTGATCCATAAGTGTTATTATTAATTGGCATGCCTTGATGGGTTGTGAGTAAATAGCATACCTGGACAATATAACTGCGCTTAGGATGTCAATTTTATGCACTTATAACATCTAACAGCCCCATCATAGCACTTGGTCATAAAATACCACACCTTCTAAGTAGTTTAGCCTACTTGTGACAGGTTGAGTTTCCTTATTGGCGAGATTTCATCTTCATCATTTGGCATTGACAGTCTGATGTTAGGCAGAATACCATCAAGCTCTCTCCCATGGCGCTGGACACTTACAGTTTCAGAGCTGTTGTTGTAGTTAATAATCAGATCTATAACAATAACACCAGTGATACTCTGTAACTCCAGCATGAATGTCTGGGGTGACGATAAATAAATCTGACCTTTATATTTTAATGGTCCACTCAAATACAATAAGTAATTTTCCATTCTTTTGGATTTAAAACTCAGAAAATATCAACTCTCATTCCTTAAATTTCCACAATTTGGACAGTCTGAAATCGTTATGTGCAGTGCTGGTTTGGTCTTCGACTGTTCCATAAGTAGCAGACTAGTAAATATTCATCACTGGGTATTGATAGTCTGAATGATAGACAGAATACAAGCAAACTCTCTCTTGGGGCTCTTCGAAGGTCATATTTGGTCTCATTTTGTCCTCTAACAGCCCCAGTGTATGATTCGATCATATAAAATCAATGACATTTTTTGTTTATTTATAACCATCTAATATGTTAGCTTGGTCAGCTAAGGGCTTACTTTGTCATGAAAAGCTACAACTTCTAAGTAGCTTTGGCCTATTATCATCAGTGGGCATTCACAGTCTGATGTTAGGCAGCATACCAGTAAACTCTGCCATGGCACTGGATACTAACAGCTTCAGAGTTGTTTACTTGTAATTAATAGTCAGATTTATGACCATAACACCAGTAGTATTATGTTACTGTAGTCTGAATGTCTGGGTTCTCCATTTGGATTCACAGCTCGCAAGGTATCAACATATTCCATAATTTCAATAATTTGGACAGTCTGAAATTGTTAGAAGGTCTGCTGGTTTGTTCTTTCAACAGTTCCATAAATATCAGAATGGTTAATATTCATCACTGGGTATTGATAATCTGAGGATAGGCAGAATACAAAGAAACTTTCTCTTGGGGCTCTTAGAAGGTCATATTTGGTCTCATTTTGTCCATTAACAGCCCCAGTGTGTGATTTGATCATAAAAATTCAATGACAGCTTTTGTTTATTTTTGATCAGATCTATAACCATAACACCAGTAATATTCTGAAACTCCAGCATGAATATCTGGGGTCACAATAAGCAAATCTGTCCTTTAAATTTTAATGGTCCACTCAAGTACAATAAGCAAATTTCCTTTCTTTTGGATTCAAAACTCACAAAGTATCAACTAATTCCATAATTTCTATAATTTGGACAGTCTAGATTGTTAGAAGGAGTGCTGTTTGGTCTTTCAACAGTTCCACAAATATCAGAATAGCTAATATTCATCACTGGGTATTGATAATCTGGGGACAGGCAGAATACAAGCAAACTCTCTCTTGGGGCTCTTAGAAGGTCATATTTGGTCTCATTTTGTCTGCTAACAGCCCCAGTATATGGTCTCATCATAAAAAAATCAATGACAGCTTTTGTTTATTTATGACCATGTAATATATTAGCTTGGTCACCTAAGGGCTTATTTGGATATTTTTTGTTGATCCATAAGTGTTATTATTAATTGGCATGCCTTGATGGGTTGTGAGTAAATAGCATACCTGGACAATATAACTGCGCTTAGGATGTCAATTTTATGCACTTATAACATCTAACAGCCCCATCATAGCACTTGGTCATAAAATACCACAACTTCTAAGTAGTTTAGCCTACTTGTGACAGGTTGAGTTTCCTTGTTGGGGAGATTTAATATTCATCATTTGGCATTGACAGTCTGATGTTAGGCAGAATACCATCAAGCTCTCTCCCATGGCGCTGGACACTTACAGTTTCAGAGCTGTTGTTGTAGTTAATAATCAGATCTATAACAATAACACCAGTGATACTCAGTAACTCCAGCATGAATGTCTGGGGTGACGATAAATAAATCTGACCTTTATATTTTAATGGTCCACTCAAATACAATAAGTAATTTTCCATTCTTTTGGATTCAAAACTCAGAAAATATCAACTCTCATTCCTTAAATTTCCACAATTTGGACAGTCTGAAATCGTTATGTGCAGTGCTGGTTTGGTCTTCGACTGTTCCATAAGTAGCAGACTAGTAAATATTCATCACTGGGTATTGATAGTCTGAATGATAGACAGAATACAAGCAAACTCTCTCTTGGGGCTCTTAAAAGGTCATATTTGGTCTCATTTTGTCTTCTAACAGCCCCAGTGTATGATTCGATCATATAAAATCAATGACATTTTTTTGTTTATTTATAACCATTTAATATGTTAGCTTGGTCAGCTAAGGGCTTACTTTGTCATGAAAAGCTACAACTTCTAAGTAGCTTTGGCCTATTATCATCAGTGGGCATTCACAGTCTGATGTTAGGCAGCATACCAGTAAACTCTGCCATGGCACTGGATACTAACAGCTTCAGAGTTGTTTACTTGTAATTAATAGTCAGATTTATGACCATAACACCAGTAGTATTATGTTACTGTAGTCTGAATGTCTGGGTTCTCCATTTGGATTCACAGCTCGCAAGGTATCAACATATTCCATAATTTCAATAATTTGGACAGTCTGAAATTGTTAGAAGGTCTGCTGGTTTGTTCTTTCAACAGTTCCATAAATATCAGAATGGTTAATATTCATCACTGGGTATTGATAATCTGAGGATAGGCAGAATACAAAGAAACTGTCTCTTGGGGCTCTTAGACGGTCATATTTGGTCTCATTTTGTCCATTAACAGCCCCAGTGTGTGATTTGATCATAAAAATTCAATGACAGCTTTTGTTTATTTTTGATCAGATCTATAACCATAACACCAGTAATATTCTGAAACTCCAGCATGAATATCTGGGGTCACAATAAACAAATCTGTCCTTTAAATTTTAATGGTCCACTCAAGTACAATAAGCAAATTTCCTTTCTTTTGGATTCAAAACTCACAAAGTATCAACTAATTCCATAATTTCTATAATTTGGACAGTCTAGATTGTTAGAAGGAGTGCTGTTTGGTCTTTCAACAGTTCCACAAATATCAGAATAGCTAATATTCATCACTGGGTATTGATAATCTGAGGATAGGCAGAATACAAGCAAACTCTCTCTTGGGGCTCTTAGAAGGTCATATTTGGTCTCATTTTGTCTTGTAACATCCCCAGTATATGGTCTCATCATAAAAAAATCAATGACAGCTTTTGTTTATTTATGACCATGTAATATATTAGCTTGGTCACCTAAGGGCTTATTTGGATATTTTTTGTTGATCCATAAGTGTTATTATTAATTGGCATGCCTTGATGGGTTGTGAGTAAATAGCATACCTGGACAATATAACTGCGCTTAGGATGTCAATTTTATGCACTTATAACGTCTAACAGCCCCATCATAGCACTTGGTCATAAAATACCACAACTTCTAAGTAGTTTAGCCTACTTGTGACAGGTTGAGTTTCCTTGTTGGGGAGATTTCATCTTCATCATTTGGCATTGATAGTCTGATGTTAGGCAGAATACCATCAAGCTCTCTCCCATGGCACTGGACACTTACAGTTTCAGAGCTGTTGTTGTAGTTAATAATCAGATCTATAACAATAACACCAGTGATACTCTGTAACTCCAGCATGAATGTCTGGGGTGACGATGAATAAATCTGACCTTTATATTTTAATGGTCCACTCAAATACAGTAAGTAATTTTCCATTCTTTTGGATTCAAAACTCAGAAAATATCAACTCTCATTCCTTAAATTTCCACAATTTGGACAGTCTGAAATCGTTATGTGCAGTGCTGGTTTGGTCTTCGACTGTTCCATAAGTAGCAGACTAGTAAATATTCATCACTGGGTATTGATAGTCTGAATGATAGACAGAATACAAGCAAACTCTCTCTTGGGGCTCTTCGAAGGTCATATTTGGTCTCATTTTGTCCTCTAACAGCCCCAGTGTATGATTCGATCATATAAAATCAATGACATTTTTTGTTTATTTATAACCATCTAATATGTTAGCTTGGTCAGCTAAGGGCTTACTTTGTCATGAAAAGCTACAACTTCTAAGTAGCTATGGCCTATTATCATCAGTGGGCATTCACAGTCTGATGTTAGGCAGCATACCAGTAAACTCTGCCATGGCACTGGATACTAACAGCTTCAGAGTTGTTTACTTGTAATTAATAGTCAGATTTATGACCATAACACCAGTAGTATTATGTTACTGTAGTCTGAATGTCTGGGTTCTCCATTTGGATTCACAGCTCGCAAGGTATCAACATATTCCATAATTTCAATAATTTGGACAGTCTGAAATTGTTAGAAGGTCTGCTGGTTTGTTCTTTCAACAGTTCCATAAATATCAGAATGGTTAATATTCATCACTGGGTATTGATAATCTGAGGATAGGCAGAATACAAAGAAACTGTCTCTTGGGGCTCTTAGACGGTCATATTTGGTCTCATTTTGTCCATTAACAGCCCCAGTGTGTGATTTGATCATAAAAATTCAATGACAGCTTTTGTTTATTTTTGATCAGATCTATAACCATAACACCAGTAATATTCTGAAACTCCAGCATGAATATCTGGGGTCACAATAAACAAATCTGTCCTTTAAATTTTAATGGTCCACTCAAGTACAATAAGCAAATTTCCTTTCTTTTGGATTCAAAACTCACAAAGTATCAACTAATTCCATAATTTCTATAATTTGGACAGTCTAGATTGTTAGAAGGAGTGCTGTTTGGTCTTTCAACAGTTCCACAAATATCAGAATAGCTAATATTCATCACTGGGTATTGATAATCTGAGGATAGGCAGAATACAAGCAAACTCTCTCTTGGGGCTCTTAGAAGGTCATATTTGGTCTCATTTTGTCTTGT
Source organism: Sabellastarte sp. h YS-2021 (assembly GCA_964017235.1). Taxonomy (NCBI): domain Eukaryota; kingdom Metazoa; phylum Annelida; class Polychaeta; order Sabellida; family Sabellidae; genus Sabellastarte; species Sabellastarte sp. h YS-2021. The sequence goes on from OZ024937.1 coordinate 10,303,014, forward strand.
AACATCCCCAGTATATGGTCTCATCATAAAAAAATCAATGACAGCTTTTGTTTATTTATGACCATGTAATATATTAGCTTGGTCACCTAAGGGCTTATTTGGATATTTTTTGTTGATCCATAAGTGTTATTATTAATTGGCATGCCTTGATGGGTTGTGAGTAAATAGCATACCTGGACAATATAACTGCGCTTAGGATGTCAATTTTATGCACTTATAACATCTAACAGCCCCATCATAGCACTTGGTCATAAAATACCACAACTTCTAAGTAGTTTAGCCTACTTGTGACAGGTTGAGTTTCCTTGTTGGGGAGATTTCATCTTCATCATTTGGCATTGATAGTCTGATGTTAGGCAGAATACCATCAAGCTCTCTCCCATGGCACTGGACACTTACAGTTTCAGAGCTGTTGTTGTAGTTAATAATCAGATCTATAACAATAACACCAGTGATACTCTGTAACTCCAGCATGAATGTCTGGGGTGACGATGAATAAATCTGACCTTTATATTTTAATGGTCCACTCAAATACAGTAAGTAATTTTCCATTCTTTTGGATTCAAAACTCAGAAAATATCAACTCTCATTCCTTAAATTTCCACAATTTGGACAGTCTGAAATCGTTATGTGCAGTGCTGGTTTGGTCTTCGACTGTTCCATAAGTAGCAGACTAGTAAATATTCATCACTGGGTATTGATAGTCTGAATGATAGACAGAATACAAGCAAACTCTCTCTTGGGGCTCTTCGAAGGTCATATTTGGTCTCATTTTGTCCTCTAACAGCCCCAGTGTATGATTCGATCATATAAAATCAATGACATTTTTTGTTTATTTATAACCATCTAATATGTTAGCTTGGTCAGCTAAGGGCTTACTTTGTCATGAAAAGCTACAACTTCTAAGTAGCTTTGGCCTATTATCATCAGTGGGCATTCACAGTCTGATGTTAGGCAGCATACCAGTAAACTCTGCCATGGCACTGGATACTAACAGCTTCAGAGTTGTTTACTTGTAATTAATAGTCAGATTTATGACCATAACACCAGTAGTATTATGTTACTGTAGTCTGAATGTCTGGGTTCTCCATTTGGATTCACAGCTCGCAAGGTATCAACATATTCCATAATTTCAATAATTTGGACAGTCTGAAATTGTTAGAAGGTCTGCTGGTTTGTTCTTTCAACAGTTCCATAAATATCAGAATGGTTAATATTCATCACTGGGTATTGATAATCTGAGGATAGGCAGAATACAAAGAAACTGTCTCTTGGGGCTCTTAGACGGTCATATTTGGTCTCATTTTGTCCATTAACAGCCCCAGTGTGTGATTTGATCATAAAAATTCAATGACAGCTTTTGTTTATTTTTGATCAGATCTATAACCATAACACCAGTAATATTCTGAAACTCCAGCATGAATATCTGGGGTCACAATAAACAAATCTGTCCTTTAAATTTTAATGGTCCACTCAAGTACAATAAGCAAATTTCCTTTCTTTTGGATTCAAAACTCACAAAGTATCAACTAATTCCATAATTTCTATAATTTGGACAGTCTAGATTGTTAGAAGGAGTGCTGTTTGGTCTTTCAACAGTTCCACAAATATCAGAATAGCTAATATTCATCACTGGGTATTGATAATCTGAGGATAGGCAGAATACAAGCAAACTCTCTCTTGGGGCTCTTAGAAGGTCATATTTGGTCTCATTTTGTCTTGTAACAGCCCCAGTATATGGTCTCATCATAAAAAAATCAATGACAGCTTTTGTTTATTTATGACCATGTAATATATTAGCTTGGTCACCTAAGGGCTTATTTGGATATTTTTTGTTGATCCATAAGTGTTATTATTAATTGGCATGCCTTGATGGGTTGTGAGTAAATAGCATACCTGGACAATATAACTGTGCTTAGGATGTCAATTTTATGCACTTATAACATCTAACAGCCCCATCATAGCACTTGGTCATAAAATACCACACCTTCTAAGTAGTTTAGCCTACTTGTGACAGGTTGAGTTTCCTTGTTGGGGAGATTTCATCTTCATCATTTGGCATTGACAGTCTGATGTTAGGCAGAATACCATCAAGCTCTCTCCCATGGCGCTGGACACTTACAGTTTCAGAGCTGTTGTTGTAGTTAATAATCAGATCTATAACAATAACACCAGTGATACTCTGTAACTCCAGCATGAATGTCTGGGGTGATGATAAATAAATCTGACCTTTATATTTTAATGGTCCACTCAAATACAATAAGTAATTTTCCATTCTTTTGGATTCAAAACTCAGAAAATATCAACTCTCATTCCTTAAATTTCCACAATTTGGACAGTCTGAAATCGTTATGTGCAGTGCTGGTTTGGTCTTCGACTGTTCCATAAGTAGCATACTAGTAAATATTCATCACTGGGTATTGATAGTCTGAATGATAGACAGAATACAAGCAAACTCTCTCTTGGGGCTCGTCGAAGGTCATATTTGGTCTCATTTTGTCCTCTAACAGCCCCAGTGTATGATTCGATCATATAAAATCAATGACATTTTTTGTTTATTTATAACCATCTAATATGTTAGCTTGGTCAGCTAAGGGCTTACTTTGTCATGAAAAGCTACAACGTCTAAGTAGCTTTGGCCTATTATCATCAGTGGGCATTCACAGTCTAATGTTAGGCAGCATACCAGTAAACTCTGCCATGGCACTGGATACTAACAGCTTCAGAGTTGTTTACTTGTAATTAATAGTCAGATTTATGACCATAACACCAGTAGTATTATGTTACTGTAGTCTGAATGTCTGGGGTCTCCATTTGCATTCACAGCTCGCAAGGTATCAACATATTCCATTATTTCAATAATTTGGACAGTCTGAAATTGTTAGAAGGTCTGCTGGTTTGTTCTTTCAACAGTTCCATAAATATCAGAATGGTTAATATTCATCACTGGGTATTGATAATCTGAGGATAGGCAGAATACAAAGAAACTGACTCTTGGGGCTCTTAGAATGTCATATTTGGTCTCATTTTGTCCATTAACAGCCCCAGTGTGTGATTTGATCATAAAAATTCAATGACAGCTTTTGTTTATTTTTGATCAGATCTATAACCATAACACCAGTAATATTCTGAAACTCCAGCATGAATATCTGGGGTCACAATAAACAAATCTGTCCTTTAAATTTTAATGTCCACTCAAGTACAATAAGCAAATTTCCTTTCTTTTGGATTCAAAACTCACAAAGTATCACCTAATTCCATAATTTCTATAATTTGGACAGTCTATATTGTTAGAAGGAGTGTTGTTTGGTCTTTCAACAGTTCCACAAATATCAGAATAGCTAATATTCATCACTGGGTATTGATAATTGGAGGATAGGCAGAATACAAGCAAACTCTCTCTTGGGGCTCTTAGAAGGTCATATTTGGTCTCATTTTGTCTTCTAACAGCCCCAGTATATGGTCTCATCATAAAAAAATCAATGACAGCTTTTGTTTATTTATGACCATGTAATATATTAGCTTGGTCACCTAAGGGCTTATTTGGATATTTTTTGTTGATCCATAAGTGTTATTATTAATTGGCATGCCTTGATGGGTTGTGAGTAAATAGCATACCTGGACAATATAACTGCGCTTAGGATGTCAATTTTATGCACTTATAACATCTAACAGCCCCATCATAGCACTTGGTCATAAAATACCACAACTTCTAAGTAGTTTAGCCTACTTGTGACAGGTTGAGTTTCCTTGTTGGGGAGATTTCATCTTCATCATTTGGCATTGACAGTCTGATGTTAGGCAGAATACCATCAAGCTCTCTCCCATGGCGCTGGACACTTACAGTTTCAGAGCTGTTGTTGTAGTTAATAATCAGATCTATAACAATAACACCAGTGATACTCTGTAACTCCAGCATGAATATCTGGGGTGATGATAAATAAATCTGACCTTTATATTTTAATGGTCCACTCAAATACAATAAGTAATTATCCATTCTTTTGGATTCAAAACTCAGAAAATATCAACTCTCATTCCTTAAATTTCCACAATTTGGACAGTCTGAAATCGTTATGTGCAGTGCTGGTTTGGTCTTCGACTGTTCCATAAGTAGCATACTAGTAAATATTCATCACTGGGTATTGATAGTCTGAATGATAGACAGAATACAAGCAAACTCTCTCTTGGGGCTCGTCGAAGGTCATATTTGGTCTCATTTTGTCCTCTAACAGCCCCAGTGTATGATTCGATCATATAAAATCAATGACATTTTTTGTTTATTTATAACCATCTAATATGTTAGCTTGGTCAGCTAAGGGCTTACTTTGTCATGAAAAGCTACAACTTCTAAGTAGCTTTGGCCTATTATCATCAGTGGGCATTCACAGTCTAATGTTAGGCAGCATACCAGTAAACTCTGCCATGGCACTGGATACTAACAGCTTCAGAGTTGTTTACTTGTAATTAATAGTCAGATTTATGACCATAACACCAGTAGTATTATGTTACTGTAGTCTGAATGTCTGGGGTCTCCATTTGCATTCACAGCTCGCAAGGTATCAACATATTCCATTATTTCAATAATTTGGACAGTCTGAAATTGTTAGAAGGTCTGCTGGTTTGTTCTTTCAACAGTTCCATAAATATCAGAATGGTTAATATTCATCACTGGGTATTGATAATCTGAGGATAGGCAGAATACAAAGAAACTGTCTCTTGGGGCTCTTAGAATGTCATATTTGGTCTCATTTTGTCCATTAACAGCCCCAGTGTGTGATTTGATCATAAAAATTCAATGACAGCTTTTGTTAATTTTGATCAGATCTATAACCATAACACCAGTAATATTCTGAAACTCCAGCATGAATATCTGGGGTCACAATAAACAAATCTGTCCTTTAAATTTTAATGGTCCACTCAAGTACAATAAGCAAATTTCCTTTCTTTTGGATTCAAAACTCACAAAGTATCAACTAATTCCATAATTTCTATAATTTGGACAGTCTAGATTGTTAGAAGGAGTGCTGTTTGGTCTTTCAACAGTTCCACAAATATCAGAATAGCTAATATTCATCACTGGGTATTGATAATCTGAGGATAGGCAGAATACAAGCAAACTCTCTCTTGGGGCTCTTAGAAGGTCATATTTGGTCTCATTTTGTCTTCTAACAGCCCCAGTATATGGTCTCATCATAAAAAAATCAATGACAGCTTTTGTTTATTTATGACCATGTAATATATTAGCTTGGTCACCTAAGGGCTTATTTGGATATTTTTTGTTGATCCATAAGTGTTATTATTAATTGGCATGCCTTGATGGGTTGTGAGTAAATAGCATACCTGGACAATATAACTGCGCTTAGGATGTCAATTTTATGCACTTATAACATCTAACAGCCCCATCATAGCACTTGGTCATAAAATACCACAACTTCTAAGTAGTTTAGCCTACTTGTGACAGGTTGAGTTTCCTTGTTGGGGAGATTTCATCTTCATCATTTGGCATTGACAGTCTGATGTTAGGCAGAATACCATCAAGCTCTCTCCCATGGCGCTGGACACTTACAGTTTCAGAGCTGTTGTTGTAGTTAATAATCAGATCTATAACAATAACACCAGTGATACTCTGTAACTCCAGCATGAATGTCTGGGGTGATGATAAATAAATCTGACCTTTATATTTTAATGGTCCACTCAAATACAATAAGTAATTTTCCATTCTTTTGGATTCAAAACTCAGAAAATATCAACTCTCATTCCTTAAATTTCCACAATTTGGACAGTCTGAAATCGTTATGTGCAGTGCTGGTTTGGTCTTCGACTGTTCCATAAGTAGCATACTAGTAAATATTCATCACTGGGTATTGATAGTCTGAATGATAGACAGAATACAAGCAAACTCTCTCTTGGGGCTCGTCGAAGGTCATATTTGGTCTCATTTTGTCCTCTAACAGCCCCAGTGTATGATTCGATCATATAAAATCAATGACATTTTTTGTTTATTTATAACCATCTAATATGTTAGCTTGGTCAGCTAAGGGCTTACTTTGTCATGAAAAGCTACAACGTCTAAGTAGCTTTGGCCTATTATCATCAGTGGGCATTCACAGTCTAATGTTAGGCAGCATACCAGTAAACTCTGCCATGGCACTGGATACTAACAGCTTCAGAGTTGTTTACTTGTAATTAATAGTCAGATTTATGACCATAACACCAGTAGTATTATGTTACTGTAGTCTGAATGTCTGGGGTCTCCATTTGCATTCACAGCTCGCAAGGTATCAACATATTCCATTATTTCAATAATTTGGACAGTCTGAAATTGTTAGAAGGTCTGCTGGTTTGTTCTTTCAACAGTTCCATAAATATCAGAATGGTTAATATTCATCACTGGGTATTGATAATCTGAGGATAGGCAGAATACAAAGAAACTGACTCTTGGGGCTCTTAGAATGTCATATTTGGTCTCATTTTGTCCATTAACAGCCCCAGTGTGTGATTTGATCATAAAAATTCAATGACAGCTTTTGTTTATTTTTGATCAGATCTATAACCATAACACCAGTAATATTCTGAAACTCCAGCATGAATATCTGGGGTCACAATAAACAAATCTGTCCTTTAAATTTTAATGTCCACTCAAGTACAATAAGCAAATTTCCTTTCTTTTGGATTCAAAACTCACAAAGTATCACCTAATTCCATAATTTCTATAATTTGGACAGTCTATATTGTTAGAAGGAGTGTTGTTTGGTCTTTCAACAGTTCCACAAATATCAGAATAGCTAATATTCATCACTGGGTATTGATAATTGGAGGATAGGCAGAATACAAGCAAACTCTCTCTTGGGGCTCTTAGAAGGTCATATTTGGTCTCATTTTGTCTTGTAACAGCCCCAGTATATGGTCTCATCATAAAAAAATCAATGACAGCTTTTGTTTATTTATGACCATGTAATATATTAGCTTGGTCACCTAAGGGCTTATTTGGATATTTTTTGTTGATCCATAAGTGTTATTATTAATTGGCATGCCTTGATGGGTTGTGAGTAAATAGCATACCTGGACAATATAACTGTGCTTAGGATGTCAATTTTATGCACTTATAACATCTAACAGCCCCATCATAGCACTTGGTCATAAAATACCACACCTTCTAAGTAGTTTAGCCTACTTGTGACAGGTTGAGTTTCCTTGTTGGGGAGATTTCATCTTCATCATTTGGCATTGACAGTCTGATGTTAGGCAGAATACCATCAAGCTCTCTCCCATGGCGCTGGACACTTACAGTTTCAGAGCTGTTGTTGTAGTTAATAATCAGATCTATAACAATAACACCAGTGATACTCTGTAACTCCAGCATGAATGTCTGGGGTGATGATAAATAAATCTGACCTTTATATTTTAATGGTCCACTCAAATACAATAAGTAATTTTCCATTCTTTTGGATTCAAAACTCAGAAAATATCAACTCTCATTCCTTAAATTTCCACAATTTGGACAGTCTGAAATCGTTATGTGCAGTGCTGGTTTGGTCTTCGACTGTTCCATAAGTAGCATACTAGTAAATATTCATCACTGGGTATTGATAGTCTGAATGATAGACAGAATACAAGCAAACTCTCTCTTGGGGCTCGTCGAAGGTCATATTTGGTCTCATTTTGTCCTCTAACAGCCCCAGTGTATGATTCGATCATATAAAATCAATGACATTTTTTGTTTATTTATAACCATCTAATATGTTAGCTTGGTCAGCTAAGGGCTTACTTTGTCATGAAAAGCTACAACGTCTAAGTAGCTTTGGCCTATTATCATCAGTGGGCATTCACAGTCTAATGTTAGGCAGCATACCAGTAAACTCTGCCATGGCACTGGATACTAACAGCTTCAGAGTTGTTTACTTGTAATTAATAGTCAGATTTATGACCATAACACCAGTAGTATTATGTTACTGTAGTCTGAATGTCTGGGGTCTCCATTTGCATTCACAGCTCGCAAGGTATCAACATATTCCATTATTTCAATAATTTGGACAGTCTGAAATTGTTAGAAGGTCTGCTGGTTTGTTCTTTCAACAGTTCCATAAATATCAGAATGGTTAATATTCATCACTGGGTATTGATAATCTGAGGATAGGCAGAATACAAAGAAACTGACTCTTGGGGCTCTTAGAATGTCATATTTGGTCTCATTTTGTCCATTAACAGCCCCAGTGTGTGATTTGATCATAAAAATTCAATGACAGCTTTTGTTTATTTTTGATCAGATCTATAACCATAACACCAGTAATATTCTGAAACTCCAGCATGAATATCTGGGGTCACAATAAACAAATCTGTCCTTTAAATTTTAATGTCCACTCAAGTACAATAAGCAAATTTCCTTTCTTTTGGATTCAAAACTCACAAAGTATCACCTAATTCCATAATTTCTATAATTTGGACAGTCTATATTGTTAGAAGGAGTGTTGTTTGGTCTTTCAACAGTTCCACAAATATCAGAATAGCTAATATTCATCACTGGGTATTGATAATTGGAGGATAGGCAGAATACAAGCAAACTCTCTCTTGGGGCTCTTAGAAGGTCATATTTGGTCTCATTTTGTCTTCTAACAGCCCCAGTATATGGTCTCATCATAAAAAAATCAATGACAGCTTTTGTTTATTTATGACCATGTAATATATTAGCTTGGTCACCTAAGGGCTTATTTGGATATTTTTTGTTGATCCATAAGTGTTATTATTAATTGGCATGCCTTGATGGGTTGTGAGTAAATAGCATACCTGGACAATATAACTGCGCTTAGGATGTCAATTTTATGCACTTATAACATCTAACAGCCCCATCATAGCACTTGGTCATAAAATACCACAACTTCTAAGTAGTTTAGCCTACTTGTGACAGGTTGAGTTTCCTTGTTGGGGAGATTTCATCTTCATCATTTGGCATTGACAGTCTGATGTTAGGCAGAATACCATCAAGCTCTCTCCCATGGCGCTGGACACTTACAGTTTCAGAGCTGTTGTTGTAGTTAATAATCAGATCTATAACAATAACACCAGTGATACTCTGTAACTCCAGCATGAATATCTGGGGTGATGATAAATAAATCTGACCTTTATATTTTAATGGTCCACTCAAATACAATAAGTAATTATCCATTCTTTTGGATTCAAAACTCAGAAAATATCAACTCTCATTCCTTAAATTTCCACAATTTGGACAGTCTGAAATCGTTATGTGCAGTGCTGGTTTGGTCTTCGACTGTTCCATAAGTAGCATACTAGTAAATATTCATCACTGGGTATTGATAGTCTGAATGATAGACAGAATACAAGCAAACTCTCTCTTGGGGCTCGTCGAAGGTCATATTTGGTCTCATTTTGTCCTCTAACAGCCCCAGTGTATGATTCGATCATATAAAATCAATGACATTTTTTGTTTATTTATAACCATCTAATATGTTAGCTTGGTCAGCTAAGGGCTTACTTTGTCATGAAAAGCTACAACTTCTAAGTAGCTTTGGCCTATTATCATCAGTGGGCATTCACAGTCTAATGTTAGGCAGCATACCAGTAAACTCTGCCATGGCACTGGATACTAACAGCTTCAGAGTTGTTTACTTGTAATTAATAGTCAGATTTATGACCATAACACCAGTAGTATTATGTTACTGTAGTCTGAATGTCTGGGGTCTCCATTTGCATTCACAGCTCGCAAGGTATCAACATATTCCATTATTTCAATAATTTGGACAGTCTGAAATTGTTAGAAGGTCTGCTGGTTTGTTCTTTCAACAGTTCCATAAATATCAGAATGGTTAATATTCATCACTGGGTATTGATAATCTGAGGATAGGCAGAATACAAAGAAACTGTCTCTTGGGGCTCTTAGAATGTCATATTTGGTCTCATTTTGTCCATTAACAGCCCCAGTGTGTGATTTGATCATAAAAATTCAATGACAGCTTTTGTTAATTTTGATCAGATCTATAACCATAACACCAGTAATATTCTGAAACTCCAGCATGAATATCTGGGGTCACAATAAACAAATCTGTCCTTTAAATTTTAATGGTCCACTCAAGTACAATAAGCAAATTTCCTTTCTTTTGGATTCAAAACTCACAAAGTATCAACTAATTCCATAATTTCTATAATTTGGACAGTCTAGATTGTTAGAAGGAGTGCTGTTTGGTCTTTCAACAGTTCCACAAATATCAGAATAGCTAATATTCATCACTGGGTATTGATAATCTGAGGATAGGCAGAATACAAGCAAACTCTCTCTTGGGGCTCTTAGAAGGTCATATTTGGTCTCATTTTGTCTTCTAACAGCCCCAGTATATGGTCTCATCATAAAAAAATCAATGACAGCTTTTGTTTATTTATGACCATGTAATATATTAGCTTGGTCACCTAAGGGCTTATTTGGATATTTTTTGTTGATCCATAAGTGTTATTATTAATTGGCATGCCTTGATGGGTTGTGAGTAAATAGCATACCTGGACAATATAACTGCGCTTAGGATGTCAATTTTATGCACTTATAACATCTAACAGCCCCATCATAGCACTTGGTCATAAAATACCACAACTTCTAAGTAGTTTAGCCTACTTGTGACAGGTTGAGTTTCCTTGTTGGGGAGATTTCATCTTCATCATTTGGCATTGACAGTCTGATGTTAGGCAGAATACCATCAAGCTCTCTCCCATGGCGCTGGACACTTACAGTTTCAGAGCTGTTGTTGTAGTTAATAATCAGATCTATAACAATAACACCAGTGATACTCTGTAACTCCAGCATGAATGTCTGGGGTGATGATAAATAAATCTGACCTTTATATTTTAATGGTCCACTCAAATACAATAAGTAATTTTCCATTCTTTTGGATTCAAAACTCAGAAAATATCAACTCTCATTCCTTAAATTTCCACAATTTGGACAGTCTGAAATCGTTATGTGCAGTGCTGGTTTGGTCTTCGACTGTTCCATAAGTAGCATACTAGTAAATATTCATCACTGGGTATTGATAGTCTGAATGATAGACAGAATACAAGCAAACTCTCTCTTGGGGCTCGTCGAAGGTCATATTTGGTCTCATTTTGTCCTCTAACAGCCCCAGTGTATGATTCGATCATATAAAATCAATGACATTTTTTGTTTATTTATAACCATCTAATATGTTAGCTTGGTCAGCTAAGGGCTTACTTTGTCATGAAAAGCTACAACGTCTAAGTAGCTTTGGCCTATTATCATCAGTGGGCATTCACAGTCTAATGTTAGGCAGCATACCAGTAAACTCTGCCATGGCACTGGATACTAACAGCTTCAGAGTTGTTTACTTGTAATTAATAGTCAGATTTATGACCATAACACCAGTAGTATTATGTTACTGTAGTCTGAATGTCTGGGGTCTCCATTTGCATTCACAGCTCGCAAGGTATCAACATATTCCATTATTTCAATAATTTGGACAGTCTGAAATTGTTAGAAGGTCTGCTGGTTTGTTCTTTCAACAGTTCCATAAATATCAGAATGGTTAATATTCATCACTGGGTATTGATAATCTGAGGATAGGCAGAATACAAAGAAACTGACTCTTGGGGCTCTTAGAATGTCATATTTGGTCTCATTTTGTCCATTAACAGCCCCAGTGTGTGATTTGATCATAAAAATTCAATGACAGCTTTTGTTTATTTTTGATCAGATCTATAACCATAACACCAGTAATATTCTGAAACTCCAGCATGAATATCTGGGGTCACAATAAACAAATCTGTCCTTTAAATTTTAATGTCCACTCAAGTACAATAAGCAAATTTCCTTTCTTTTGGATTCAAAACTCACAAAGTATCACCTAATTCCATAATTTCTATAATTTGGACAGTCTATATTGTTAGAAGGAGTGTTGTTTGGTCTTTCAACAGTTCCACAAATATCAGAATAGCTAATATTCATCACTGGGTATTGATAATTGGAGGATAGGCAGAATACAAGCAAACACTCTCTTGGGGCTCTTAGAAGGTCATATTTGGTCTCATTTTGTCTTCTAACAGCCCCAGTATATGGTCTCATCATAAAAAAATCAATGACAGCTTTTGTTTATTTATGACCATGTAATATATTAGCTTGGTCACCTAAGGGCTTATTTGGATATTTTTTGTTGATCCATAAGTGTTATTATTAATTGGCATGCCTTGATGGGTTGTGAGTAAATAGCATACCTGGACAATATAACTGCGCTTAGGATGTCAATTTTATGCACTTATAACATCTAACAGCCCCATCATAGCACTTGGTCATAAAATACCACAACTTCTAAGTAGTTTAGCCTACTTGTGACAGGTTGAGTTTCCTTGTTGGGGAGATTTCATCTTCATCATTTGGCATTGACAGTCTGATGTTAGGCAGAATACCATCAAGCTCTCTCCCATGGCGCTGGACACTTACAGTTTCAGAGCTGTTGTTGTAGTTAATAATCAGATCTATAACAATAACACCAGTGATACTCTGTAACTCCAGCATGAATGTCTGGGGTGATGATAAATAAATCTGACCTTTATATTTTAATGGTCCACTCAAATACAATAAGTAATTATCCATTCTTTTGGATTCAAAACTCAGAAAATATCAACTCTCATTCCTTAAATTTCCACAATTTGGACAGTCTGAAATCGTTATGTGCAGTGCTGGTTTGGTCTTCGACTGTTCCATAAGTAGCATACTAGTAAATATTCATCACTGGGTATTGATAGTCTGAATGATAGACAGAATACAAGCAAACTCTCTCTTGGGGCTCGTCGAAGGTCATATTTGGTCTCATTTTGTCCTCTAACAGCCCCAGTGTATGATTCGATCATATAAAATCAATGACATTTTTTGTTTATTTATAACCATCTAATATGTTAGCTTGGTCAGCTAAGGGCTTACTTTGTCATGAAAAGCTACAACTTCTAAGTAGCTTTGGCCTATTATCATCAGTGGGCATTCACAGTCTAATGTTAGGCAGCATACCAGTAAACTCTGCCATGGCACTGGATACTAACAGCTTCAGAGTTGTTTACTTGTAATTAATAGTCAGATTTATGACCATAACACCAGTAGTATTATGTTACTGTAGTCTGAATGTCTGGGGTCTCCATTTGCATTCACAGCTCGCAAGGTATCAACATATTCCATTATTTCAATAATTTGGACAGTCTGAAATTGTTAGAAGGTCTGCTGGTTTGTTCTTTCAACAGTTCCATAAATATCAGAATGGTTAATATTCATCACTGGGTATTGATAATCTGAGGATAGGCAGAATACAAAGAAACTGTCTCTTGGGGCTCTTAGAATGTCATATTTGGTCTCATTTTGTCCATTAACAGCCCCAGTGTGTGATTTGATCATAAAAATTCAATGACAGCTTTTGTTAATTTTGATCAGATCTATAACCATAACACCAGTAATATTCTGAAACTCCAGCATGAATATCTGGGGTCACAATAAACAAATCTGTCCTTTAAATTTTAATGGTCCACTCAAGTACAATAAGCAAATTTCCTTTCTTTTGGATTCAAAACTCACAAAGTATCAACTAATTCCATAATTTCTATAATTTGGACAGTCTAGATTGTTAGAAGGAGTGCTGTTTGGTCTTTCAACAGTTCCACAAATATCAGAATAGCTAATATTCATCACTGGGTATTGATAATCTGAGGATAGGCAGAATACAAGCAAACTCTCTCTTGGGGCTCTTAGAAGGTCATATTTGGTCTCATTTTGTCTTCTAACAGCCCCAGTATATGGTCTCATCATAAAAAAATCAATGACAGCTTTTGTTTATTTATGACCATGTAATATATTAGCTTGGTCACCTAAGGGCTTATTTGGATATTTTTTGTTGATCCATAAGTGTTATTATTAATTGGCATGCCTTGATGGGTTGTGAGTAAATAGCATACCTGGACAATATAACTGCGCTTAGGATGTCAATTTTATGCACTTATAACATCTAACAGCCCCATCATAGCACTTGGTCATAAAATACCACAACTTCTAAGTAGTTTAGCCTACTTGTGACAGGTTGAGTTTCCTTGTTGGGGAGATTTCATCTTCATCATTTGGCATTGACAGTCTGATGTTAGGCAGAATACCATCAAGCTCTCTCCCATGGCGCTGGACACTTACAGTTTCAGAGCTGTTGTTGTAGTTAATAATCAGATCTATAACAATAACACCAGTGATACTCTGTAACTCCAGCATGAATGTCTGGGGTGACGATAAATAAATCTGACCTTTATATTTTAATGGTCCACTCAAATACAGTAAGTAATTTTCCATTCTTTTGGATTCAAAACTCAGAAAATATCAACTCTCATTCCTTAAATTTCCACAATTTGGACAGTCTGAAATCGTTATGTGCAGTGCTGGTTTGGTCTTCGACTGTTCCATAAGTAGCAGACTAGTAAATATTCATCACTGGGTATTGATAGTCTGAATGATAGACAGAATACAAGCAAACTCTCTCTTGGGGCTCTTCGAAGGTCATATTTGGTCTCATTTTGTCCTCTAACAGCCCCAGTGTATGATTCGATCATTTAAAATCAATGACATTTTTTGTTTATTTATAACCATCTAATATGTTAGCTTGGTCAGCTAAGGGCTTACTTTGTCATGAAAAGCTACAACTTCTAAGTAGCTTTGGCCTATTATCATCAGTCGGCATTCTCAGTCTGATGTTAGGCAGCATACCAGTAAACTCTGCCATGGCACTGGATACTAACAGCTTCAGAGTTGTTTACTTGTAATTAATAGTCAGATTTATGACCATAACACCAGTAGTATTATGTTACTGTAGTCTGAATGTCTGGGTTCTCCATTTGGATTCACAGCTCGCAAGGTATCAACATATTCCATAATTTCAATAATTTGGACAGTCTGAAATTGTTAGAAGGTCTGCTGGTTTGTTCTTTCAACAGTTCCATAAATATCAGAATGGTTAATATTCATCACTGGGTATTGATAATCTGAGGATAGGCAGAATACAAAGAAACTGTCTCTTGGGGCTCTTAGACGGTCATATTTGGTCTCATTTTGTCCATTAACAGCCCCAGTGTGTGATTTGATCATAAAAATTCAATGACAGCTTTTGTTTATTTTTGATCAGATCTATAACCATAACACCAGTAATATTCTGAAACTCCAGCATGAATATCTGGGGTCACAATAAACAAATCTGTCCTTTAAATTTTAATGGTCCACTCAAGTACAATAAGCAAATTTCCTTTCTTTTGGATTCAAAACTCACAAAGTATCAACTAATTCCATAATTTCTATAATTTGGACAGTCTAGATTGTTAGAAGGAGTGCTGTTTGGTCTTTCAACAGTTCCACAAATATCAGAATAGCTAATATTCATCACTGGGTATTGATAATCTGAGGATAGGCAGAATACAAGCAAACTCTCTCTTGGGGCTCTTAGAAGGTCATATTTGGTCTCATTTTGTCTTCTAACAGCCCCAGTATATGGTCTCATCATAAAAAAATCAATGACAGCTTTTGTTTATTTATGACCATGTAATATATTAGCTTGGTCACCTAAGGGCTTATTTGGATATTTTTTGTTGATCCATAAGTGTTATTATTAATTGGCATGCCTTGATGGGTTGTGAGTAAATAGCATACCTGGACAATATAACTGCGCTTAGGATGTCAATTTTATGCACTTATAACATCTAACAGCCCCATCATAGCACTTGGTCATAAAATACCACAACTTCTAAGTAGTTTAGCCTACTTGTGACAGGTTGAGTTTCCTTGTTGGGGAGATTTCATCTTCATCATTTGGCATTGACAGTCTGATGTTAGGCAGAATACCATCAAGCTCTCTCCCATGGCGCTGGACACTTACAGTTTCAGAGCTGTTGTTGTAGTTAATAATCAGATCTATAACAATAACACCAGTGATACTCTGTAACTCCAGCATGAATGTCTGGGGTGACGATAAATAAATCTGACCTTTATATTTTAATGGTCCACTCAAATACAGTAAGTAATTTTCCATTCTTTTGGATTCAAAACTCAGAAAATATCAACTCTCATTCCTTAAATTTCCACAATTTGGACAGTCTGAAATCGTTATGTGCAGTGCTGGTTTGGTCTTCGACTGTTCCATAAGTAGCATACTAGTAAATATTCATCACTGGGTATTGATAGTCTGAATGATAGACAGAATACAAGCAAACTCTCTCTTGGGGCTCTTCGAAGGTCATATTTGGTCTCATTTTGTCCTCTAACAGCCCCAGTGTATGATTCGATCATATAAAATCAATGACATTTTTTGTTTATTTATAACCATCTAATATGTTAGCTTGGTCAGCTAAGGGCTTACTTTGTCATGAAAAGCTACAACTTCTAAGTAGCTTTGGCCTATTATCATCAGTGGGCATTCACAGTCTGATGTTAGGCAGCATACCAGTAAACTCTGCCATGGCACTGGATACTAACAGCTTCAGAGTTGTTTACTTGTAATTAATAGTCAGATTTATGACCATAACACCAGTAGTATTATGTTACTGTAGTCTGAATGTCTGGGTTCTCCATTTGGATTCACAGCTCGCAAGGTATCAACATATTCCATAATTTCAATAATTTGGACAGTCTGAAATTGTTAGAAGGTCTGCTGGTTTGTTCTTTCAATAGTTCCATAAATATCAGAATGGTTAATATTCATCACTGGGTATTGATAATCTGAGGATAGGCAGAATACAAAGAAACTGTCTCTTGGGGCTCTTAGACGGTCATATTTGGTCTCATTTTGTCCATTAACAGCCCCAGTGTGTGATTTGATCATAAAAATTCAATGACAGCTTTTGTTTATTTTTGATCAGATCTATAACCATAACACCAGTAATATTCTGAAACTCCAGCATGAATATCTGGGGTCACAATAAACAAATCTGTCCTTTAAATTTTAATGGTCCACTCAAGTACAATAAGCAAATTTCCTTTCTTTTGGATTCAAAACTCACAAAGTATCAACTAATTCCATAATTTCTATAATTTGGACAGTCTAGATTGTTAGAAGGAGTGCTGTTTGGTCTTTCAACAGTTCCACAAATATCAGAATAGCTAATATTCATCACTGGGTATTGATAATCTGAGGATAGTCAGAATACAAGCAAACTCTCTCTTGGGGCTCTTAGAAGGTCATATTTGGTCTCATTTTGTCTTCTAACAGCCCCAGTATATGGTCTCATCATAAAAAAATCAATGACAGCTTTTGTTTATTTATGACCATGTAATATATTAGCTTGGTCACCTAAGGGCTTATTTGGATATTTTTTGTTGATCCATAAGTGTTATTATTAATTGGCATGCCTTGATGGGTTGTGAGTAAATAGCATACCTGGACAATATAACTGCGCTTAGGATGTCAATTTTATGCACTTATAACATCTAACAGCCCCATCATAGCACTTGGTCATAAAATACCACAACTTCTAAGTAGTTTAGCCTACTTGTGACAGGTTGAGTTTCCTTGTTGGGGAGATTTCATCTTCATCATTTGGCATTGACAGTCTGATGTTAGGCAGAATACCATCAAGCTCTCTCCCATGGCGCTGGACACTTACAGTTTCAGAGCTGTTGTTGTAGTTAATAATCAGATCTATAACAATAACACCAGTGATACTCTGTAACTCCAGCATGAATGTCTGGGGTGACGATAAATAAATCTGACCTTTATATTTTAATGGTCCACTCAAATACAGTAAGTAATTTTCCATTCTTTTGGATTCAAAACTCAGAAAATATCAACTCACATTCCTTAAATTTCCACAATTTGGACAGTCTGAAATCGTTATGTGCAGTGCTGGTTTGGTCTTCGACTGTTCCATAAGTAGCATACTAGTAAATATTCATCACTGGGTATTGATAGTCTGAATGATAGACAGAATACAAGCAAACTCTCTCTTGGGGCTCTTCGAAGGTCATATTTGGTCTCATTTTGTCCTCTAACAGCCCCAGTGTATGATTCGATCATATAAAATCAATGACATTTTTTGTTTATTTATAACCATCTAATATGTTAGCTTGGTCAGCTAAGGGGTTATTTTGTCATGAAAAGCTACAACTTCTAAGTAGCTTTGGCCTATTATCATCAGTGGGCATTCACAGTCTGATGTTAGGCAGCATACCAGTAAACTCTGCCATGGCACTGGATACTAACAGCTTCAGAGTTGTTTACTTGTAATTAATAGTCAGATTTATGACCATAACACCAGTAGTATTATGTTACTGTAGTCTGAATGTCTGGGTTCTCCATTTGGATTCACAGCTCGCAAGGTATCAACATATTCCATAATTTCAATAATTTGGACAGTCTGAAATTGTTAGAAGGTCTGCTGGTTTGTTCTTTCAACAGTTCCATAAATATCAGAATGGTTAATATTCATCACTGGGTATTGATAATCTGAGGATAGGCAGAATACAAAGAAACTGTCTCTTGGGGCTCTTAGACGGTCATATTTGGTCTCATTTTGTCCATTAACAGCCCCAGTGTGTGATTTGATCATAAAAATTCAATGACAGCTTTTGTTTATTTTTGATCAGATCTATAACCATAACACCAGTAATATTCTGAAACTCCAGCATGAATATCTGGGGTCACAATAAACAAATCTGTCCTTTAAATTTTAATGGTCCACTCAAGTACAATAAGCAAATTTCCTTTCTTTTGGATTCAAAACTCACAAAGTATCAACTAATTCCATAATTTCTATAATTTGGACAGTCTAGATTGTTAGAAGGAGTGCTGTTTGGTCTTTCAACAGTTCCACAAATATCAGAATAGCTAATATTCATCACTGGGTATTGATAATCTGAGGATAGGCAGAATACAAGCAAACTCTCTCTTGGGGCTCTTAGAAGGTCATATTTGGTCTCATTTTGTCTTCTAACAGCCCCAGTATATGGTCTCATCATAAAAAAATCAATGACAGCTTTTGTTTATTTATGACCATGTAATATATTAGCTTGGTCACCTAAGGGCTTATTTGGATATTTTTTGTTGATCCATAAGTGTTATTATTAATTGGCATGCCTTGATGGGTTGTGAGTAAATAGCATACCTGGACAATATAACTGCGCTTAGGATGTCAATTTTATGCACTTATAACATCTAACAGCCCCATCATAGCACTTGGTCATAAAATACCACAACTTCTAAGTAGTTTAGCCTACTTGTGACAGGTTGAGTTTCCTTGTTGGGGAGATTTCATCTTCATCATTTGGCATTGACAGTCTGATGTTAGGCAGAATACCATCAAGCTCTCTCCCATGGCGCTGGACACTTACAGTTTCAGAGCTGTTGTTGTAGTTAATAATCAGATCTATAACAATAACACCAGTGATACTCTGTAACTCCAGCATGAATGTCTGGGGTGACGATAAATAAATCTGACCTTTATATTTTAATGGTCCACTCAAATACAGTAAGTAATTTTCCATTCTTTTGGATTCAAAACTCAGAAAATATCAACTCTCATTCCTTAAATTTCCACAATTTGGACAGTCTGAAATCGTTATGTGCAGTGCTGGTTTGGTCTTCGACTGTTCCATAAGTAGCATACTAGTAAATATTCATCACTGGGTATTGATAGTCTGAATGATAGACAGAATACAAGCAAACTCTCTCTTGGGGCTCTTCGAAGGTCATATTTGGTCTCATTTTGTCCTCTAACAGCCCCAGTGTATGATTCGATCATATAAAATCAATGACATTTTTTGTTTATTTATAACCATCTAATATGTTAGCTTGGTCAGCTAAGGGCTTACTTTGTCATGAAAAGCTACAACTTCTAAGTAGCTTTGGCCTATTATCATCAGTGGGCATTCACAGTCTGATGTTAGGCAGCATACCAGTAAACTCTGCCATGGCACTGGATACTAACAGCTTCAGAGTTGTTTACTTGTAATTAATAGTCAGATTTATGACCATAACACCAGTAGTATTATGTTACTGTAGTCTGAATGTCTGGGTTCTCCATTTGGATTCACAGCTCGCAAGGTATCAACATATTCCATAATTTCAATAATTTGGACAGTCTGAAATTGTTAGAAGGTCTGCTGGTTTGTTCTTTCAACAGTTCCATAAATATCAGAATGGTTAATATTCATCACTGGGTATTGATAATCTGAGGATAGGCAGAATACAAAGAAACTGTCTCTTGGGGCTCTTAGACGGTCATATTTGGTCTCATTTTGTCCATTAACAGCCCCAGTGTGTGATTTGATCATAAAAATTCAATGACAGCTTTTGTTTATTTTTGATCAGATCTATAACCATAACACCAGTAATATTCTGAAACTCCAGCATGAATATCTGGGGTCACAATAAACAAATCTGTCCTTTAAATTTTAATGGTCCACTCAAGTACAATAAGCAAATTTCCTTTCTTTTGGATTCAAAACTCACAAAGTATCAACTAATTCCATAATTTTTTTAATTTGGACAGTCTAGATTGTTAGAAGGAGTGCTGTTTGGTCTTTCAACAGTTCCACAAATATCAGAATAGCTAATATTCATCACTGGGTATTGATAATCTGAGGATAGGCAGAATACAAGCAAACTCTCTCTTGGGGCTCTTAGAAGGTCATATTTGGTCTCATTTTGTCTTCTAACAGCCCCAGTATATGGTCTCATCATAAAAAAATCAATGACAGCTTTTGTTTATTTATGACCATGTAATATATTAGCTTGGTCACCTAAGGGCTTATTTGGATATTTTTTGTTGATCCATAAGTGTTATTATTAATTGGCATGCCTTGATGGGTTGTGAGTAAATAGCATACCTGGACAATATAACTGCGCTTAGGATGTCAATTTTATGCACTTATAACATCTAACAGCCCCATCATAGCACTTGGTCATAAAATACCACAACTTCTAAGTAGTTTAGCCTACTTGTGACAGGTTGAGTTTCCTTGTTGGGGAGATTTCATCTTCATCATTTGGCATTGACAGTCTGATGTTAGGCAGAATACCATCAAGCTCTCTCCCATGGCGCTGGACACTTACAGTTTCAGAGCTGTTGTTGTAGTTAATAATCAGATCTATAACAATAACACCAGTGATACTCTGTAACTCCAGCATGAATGTCTGGGGTGACGATAAATAAATCTGACCTTTATATTTTAATGGTCCACTCAAATACAGTAAGTAATTTTCCATTCTTTTGGATTCAAAACTCAGAAAATATCAACTCTCATTCCTTAAATTTCCACAATTTGGACAGTCTGAAATCGTTATGTGCAGTGCTGGTTTGGTCTTCGACTGTTCCATAAGTAGCAGACTAGTAAATATTCATCACTGGGTATTGATAGTCTGAATGATAGACAGAATACAAGCAAACTCTCTCTTGGGGCTCTTCGAAGGTCATATTTGGTCTCATTTTGTCCTCTAACAGCCCCAGTGTATGATTCGATCATATAAAATCAATGACATTTTTTGTTTATTTATAACCATCTAATATGTTAGCTTGGTCAGCTAAGGGGTTATTTTGTCATGAAAAGCTACAACTTCTAAGTAGCTTTGGCCTATTATCATCAGTGGGCATTCACAGTCTGATGTTAGGCAGCATACCAGTAAACTCTGCCATGGCACTGGATACTAACAGCTTCAGAGTTGTTTACTTGTAATTAATAGTCAGATTTATGACCATAACACCAGTAGTATTATGTTACTGTAGTCTGAATGTCTGGGTTCTCCATTTGGATTCACAGCTCGCAAGGTATCAACATATTCCATAATTTCAATAATTTGGACAGTCTGAAATTGTTAGAAGGTCTGCTGGTTTGTTCTTTCAACAGTTCCATAAATATCAGAATGGTTAATATTCATCACTGGGTATTGATAATCTGAGGATAGGCAGAATACAAAGAAACTGTCTCTTGGGGCTCTTAGACGGTCATATTTGGTCTCATTTTGTCCATTAACAGCCCCAGTGTGTGATTTGATCATAAAAATTCAATGACAGCTTTTGTTTATTTTTGATCAGATCTATAACCATAACACCAGTAATATTCTGAAACTCCAGCATGAATATCTGGGGTCACAATAAACAAATCTGTCCTTTAAATTTTAATGGTCCACTCAAGTACAATAAGCAAATTTCCTTTCTTTTGGATTCAAAACTCACAAAGTATCAACTAATTCCATAATTTTTTTAATTTGGACAGTCTAGATTGTTAGAAGGAGTGCTGTTTGGTCTTTCAACAGTTCCACAAATATCAGAATAGCTAATATTCATCACTGGGTATTGATAATCTGAGGATAGGCAGAATACAAGCAAACTCTCTCTTGGGGCTCTTAGAAGGTCATATTTGGTCTCATTTTGTCTTCTAACAGCCCCAGTATATGGTCTCATCATAAAAAAATCAATGACAGCTTTTGTTTATTTATGACCATGTAATATATTAGCTTGGTCACCTAAGGGCTTATTTGGATATTTTTTGTTGATCCATAAGTGTTATTATTAATTGGCATGCCTTGATGGGTTGTGAGTAAATAGCATACCTGGACAATATAACTGCGCTTAGGATGTCAATTTTATGCACTTATAACATCTAACAGCCCCATCATAGCACTTGGTCATAAAATACCACAACTTCTAAGTAGTTTAGCCTACTTGTGACAGGTTGAGTTTCCTTGTTGGGGAGATTTCATCTTCATCATTTGGCATTGACAGTCTGATGTTAGGCAGAATACCATCAAGCTCTCTCCCATGGCGCTGGACACTTACAGTTTCAGAGCTGTTGTTGTAGTTAATAATCAGATCTATAACAATAACACCAGTGATACTCTGTAACTCCAGCATGAATGTCTGGGGTGACGATAAATAAATCTGACCTTTATATTTTAATGGTCCACTCAAATACAGTAAGTAATTTTCCATTCTTTTGGATTCAAAACTCAGAAAATATCAACTCTCATTCCTTAAATTTCCACAATTTGGACAGTCTGAAATCGTTATGTGCAGTGCTGGTTTGGTCTTCGACTGTTCCATAAGTAGCAGACTAGTAAATATTCATCACTGGGTATTGATAGTCTGAATGATAGACAGAATACAAGCAAACTCTCTCTTGGGGCTCTTCGAAGGTCATATTTGGTCTCATTTTGTCCTCTAACAGCCCCAGTGTATGATTCGATCATATAAAATCAATGACATTTTTTGTTTATTTATAACCATCTAATATGTTAGCTTGGTCAGCTAAGGGGTTATTTTGTCATGAAAAGCTACAACTTCTAAGTAGCTTTGGCCTATTATCATCAGTGGGCATTCACAGTCTGATGTTAGGCAGCATACCAGTAAACTCTGCCATGGCACTGGATACTAACAGCTTCAGAGTTGTTTACTTGTAATTAATAGTCAGATTTATGACCATAACACCAGTAGTATTATGTTACTGTAGTCTGAATGTCTGGGTTCTCCATTTGGATTCACAGCTCGCAAGGTATCAACATATTCCATAATTTCAATAATTTGGACAGTCTGAAATTGTTAGAAGGTCTGCTGGTTTGTTCTTTCAACAGTTCCATAAATATCAGAATGGTTAATATTCATCACTGGGTATTGATAATCTGAGGATAGGCAGAATACAAAGAAACTGTCTCTTGGGGCTCTTAGACGGTCATATTTGGTCTCATTTTGTCCATTAACAGCCCCAGTGTGTGATTTGATCATAAAAATTCAATGACAGCTTTTGTTTATTTTTGATCAGATCTATAACCATAACACCAGTAATATTCTGAAACTCCAGCATGAATATCTGGGGTCACAATAAACAAATCTGTCCTTTAAATTTTAATGGTCCACTCAAGTACAATAAGCAAATTTCCTTTCTTTTGGATTCAAAACTCACAAAGTATCAACTAATTCCATAATTTTTTTAATTTGGACAGTCTAGATTGTTAGAAGGAGTGCTGTTTGGTCTTTCAACAGTTCCACAAATATCAGAATAGCTAATATTCATCACTGGGTATTGATAATCTGAGGATAGGCAGAATACAAGCAAACTCTCTCTTGGGGCTCTTAGAAGGTCATATTTGGTCTCATTTTGTCTTCTAACAGCCCCAGTATATGGTCTCATCATAAAAAAATCAATGACAGCTTTTGTTTATTTATGACCATGTAATATATTAGCTTGGTCACCTAAGGGCTTATTTGGATATTTTTTGTTGATCCATAAGTGTTATTATTAATTGGCATGCCTTGATGGGTTGTGAGTAAATAGCATACCTGGACAATATAACTGCGCTTAGGATGTCAATTTTATGCACTTATAACATCTAACAGCCCCATCATAGCACTTGGTCATAAAATACCACAACTTCTAAGTAGTTTAGCCTACTTGTGACAGGTTGAGTTTCCTTGTTGGGGAGATTTCATCTTCATCATTTGGCATTGACAGTCTGATGTTAGGCAGAATACCATCAAGCTCTCTCCCATGGCGCTGGACACTTACAGTTTCAGAGCTGTTGTTGTAGTTAATAATCAGATCTATAACAATAACACCAGTGATACTCTGTAACTCCAGCATGAATGTCTGGGGTGACGATAAATAAATCTGACCTTTATATTTTAATGGTCCACTCAAATACAGTAAGTAATTTTCCATTCTTTTGGATTCAAAACTCAGAAAATATCAACTCTCATTCCTTAAATTTCCACAATTTGGACAGTCTGAAATCGTTATGTGCAGTGCTGGTTTGGTCTTCGACTGTTCCATAAGTAGCAGACTAGTAAATATTCATCACTGGGTATTGATAGTCTGAATGATAGACAGAATACAAGCAAACTCTCTCTTGGGGCTCTTCGAAGGTCATATTTGGTCTCATTTTGTCCTCTAACAGCCCCAGTGTATGATTCGATCATATAAAATCAATGACATTTTTTGTTTATTTATAACCATCTAATATGTTAGCTTGGTCAGCTAAGGGCTTACTTTGTCATGAAAAGCTACAACTTCTAAGTAGCTTTGGCCTATTATCATCAGTGGGCATTCACAGTCTGATGTTAGGCAGCATACCAGTAAACTCTGCCATGGCACTGGATACTAACAGCTTCAGAGTTGTTTACTTGTAATTAATAGTCAGATTTATGACCATAACACCAGTAGTATTATGTTACTGTAGTCTGAATGTCTGGGTTCTCCATTTGGATTCACAGCTCGCAAGGTATCAACATATTCCATAATTTCAATAATTTGGACAGTCTGAAATTGTCAGAAGGTCTGCTGGTTTGTTCTTTCAACAGTTCCATAAATATCAGAATGGTTAATATTCATCACTGGGTATTGATAATCTGAGGATAGGCAGAATACAAAGAAACTGTCTCTTGGGGCTCTTAGAATGTCATATTTGGTCTCATTTTGTCCATTAACAGCCCCAGTGTGTGATTTGATCATAAAAATTCAATGACAGCTTTTGTTTATTTTTGATCAGATCTATAACCATAACACCAGTAATATTCTGAAACTCCAGCATGAATATCTGGGGTCACAATAAACAAATCTGTCCTTTAAATTTTAATGGTCCACTCAAGTACAATAAGCAAATTTCCTTTCTTTTGGATTCAAAACTCACAAAGTATCACCTAATTCCATAATTTCTATAATTTGGACAGTCTATATTGTTAGAAGGAGTGTTGTTTGGTCTTTCAACAGTTCCACAAATATCAGAATAGCTAATATTCATCACTGGGTATTGATAATTTGAGGATAGGCAGAATACAAGCAAACTCTCTCTTGGGGCTCTTAGAAGGTCATATTTGGTCTCATTTTGTCTTCTAACAGCCCCAGTATATGGTCTCATCATAAAAAAATCAATGACAGCTTTTGTTTATTTATGACCATGTAATATATTAGCTTGGTCACCTAAGGGCTTATTTGGATATTTTTTGTTGATCCATAAGTGTTATTATTAATTGGCATGCCTTGATGGGTTGTGAGTAAATAGCATACCTGGACAATATAACTGCGCTTAGGATGTCAATTTTATGCACTTATAACATCTAACAGCCCCATCATAGCACTTGGTCATAAAATACCACAACTTCTAAGTAGTTTAGCCTACTTGTGACAGGTTGAGTTTCCTTGTTGGGGAGATTTCATCTTCATCATTTGGCATTGACAGTCTGATGTTAGGCAGAATACCATCAAGCTCTCTCCCATGGCGCTGGACACTTACAGTTTCAGAGCTGTTGTTGTAGTTAATAATCAGATCTATAACAATAACACCAGTGATACTCTGTAACTCCAGCATGAATGTCTGGGGTGACGATAAATAAATCTGACCTTTATATTTTAATGGTCCACTCAAATACAGTAAGTAATTTTCCATTCTTTTGGATTCAAAACTCAGAAAATATCAACTCTCATTCCTTAAATTTCCACAATTTGGACAGTCTGAAATCGTTATGTGCAGTGCTGGTTTGGTCTTCGACTGTTCCATAAGTAGCAGACTAGTAAATATTCATCACTGGGTATTGATAGTCTGAATGATAGACAGAATACAAGCAAACTCTCTCTTGGGGCTCTTCGAAGGTCATATTTGGTCTCATTTTGTCCTCTAACAGCCCCAGTGTATGATTCGATCATATAAAATCAATGACATTTTTTGTTTATTTATAACCATCTAATATGTTAGCTTGGTCAGCTAAGGGCTTACTTTGTCATGAAAAGCTACAACTTCTAAGTAGCTTTGGCCTGTTATCATCAGTGGGCATTCACAGTCTGATGTTAGGCAGCATACCAGTAAACTCTGCCATGGCACTGGATACTAACAGCTTCAGAGTTGTTTACTTGTAATTAATAGTCAGATTTATGACCATAACACCAGTAGTATTATGTTACTGTAGTCTGAATGTCTGGGTTCTCCATTTGGATTCACAGCTCGCAAGGTATCAACATATTCCATAATTTCAATAATTTGGACAGTCTGAAATTGTTAGAAGGTCTGCTGGTTTGTTCTTTCAACAGTTCCATAAATATCAGAATGGTTAATATTCATCACTGGGTATTGATAATCTGAGGATAGGCAGAATACAAAGAAACTGTCTCTTGGGGCTCTTAGACGGTCATATTTGGTCTCATTTTGTCCATTAACAGCCCCAGTGTGTGATTTGATCATAAAAATTCAATGACAGCTTTTGTTTATTTTTGATCAGATCTATAACCATAACACCAGTAATATTCTGAAACTCCAGCATGAATATCTGGGGTCACAATAAACAAATCTGTCCTTTAAATTTTAATGGTCCACTCAAGTACAATAAGCAAATTTCCTTTCTTTTGGATTCAAAACTCACAAAGTATCACCTAATTCCATAATTTCTATAATTTGGACAGTCTATATTGTTAGAAGGAGTGTTGTTTGGTCTTTCAACAGTTCCACAAATATCAGAATAGCTAATATTCATCACTGGGTATTGATAATTTGAGGATAGGCAGAATACAAGCAAACTCTCTCTTGGGGCTCTTAGAAGGTCATATTTGGTCTCATTTTGTCTTCTAACAGCCCCAGTATATGGTCTCATCATAAAAAAATCAATGACAGCTTTTGTTTATTTATGACCATGTAATATATTAGCTTGGTCACCTAAGGGCTTATTTGGATATTTTTTGTTGATCCATAAGTGTTATTATTAATTGGCATGCCTTGATGGGTTGTGAGTAAATAGCATACCTGGACAATATAACTGCGCTTAGGATGTCAATTTTATGCACTTATAACATCTAACAGCCCCATCATAGCACTTGGTCATAAAATACCACAACTTCTAAGTAGTTTAGCCTACTTGTGACAGGTTGAGTTTCCTTGTTGGGGAGATTTCATCTTCATCATTTGGCATTGACAGTCTGATGTTAGGCAGAATACCATCAAGCTCTCTCCCATGGCGCTGGACACTTACAGTTTCAGAGCTGTTGTTGTAGTTAATAATCAGATCTATAACAATAACACCAGTGATACTCTGTAACTCCAGCATGAATGTCTGGGGTGACGATAAATAAATCTGACCTTTATATTTTAATGGTCCACTCAAATACAGTAAGTAATTTTCCATTCTTTTGGATTCAAAACTCAGAAAATATCAACTCTCATTCCTTAAATTTCCACAATTTGGACAGTCTGAAATCGTTATGTGCAGTGCTGGTTTGGTCTTCGACTGTTCCATAAGTAGCAGACTAGTAAATATTCATCACTGGGTATTGATAGTCTGAATGATAGACAGAATACAAGCAAACTCTCTCTTGGGGCTCTTCGAAGGTCATATTTGGTCTCATTTTGTCCTCTAACAGCCCCAGTGTATGATTCGATCATATAAAATCAATGACATTTTTTGTTTATTTATAACCATCTAATATGTTAGCTTGGTCAGCTAAGGGCTTACTTTGTCATGAAAAGCTACAACTTCTAAGTAGCTTTGGCCTATTATCATCAGTGGGCATTCACAGTCTGATGTTAGGCAGCATACCAGTAAACTCTGCCATGGCACTGGATACTAACAGCTTCAGAGTTGTTTACTTGTAATTAATAGTCAGATTTATGACCATAACACCAGTAGTATTATGTTACTGTAGTCTGAATGTCTGGGTTCTCCATTTGGATTCACAGCTCGCAAGGTATCAACATATTCCATAATTTCAATAATTTGGACAGTCTGAAATTGTTAGAAGGTCTGCTGGTTTGTTCTTTCAACAGTTCCATAAATATCAGAATGGTTAATATTCATCACTGGGTATTGATAATCTGAGGATAGGCAGAATACAAAGAAACTGTCTCTTGGGGCTCTTAGACGGTCATATTTGGTCTCATTTTGTCCATTAACAGCCCCAGTGTGTGATTTGATCATAAAAATTCAATGACAGCTTTTGTTTATTTTTGATCAGATCTATAACCATAACACCAGTAATATTCTGAAACTCCAGCATGAATATCTGGGGTCACAATAAACAAATCTGTCCTTTAAATTTTAATGGTCCACTCAAGTACAATAAGCAAATTTCCTTTCTTTTGGATTCAAAACTCACAAAGTATCAACTAATTCCATAATTTCTATAATTTGGACAGTCTAGATTGTTAGAAGGAGTGCTGTTTGGTCTTTCAACAGTTCCACAAATATCAGAATAGCTAATATTCATCACTGGGTATTGATAATCTGAGGATAGGCAGAATACAAGCAAACTCTCTCTTGGGGCTCTTAGAAGGTCATATTTGGTCTCATTTTGTCTTGTAACAGCCCCAGTATATGGTCTCATCATAAAAAAATCAATGACAGCTTTTGTTTATTTATGACCATGTAATATATTAGCTTGGTCACCTAAGGGCTTATTTGGATATTTTTTGTTGATCCATAAGTGTTATTATTAATTGGCATGCCTTGATGGGTTGTGAGTAAATAGCATACCTGGACAATATAACTGCGCTTAGGATGTCAATTTTATGCACTTATAACATCTAGCAGCCCCATCATAGCACTTGGTCATAAAATACCACACCTTCTAAGTAGTTTAGCCTACTTGTGACAGGTTGAGTTTCCTTGTTGGGGAGATTTCATCTTCATCATTTGGCATTGACAGTCTGATGTTAGGCAGAATACCATCAAGCTCTCTCCCATGGCGCTGGACACTTACAGTTTCAGAGCTATTGTTGTAGTTAATAATCAGATCTATAACAATAACACCAGTGATACTCTGTAACTCCAGCATGAATGTCTGGGGTGATGATAAATAAATCTGACCTTTATATTTTAATGGTCCACTCAAATACAATAAGTAATTTTCCATTCTTTTGGATTCAAAACTCAGAAAATGTCAACTCTCATTCCTTAAATTTCCACAATTTGGACAGTCTGAAATCGTTATGTGCAGTGCTGGTTTGGTCTTCGACTGTTCCATAAGTAGCAGACTAGTAAATATTCATCACTGGGTATTGATAGTCTGAATGATAGACAGAATAAAAGCAAACTCTCTCTTGGGGCTCTTAGAAAGTCATATTTGGTCTCATTTTGTCCTCTAACAGCCCCAGTGTATGATTCGATCATATAAAATCAATGACATTTTTTGTTTATTTATAACCATCTAATATGTTAGCTTGGTCAGCTAAGGGCTTACTTTGTCATGAAAAGCTACAACTTCTAAGTAGCTTTGGCCTATTATCATCAGTGGGCATTCACAGTCTGATGTTAGGCAGCATACCAGTAAACTCTGCCATGGCACTGGATACTAACAGCTTCAGAGTTGTTTTCTTGTAATTAATAGTCAGATTTATGACCATAACAACAGTAGTATTATGTTACTGTAGTCTGAATGTCTGGGTTCTCCATTTGGATTCACAGCTCACAAGGTATCAACATATTCCATAATTTCAATAATTTGGACAGTCTGAAATTGTTAGAAGGTCTGCTGGTTTGTTCTTTCAACAGTTCCATAAATATCAGAATGGTTAATATTCATCACTGGGTATTGATAATCTGAGGATAGGCAGAATACAAAGAAACTGTCTCTTGGGGCTCTTAGAAGGTCATATTTGGTCTCATTTTGTCCATTAACAGCCCCAGTGTGTGATTTGATCATAAAAATTCAATGACAGCTTTTGTTAATTTTGATCAGATCTATAACCATAACACCAGTAATATTCTGAAACTCCAGCATGAATATCTGGGGTCACAATAAACAAATCTGTCCTTTAAATTTTAATGGTCCACTCAAGTACAATAAGCAAATTTCCTTTCTTTTGGATTCAAAACTCACAAAGTATCAACTAATTCCATAATTTCTATAATTTGGACAGTCTAGATTGTTAGAAGGAGTGCTGTTTGGTCTTTCAACAGTTCCACAAATATCAGAATAGCTAATATTCATCACTGGGTATTGATAATCTGAGGATAGGCAGAATACAAGCAAACTCTCTCTTGGGGCTCTTAGAAGGTCATATTTGGTCTCATTTTGTCTTCTAACAGCCCCAGTATATGGTCTCATCATAAAAAAATCAATGACAGCTTTTGTTTATTTATGACCATGTAATATATTAGCTTGGTCACCTAAGGGCTTATTTGGATATTTTTTGTTGATCCATAAGTGTTATTATTAATTGGCATGCCTTGATGGGTTGTGAGTAAATAGCATACCTGGACAATATAACTGCGCTTAGGATGTCAATTTTATGCACTTATAACATCTAACAGCCCCATCATAGCACTTGGTCATAAAATACCACAACTTCTAAGTAGTTTAGCCTACTTGTGACAGGTTGAGTTTCCTTGTTGGGGAGATTTCATCTTCATCATTTGGCATTGACAGTCTGATGTTAGGCAGAATACCATCAAGCTCTCTCCCATGGCGCTGGACACTTACAGTTTCAGAGCTGTTGTTGTAGTTAATAATCAGATCTATAACAATAACACCAGTGATACTCTGTAACTCCAGCATGAATGTCTGGGGTGACGATAAATAAATCTGACCTTTATATTTTAATGGTCCACTCAAATACAGTAAGTAATTTTCCATTCTTTTGGATTCAAAACTCAGAAAATATCAACTCTCATTCCTTAAATTTCCACAATTTGGACAGTCTGAAATCGTTATGTGCAGTGCTGGTTTGGTCTTCGACTGTTCCATAAGTAGCAGACTAGTAAATATTCATCACTGGGTATTGATAGTCTGAATGATAGACAGAATACAAGCAAACTCTCTCTTGGGGCTCTTCGAAGGTCATATTTGGTCTCATTTTGTCCTCTAACAGCCCCAGTGTATGATTCGATCATATAAAATCAATGACATTTTTTGTTTATTTATAACCATCTAATATGTTAGCTTGGTCAGCTAAGGGCTTACTTTGTCATGAAAAGCTACAACTTCTAAGTAGCTTTGGCCTATTATCATCAGTGGGCATTCACAGTCTGATGTTAGGCAGCATACCAGTAAACTCTGCCATGGCACTGGATACTAACAGCTTCAGAGTTGTTTACTTGTAATTAATAGTCAGATTTATGACCATAACACCAGTAGTATTATGTTACTGTAGTCTGAATGTCTGGGTTCTCCATTTGGATTCACAGCTCGCAAGGTATCAACATATTCCATAATTTCAATAATTTGGACAGTCTGAAATTGTTAGAAGGTCTGCTGGTTTGTTCTTTCAACAGTTCCATAAATATCAGAATGGTTAATATTCATCACTGGGTATTGATAATCTGAGGATAGGCAGAATACAAAGAAACTGTCTCTTGGGGCTCTTAGACGGTCATATTTGGTCTCATTTTGTCCATTAACAGCCCCAGTGTGTGATTTGATCATAAAAATTCAATGACAGCTTTTGTTTATTTTTGATCAGATCTATAACCATAACACCAGTAATATTCTGAAACTCCAGCATGAATATCTGGGGTCACAATAAACAAATCTGTCCTTTAAATTTTAATGGTCCACTCAAGTACAATAAGCAAATTTCCTTTCTTTTGGATTCAAAACTCACAAAGTATCAACTAATTCCATAATTTCTATAATTTGGACAGTCTAGATTGTTAGAAGGAGTGCTGTTTGGTCTTTCAACAGTTCCACAAATATCAGAATAGCTAATATTCATCACTGGGTATTGATAATCTGAGGATAGGCAGAATACAAGCAAACTCTCTCTTGGGGCTCTTAGAAGGTCATATTTGGTCTCATTTTGTCTTCTAACAGCCCCAGTATATGGTCTCATCATAAAAAAATCAATGACAGCTTTTGTTTATTTATGACCATGTAATATATTAGCTTGGTCACCTAAGGGCTTATTTGGATATTTTTTGTTGATCCATAAGTGTTATTATTAATTGGCATGCCTTGATGGGTTGTGAGTAAATAGCATACCTGGACAATATAACTGCGCTTAGGATGTCAATTTTATGCACTTATAACATCTAACAGCCCCATCATAGCACTTGGTCATAAAATACCACAACTTCTAAGTAGTTTAGCCTACTTGTGACAGGTTGAGTTTCCTTGTTGGGGAGATTTCATCTTCATCATTTGGCATTGACAGTCTGATGTTAGGCAGAATACCATCAAGCTCTCTCCCATGGCGCTGGACACTTACAGTTTCAGAGCTGTTGTTGTAGTTAATAATCAGATCTATAACAATAACACCAGTGATACTCTGTAACTCCAGCATGAATGTCTGGGGTGACGATAAATAAATCTGACCTTTATATTTTAATGGTCCACTCAAATACAGTAAGTAATTTTCCATTCTTTTGGATTCAAAACTCAGAAAATATCAACTCTCATTCCTTAAATTTCCACAATTTGGACAGTCTGAAATCGTTATGTGCAGTGCTGGTTTGGTCTTCGACTGTTCCATAAGTAGCAGACTAGTAAATATTCATCACTGGGTATTGATAGTCTGAATGATAGACAGAATACAAGCAAACTCTCTCTTGGGGCTCTTCGAAGGTCATATTTGGTCTCATTTTGTCCTCTAACAGCCCCAGTGTATGATTCGATCATATAAAAT
Organism: Sabellastarte sp. h YS-2021; assembly: GCA_964017235.1. Taxonomy (NCBI): domain Eukaryota; kingdom Metazoa; phylum Annelida; class Polychaeta; order Sabellida; family Sabellidae; genus Sabellastarte; species Sabellastarte sp. h YS-2021. Next base: position 10,336,559 of record OZ024937.1, read on the forward strand.
CAATGACATTTTTTGTTTATTTATAACCATCTAATATGTTAGCTTGGTCAGCTAAGGGCTTACTTTGTCATGAAAAGCTACAACTTCTAAGTAGCTTTGGCCTATTATCATCAGTGGGCATTCACAGTCTGATGTTAGGCAGCATACCAGTAAACTCTGCCATGGCACTGGATACTAACAGCTTCAGAGTTGTTTACTTGTAATTAATAGTCAGATTTATGACCATAACACCAGTAGTATTATGTTACTGTAGTCTGAATGTCTGGGTTCTCCATTTGGATTCACAGCTCGCAAGGTATCAACATATTCCATAATTTCAATAATTTGGACAGTCTGAAATTGTTAGAAGGTCTGCTGGTTTGTTCTTTCAACAGTTCCATAAATATCAGAATGGTTAATATTCATCACTGGGTATTGATAATCTGAGGATAGGCAGAATACAAAGAAACTGTCTCTTGGGGCTCTTAGACGGTCATATTTGGTCTCATTTTGTCCATTAACAGCCCCAGTGTGTGATTTGATCATAAAAATTCAATGACAGCTTTTGTTTATTTTTGATCAGATCTATAACCATAACACCAGTAATATTCTGAAACTCCAGCATGAATATCTGGGGTCACAATAAACAAATCTGTCCTTTAAATTTTAATGGTCCACTCAAGTACAATAAGCAAATTTCCTTTCTTTTGGATTCAAAACTCACAAAGTATCAACTAATTCCATAATTTCTATAATTTGGACAGTCTAGATTGTTAGAAGGAGTGCTGTTTGGTCTTTCAACAGTTCCACAAATATCAGAATAGCTAATATTCATCACTGGGTATTGATAATCTGAGGATAGGCAGAATACAAGCAAACTCTCTCTTGGGGCTCTTAGAAGGTCATATTTGGTCTCATTTTGTCTTGTAACAGCCCCAGTATATGGTCTCATCATAAAAAAATCAATGACAGCTTTTGTTTATTTATGACCATGTAATATATTAGCTTGGTCACCTAAGGGCTTATTTGGATATTTTTTGTTGATCCATAAGTGTTATTATTAATTGGCATGCCTTGATGGGTTGTGAGTAAATAGCATACCTGGACAATATAACTGCGCTTAGGATGTCAATTTTATGCACTTATAACATCTAACAGCCCCATCATAGCACTTGGTCATAAAATACCACACCTTCTAAGTAGTTTAGCCTACTTGTGACAGGTTGAGTTTCCTTGTTGGGGAGATTTCATCTTCATCATTTGGCATTGACAGTCTGATGTTAGGCAGAATACCATCAAGCTCTCTCCCATGGCGCTGGACACTTACAGTTTCAGAGCTATTGTTGTAGTTAATAATCAGATCTATAACAATAACACCAGTGATACTCTGTAACTCCAGCATGAATGTCTGGGGTGATGATAAATAAATCTGACCTTTATATTTTAATGGTCCACTCAAATACAATAAGTAATTTTCCATTCTTTTGGATTCAAAACTCAGAAAATGTCAACTCTCATTCCTTAAATTTCCACAATTTGGACAGTCTGAAATCGTTATGTGCAGTGCTGGTTTGGTCTTCGACTGTTCCATAAGTAGCAGACTAGTAAATATTCATCACTGGGTATTGATAGTCTGAATGATAGACAGAATAAAAGCAAACTCTCTCTTGGGGCTCTTAGAAAGTCATATTTGGTCTCATTTTGTCCTCTAACAGCCCCAGTGTATGATTCGATCATATAAAATCAATGACATTTTTTGTTTATTTATAACCATCTAATATGTTAGCTTGGTCAGCTAAGGGCTTACTTTGTCATGAAAAGCTACAACTTCTAAGTAGCTTTGGCCTATTATCATCAGTGGGCATTCACAGTCTGATGTTAGGCAGCATACCAGTAAACTCTGCCATGGCACTGGATACTAACAGCTTCAGAGTTGTTTTCTTGTAATTAATAGTCAGATTTATGACCATAACAACAGTAGTATTATGTTACTGTAGTCTGAATGTCTGGGTTCTCCATTTGGATTCACAGCTCACAAGGTATCAACATATTCCATAATTTCAATAATTTGGACAGTCTGAAATTGTTAGAAGGTCTGCTGGTTTGTTCTTTCAACAGTTCCATAAATATCAGAATGGTTAATATTCATCACTGGGTATTGATAATCTGAGGATAGGCAGAATACAAAGAAACTGTCTCTTGGGGCTCTTAGAAGGTCATATTTGGTCTCATTTTGTCCATTAACAGCCCCAGTGTGTGATTTGATCATAAAAATTCAATGACAGCTTTTGTTAATTTTGATCAGATCTATAACCATAACACCAGTAATATTCTGAAACTCCAGCATGAATATCTGGGGTCACAATAAACAAATCTGTCCTTTAAATTTTAATGGTCCACTCAAGTACAATAAGCAAATTTCCTTTCTTTTGGATTCAAAACTCACAAAGTATCAACTAATTCCATAATTTCTATAATTTGGACAGTCTAGATTGTTAGAAGGAGTGCTGTTTGGTCTTTCAACAGTTCCACAAATATCAGAATAGCTAATATTCATCACTGGGTATTGATAATCTGAGGATAGGCAGAATACAAGCAAACTCTCTCTTGGGGCTCTTAGAAGGTCATATTTGGTCTCATTTTGTCTTCTAACAGCCCCAGTATATGGTCTCATCATAAAAAAATCAATGACAGCTTTTGTTTATTTATGACCATGTAATATATTAGCTTGGTCACCTAAGGGCTTATTTGGATATTTTTTGTTGATCCATAAGTGTTATTATTAATTGGCATGCCTTGATGGGTTGTGAGTAAATAGCATACCTGGACAATATAACTGCGCTTAGGATGTCAATTTTATGCACTTATAACATCTAACAGCCCCATCATAGCACTTGGTCATAAAATACCACAACTTCTAAGTAGTTTAGCCTACTTGTGACAGGTTGAGTTTCCTTGTTGGGGAGATTTCATCTTCATCATTTGGCATTGACAGTCTGATGTTAGGCAGAATACCATCAAGCTCTCTCCCATGGCGCTGGACACTTACAGTTTCAGAGCTGTTGTTGTAGTTAATAATCAGATCTATAACAATAACACCAGTGATACTCTGTAACTCCAGCATGAATGTCTGGGGTGACGATAAATAAATCTGACCTTTATATTTTAATGGTCCACTCAAATACAGTAAGTAATTTTCCATTCTTTTGGATTCAAAACTCAGAAAATATCAACTCTCATTCCTTAAATTTCCACAATTTGGACAGTCTGAAATCGTTATGTGCAGTGCTGGTTTGGTCTTCGACTGTTCCATAAGTAGCAGACTAGTAAATATTCATCACTGGGTATTGATAGTCTGAATGATAGACAGAATACAAGCAAACTCTCTCTTGGGGCTCTTCGAAGGTCATATTTGGTCTCATTTTGTCCTCTAACAGCCCCAGTGTATGATTCGATCATATAAAATCAATGACATTTTTTGTTTATTTATAACCATCTAATATGTTAGCTTGGTCAGCTAAGGGCTTACTTTGTCATGAAAAGCTACAACTTCTAAGTAGCTTTGGCCTATTATCATCAGTGGGCATTCACAGTCTGATGTTAGGCAGCATACCAGTAAACTCTGCCATGGCACTGGATACTAACAGCTTCAGAGTTGTTTACTTGTAATTAATAGTCAGATTTATGACCATAACACCAGTAGTATTATGTTACTGTAGTCTGAATGTCTGGGTTCTCCATTTGGATTCACAGCTCGCAAGGTATCAACATATTCCATAATTTCAATAATTTGGACAGTCTGAAATTGTTAGAAGGTCTGCTGGTTTGTTCTTTCAACAGTTCCATAAATATCAGAATGGTTAATATTCATCACTGGGTATTGATAATCTGAGGATAGGCAGAATACAAAGAAACTGTCTCTTGGGGCTCTTAGACGGTCATATTTGGTCTCATTTTGTCCATTAACAGCCCCAGTGTGTGATTTGATCATAAAAATTCAATGACAGCTTTTGTTTATTTTTGATCAGATCTATAACCATAACACCAGTAATATTCTGAAACTCCAGCATGAATATCTGGGGTCACAATAAACAAATCTGTCCTTTAAATTTTAATGGTCCACTCAAGTACAATAAGCAAATTTCCTTTCTTTTGGATTCAAAACTCACAAAGTATCAACTAATTCCATAATTTCTATAATTTGGACAGTCTAGATTGTTAGAAGGAGTGCTGTTTGGTCTTTCAACAGTTCCACAAATATCAGAATAGCTAATATTCATCACTGGGTATTGATAATCTGAGGATAGGCAGAATACAAGCAAACTCTCTCTTGGGGCTCTTAGAAGGTCATATTTGGTCTCATTTTGTCTTCTAACAGCCCCAGTATATGGTCTCATCATAAAAAAATCAATGACAGCTTTTGTTTATTTATGACCATGTAATATATTAGCTTGGTCACCTAAGGGCTTATTTGGATATTTTTTGTTGATCCATAAGTGTTATTATTAATTGGCATGCCTTGATGGGTTGTGAGTAAATAGCATACCTGGACAATATAACTGCGCTTAGGATGTCAATTTTATGCACTTATAACATCTAACAGCCCCATCATAGCACTTGGTCATAAAATACCACAACTTCTAAGTAGTTTAGCCTACTTGTGACAGGTTGAGTTTCCTTGTTGGGGAGATTTCATCTTCATCATTTGGCATTGACAGTCTGATGTTAGGCAGAATACCATCAAGCTCTCTCCCATGGCACTGGACACTTACAGTTTCAGAGCTGTTGTTGTAGTTAATAATAAAATCAATGACATTTTTTGTTTATTTATAACCATCTAATATGTTAGCTTGGTCAGCTAAGGGCTTACTTTGTCATGAAAAGCTACAACTTCTAAGTAGCTTTGGCCTATTATCATCAGTGGGCATTCACAGTCTAATGTTAGGCAGCATCCCAGTAAACTCTGCCATGGCACTGGATACTAACAGCTTCAGAGTTGTTTACTTGTAATTAATAGTCAGATTTATGACCATAACACCAGTAGTATTATGTTACTGTAGTCTGAATGTCTGGGGTCTCCATTTGGATTCACAGCTCGCAAGGTATCAACATATTCCATAATTTCAATAATTTGGACAGTCTGAAATTGTTAGAAGGTCTGCTGGTTTGTTCTTTCAACAGTTCCATAAATATCAGAATGGTTAATATTCATCACTGGGTATTGATAATCTGAGGATAGGCAGAATACAAAGAAACTGTCTCTTGGGGCTCTTAGAAGGTCATATTTGGTCTCATTTTGTCCATTAACAGCCCCAGTGTGTGATTTGATCATAAAAATTCAATGACAGCTTTTGTTTATTTTTGATCAGATCTATAACCATAACACCAGTAATATTCTGAAACTCCAGCATAAATATCTGGGGTCACAATAAACAAATCTGTCCTTTAAATTTTAATGGTCCACTCAAGTACAATAAGCAAATTTCCTTTCTTTTGGATTCAAAACTCACAAAGTATCACCTAATTCCATAATTTCTATAATTTGGACAGTCTATATTGTTAGAAGGAGTACTGTTTGGTCTTTCAACAGTTCCACAAATATCAGAATAGCTAATATTCATCACTGGGTATTGATAATTTGAGGATAGGCAGAATACAAGCAAACTCTCTCTTGGGGCTCTTAGAAGGTCATATTTGGTCTCATTTTGTCTTCTAACAGCCCCAGTATATGGTCTCATCATAAAAAAAATCAATGACAGCTTTTGTTTATTTATGACCATGTAATATATTAGCTTGGTCACCTAAGGGCTTATTTGGATATTTTTTGTTGATCCATAAGTGTTATTATTAATTGGCATGCCTTGATGGGTTGTGAGTAAATAGCATACCTGGACAATATAACTGCGCTTAGGATGTCAATTTTATGCACTTATAACATCTAACAGCCCCATCATAGCACTTGGTCATAAAATACCACAACTTCTAAGTAGTTTAGCCTACTTGTGACAGGTTGAGTTTCCTTGTTGGGGAGATTTCATCTTCATCATTTGGCATTGACAGTCTGATGTTAGGCAGAATACCATCAAGCTCTCTCCCATGGCGCTGGACACTTACAGTTTCAGAGCTGTTGTTGTAGTTAATAATCAGATCTATAACAATAACACCAGTGATACTCTGTAACTCCAGCATGAATGTCTGGGGTGACGATAAATAAATCTGACCTTTATATTTTAATGGTCCACTCAAATACAGTAAGTAATTTTCCATTCTTTTGGATTCAAAACTCAGAAAATATCAACTCTCATTCCTTAAATTTCCACAATTTGGACAGTCTGAAATCGTTATGTGCAGTGCTGGTTTGGTCTTCGACTGTTCCATAAGTAGCAGACTAGTAAATATTCATCACTGGGTATTGATAGTCTGAATGATAGACAGAATACAAGCAAACTCTCTCTTGGGGCTCTTCGAAGGTCATAGTTGGTCTCATTTTGTCCTCTAACAGCCCCAGTGTATGATTCGATCATATAAAATCAATGACATTTTTTGTTTATTTATAACCATCTAATATGTTAGCTTGGTCAGCTAAGGGCTTACTTTGTCATGAAAAGCTACAACTTCTAAGTAGCTTTGGCCTATTATCATCAGTGGGCATTCACAGTCTGATGTTAGGCAGCATACCAGTAAACTCTGCCATGGCACTGGATACTAACAGCTTCAGAGTTGTTTACTTGTAATTAATAGTCAGATTTATGACCATAACACCAGTAGTATTATGTTACTGTAGTCTGAATGTCTGGGTTCTCCATTTGGATTCACAGCTCGCAAGGTATCAACATATTCCATAATTTCAATAATTTGGACAGTCTGAAATTGTTAGAAGGTCTGCTGGTTTGTTCTTTCAACAGTTCCATAAATATCAGAATGGTTAATATTCATCACTGGGTATTGATAATCTGAGGATAGGCAGAATACAAAGAAACTGTCTCTTGGGGCTCTTAGACGGTCATATTTGGTCTCATTTTGTCCATTAACAGCCCCAGTGTGTGATTTGATCATAAAAATTCAATGACAGCTTTTGTTTATTTTTGATCAGATCTATAACCATAACACCAGTAATATTCTGAAACTCCAGCATGAATATCTGGGGTCACAATAAACAAATCTGTCCTTTAAATTTTAATGGTCCACTCAAGTACAATAAGCAAATTTCCTTTCTTTTGGATTCAAAACTCACAAAGTATCAACTAATTCCATAATTTCTATAATTTGGACAGTCTAGATTGTTAGAAGGAGTGCTGTTTGGTCTTTCAACAGTTCCACAAATATCAGAATAGCTAATATTCATCACTGGGTATTGATAATCTGAGGATAGGCAGAATACAAGCAAACTCTCTCTTGGGGCTCTTAGAAGGTCATATTTGGTCTCATTTTGTCTTCTAACAGCCCCAGTATATGGTCTCATCATAAAAAAATCAATGACAGCTTTTGTTTATTTATGACCATGTAATATATTAGCTTGGTCACCTAAGGGCTTATTTGGATATTTTTTGTTGATCCATAAGTGTTATTATTAATTGGCATGCCTTGATGGGTTGTGAGTAAATAGCATACCTGGACAATATAACTGCGCTTAGGATGTCAATTTTATGCACTTATAACATCTAACAGCCCCATCATAGCACTTGGTCATAAAATACCACAACTTCTAAGTAGTTTAGCCTACTTGTGACAGGTTGAGTTTCCTTGTTGGGGAGATTTCATCTTCATCATTTGGCATTGACAGTCTGATGTTAGGCAGAATACCATCAAGCTCTCTCCCATGGCACTGGACACTTACAGTTTCAGAGCTGTTGTTGTAGTTAATAATAAAATCAATGACATTTTTTGTTTATTTATAACCATCTAATATGTTAGCTTGGTCAGCTAAGGGCTTACTTTGTCATGAAAAGCTACAACTTCTAAGTAGCTTTGGCCTATTATCATCAGTGGGCATTCACAGTCTAATGTTAGGCAGCATCCCAGTAAACTCTGCCATGGCACTGGATACTAACAGCTTCAGAGTTGTTTACTTGTAATTAATAGTCAGATTTATGACCATAACACCAGTAGTATTATGTTACTGTAGTCTGAATGTCTGGGGTCTCCATTTGGATTCACAGCTCGCAAGGTATCAACATATTCCATAATTTCAATAATTTGGACAGTCTGAAATTGTTAGAAGGTCTGCTGGTTTGTTCTTTCAACAGTTCCATAAATATCAGAATGGTTAATATTCATCACTGGGTATTGATAATCTGAGGATAGGCAGAATACAAAGAAACTGTCTCTTGGGGCTCTTAGAAGGTCATATTTGGTCTCATTTTGTCCATTAACAGCCCCAGTGTGTGATTTGATCATAAAAATTCAATGACAGCTTTTGTTTATTTTTGATCAGATCTATAACCATAACACCAGTAATATTCTGAAACTCCAGCATAAATATCTGGGGTCACAATAAACAAATCTGTCCTTTAAATTTTAATGGTCCACTCAAGTACAATAAGCAAATTTCCTTTCTTTTGGATTCAAAACTCACAAAGTATCACCTAATTCCATAATTTCTATAATTTGGACAGTCTATATTGTTAGAAGGAGTACTGTTTGGTCTTTCAACAGTTCCACAAATATCAGAATAGCTAATATTCATCACTGGGTATTGATAATTTGAGGATAGGCAGAATACAAGCAAACTCTCTCTTGGGGCTCTTAGAAGGTCATATTTGGTCTCATTTTGTCTTCTAACAGCCCCAGTATATGGTCTCATCATAAAAAAAATCAATGACAGCTTTTGTTTATTTATGACCATGTAATATATTAGCTTGGTCACCTAAGGGCTTATTTGGATATTTTTTGTTGATCCATAAGTGTTATTATTAATTGGCATGCCTTGATGGGTTGTGAGTAAATAGCATACCTGGACAATATAACTGCGCTTAGGATGTCAATTTTATGCACTTATAACATCTAACAGCCCCATCATAGCACTTGGTCATAAAATACCACAACTTCTAAGTAGTTTAGCCTACTTGTGACAGGTTGAGTTTCCTTGTTGGGGAGATTTAATATTCATCATTTGGCATTGACAGTCTGATGTTAGGCAGAATACCATCAAGCTCTCTCCCATGGCGCTGGACACTTACAGTTTCAGAGCTGTTGTTGTAGTTAATAATCAGATCTATAACAATAACACCAGTGATACTCTGTAACTCCAGCATGAATGTCTGGGGTGACGATAAATAAATCTGACCTTTATATTTTAATGGTCCACTCAAATACAGTAAGTAATTTTCCATTCTTTTGGATTCAAAACTCAGAAAATATCAACTCTCATTCCTTAAATTTCCACAATTTGGACAGTCTGAAATCGTTATGTGCAGTGCTGGTTTGGTCTTCGACTGTTCCATAAGTAGCAGACTAGTAAATATTCATCACTGGGTATTGATAGTCTGAATGATAGACAGAATACAAGCAAACTCTCTCTTGGGGCTCTTCGATGGTCATAGTTGGTCTCATTTTGTCCTCTAACAGCCCCAGTGTATGATTCGATCATATAAAATCAATGACATTTTTTGTTTATTTATAACCATCTAATATGTTAGCTTGGTCAGCTAAGGGCTTACTTTGTCATGAAAAGCTACAACTTCTAAGTAGCTTTGGCCTATTATCATCAGTGGGCATTCACAGTCTGATGTTAGGCAGCATACCAGTAAACTCTGCCATGGCACTGGATACTAACAGCTTCAGAGTTGTTTACTTGTAATTAATAGTCAGATTTATGACCATAACACCAGTAGTATTATGTTACTGTAGTCTGAATGTCTGGGTTCTCCATTTGGATTCACAGCTCGCAAGGTATCAACATATTCCATAATTTCAATAATTTGGACAGTCTGAAATTGTTAGAAGGTCTGCTGGTTTGTTCTTTCAACAGTTCCATAAATATCAGAATGGTTAATATTCATCACTGGGTATTGATAATCTGAGGATAGGCAGAATACAAAGAAACTGTCTCTTGGGGCTCTTAGACGGTCATATTTGGTCTCATTTTGTCCATTAACAGCCCCAGTGTGTGATTTGATCATAAAAATTCAATGACAGCTTTTGTTTATTTTTGATCAGATCTATAACCATAACACCAGTAATATTCTGAAACTCCAGCATGAATATCTGGGGTCACAATAAACAAATCTGTCCTTTAAATTTTAATGGTCCACTCAAGTACAATAAGCAAATTTCCTTTCTTTTGGATTCAAAACTCACAAAGTATCAACTAATTCCATAATTTCTATAATTTGGACAGTCTAGATTGTTAGAAGGAGTGCTGTTTGGTCTTTCAACAGTTCCACAAATATCAGAATAGCTAATATTCATCACTGGGTATTGATAATCTGAGGATAGGCAGAATACAAGCAAACTCTCTCTTGGGGCTCTTAGAAGGTCATATTTGGTCTCATTTTGTCTTCTAACAGCCCCAGTATATGGTCTCATCATAAAAAAATCAATGACAGCTTTTGTTTATTTATGACCATGTAATATATTAGCTTGGTCACCTAAGGGCTTATTTGGATATTTTTTGTTGATCCATAAGTGTTATTATTAATTGGCATGCCTTGATGGGTTGTGAGTAAATAGCATACCTGGACAATATAACTGCGCTTAGGATGTCAATTTTATGCACTTATAACATCTAACAGCCCCATCATAGCACTTGGTCATAAAATACCACAACTTCTAAGTAGTTTAGCCTACTTGTGACAGGTTGAGTTTCCTTGTTGGGGAGATTTCATCTTCATCATTTGGCATTGACAGTCTGATGTTAGGCAGAATACCATCAAGCTCTCTCCCATGGCACTGGACACTTACAGTTTCAGAGCTGTTGTTGTAGTTAATAATAAAATCAATGACATTTTTTGTTTATTTATAACCATCTAATATGTTAGCTTGGTCAGCTAAGGGCTTACTTTGTCATGAAAAGCTACAACTTCTAAGTAGCTTTGGCCTATTATCATCAGTGGGCATTCACAGTCTAATGTTAGGCAGCATCCCAGTAAACTCTGCCATGGCACTGGATACTAACAGCTTCAGAGTTGTTTACTTGTAATTACTAGTCAGATTTATGACCATAACACCAGTAGTATTATGTTACTGTAGTCTGAATGTCTGGGGTCTCCAGTTGGATTCACAGCTCGCAAGGTATCAACATATTCCATAATTTCAATAATTTGGACAGTCTGAAATTGTTAGATGGTCTGCTGGTTTGTTCTTTCAACAGTTCCATAAATATCAGAATGGTTAATATTCATCACTGGGTATTGATAATCTGAGGATAGGCAGAATACAAAGAAACTGTCTCTTGGGGCTCTTAGAAGGTCATATTTGGTCTCATTTTGTCCATTAACAGCCCCAGTGTGTGATTTGATCATAAAAATTCAATGACAGCTTTTGTTTATTTTTGATCAGATCTATAACCATAACACCAGTAATATTCTGAAACTCCAGCATAAATATCTGGGGTCACAATAAACAAATCTGTCCTTTAAATTTTAATGGTCCACTCAAGTACAATAAGCAAATTTCCTTTCTTTTGGATTCAAAACTCACAAAGTATCACCTAATTCCATAATTTCTATAATTTGGACAGTCTATATTGTTAGAAGGAGTACTGTTTGGTCTTTCAACAGTTCCACAAATATCAGAATAGCTAATATTCATCACTGGGTATTGATAATCTGAGGATAGGCAGAATACAAGCAAACTCTCTCTTGGGGCTCTTAGAAGGTCATATTTGGTCTCATTTTGTCTTCTAACAGCCCCAGTATATGGTCTCATCATAAAAAAATCAATGACAGCTTTTGTTTATTTATGACCATGTAATATATTAGCTTGGTCACCTAAGGGCTTATTTGGATATTTTTTGTTGATCCATAAGTGTTATTATTAATTGGCATGCCTTGATGGGTTGTGAGTAAATAGCATACCTGGACAATATAACTGCGCTTAGGATGTCAATTTTATGCACTTATAACATCTAACAGCCCCATCATAGCACTTGGTCATAAAATACCACAACTTCTAAGTAGTTTAGCCTACTTGTGACAGGTTGAGTTTCCTTGTTGGGGAGATTTCATCTTCATCATTTGGCATTGACAGTCTGATGTTAGGCAGAATACCATCAAGCTCTCTCCCATGGCACTGGACACTTACAGTTTCAGAGCTGTTGTTGTAGTTAATAATAAAATCAATGACATTTTTTGTTTATTTATAACCATCTAATATGTTAGCTTGGTCAGCTAAGGGCTTACTTTGTCATGAAAAGCTACAACTTCTAAGTAGCTTTGGCCTATTATCATCAGTGGGCATTCACAGTCTAATGTTAGGCAGCATCCCAGTAAACTCTGCCATGGCACTGGATACTAACAGCTTCAGAGTTGTTTACTTGTAATTAATAGTCAGATTTATGACCATAACACCAGTAGTATTATGTTACTGTAGTCTGAATGTCTGGGGTCTCCAGTTGGATTCACAGCTCGCAAGGTATCAACATATTCCATAATTTCAATAATTTGGACAGTCTGAAATTGTTAGAAGGTCTGCTGGTTTGTTCTTTCAACAGTTCCATAAATATCAGAATGGTTAATATTCATCACTGGGTATTGATAATCTGAGGATAGGCAGAATACAAAGAAACTGTCTCTTGGGGCTCTTAGAAGGTCATATTTGGTCTCATTTTGTCCATTAACAGCCCCAGTGTGTGATTTGATCATAAAAATTCAATGACAGCTTTTGTTTATTTTTGATCAGATCTATAACCATAACACCAGTAATATTCTGAAACTCCAGCATAAATATCTGGGGTCACAATAAACAAATCTGTCCTTTAAATTTTAATGGTCCACTCAAGTACAATAAGCAAATTTCCTTTCTTTTGGATTCAAAACTCACAAAGTATCACCTAATTCCATAATTTCTATAATTTGGACAGTCTATATTGTTAGAAGGAGTACTGTTTGGTCTTTCAACAGTTCCACAAATATCAGAATAGCTAATATTCATCACTGGGTATTGATAATTTGAGGATAGGCAGAATACAAGCAAACTCTCTCTTGGGGCTCTTAGAAGGTCATATTTGGTCTCATTTTGTCTTCTAACAGCCCCAGTATATGGTCTCATCATAAAAAAAATCAATGACAGCTTTTGTTTATTTATGACCATGTAATATATTAGCTTGGTCACCTAAGGGCTTATTTGGATATTTTTTGTTGATCCATAAGTGTTATTATTAATTGGCATGCCTTGATGGGTTGTGAGTAAATAGCATACCTGGACAATATAACTGCGCTTAGGATGTCAATTTTATGCACTTATAACATCTAACAGCCCCATCATAGCACTTGGTCATAAAATACCACAACTTCTAAGTAGTTTAGCCTACTTGTGACAGGTTGAGTTTCCTTGTTGGGGAGATTTCATCTTCATCATTTGGCATTGACAGTCTGATGTTAGGCAGAATACCATCAAGCTCTCTCCCATGGCGCTGGACACTTACAGTTTCAGAGCTGTTGTTGTAGTTAATAATCAGATCTATAACAATAACACCAGTGATACTCTGTAACTCCAGCATGAATGTCTGGGGTGACGATAAATAAATCTGACCTTTATATTTTAATGGTCCACTCAAATACAGTAAGTAATTTTCCATTCTTTTGGATTCAAAACTCAGAAAATATCAACTCTCATTCCCTAAATTTCCACAATTTGGACAGTCTGAAATCGTTATGTGCAGTGCTGGTTTGGTCTTCGACTGTTCCATAAGTAGCAGACTAGTAAATATTCATCACTGGGTATTGATAGTCTGAATGATAGACAGAATACAAGCAAACTCTCTCTTGGGGCTCTTAGAAAGTCATATTTGGTCTCATTTTGTCCTCTAACAGCCCCAGTGTATGATTCGATCATATAAAATCAATGACATTTTTTGTTTATTTATAACCATCTAATATGTTAGCTTGGTCAGCTAAGGGCTTACTTTGTCATGAAAAGCTACAACTTCTAAGTAGCTTTGGCCTATTATCATCAGTGGGCATTCACAGTCTGATGTTAGGCAGCATACCAGTAAACTCTGCCATGGCACTGGATACTAACAGCTTCAGAGTTGTTTTCTTGTAATTAATAGTCAGATTTATGACCATAACACCAGTAGTATTATGTTACTGTAGTCTGAATGTCTGGGTTCTCCATTTGGATTCACAGCTCGCAAGGTATCAACATATTCCATAATTTCAATAATTTGGACAGTCTGAAATTGTTAGAAGGTCTGCTGGTTTGTTCTTTCAACAGTTCCATAAATATCAGAATGGTTAATATTCATCACTGGGTATTGATAATCTGAGGATAGGCAGAATACAAAGAAACTGTCTCTTGGGGCTCTTAGAAGGTCATATTTGGTCTCATTTTGTCCATTAACAGCCCCAGTGTGTGATTTGATCATAAAAATTCAATGACAGCTTTTGTTTATTTTTGATCAGATCTATAACCATAACACCAGTAATATTCTGAAACTCCAGCATAAATATCTGGGGTCACAATAAACAAATCTGTCCTTTAAATTTTAATGGTCCACTCAAGTACAATAAGCAAATTTCCTTTCTTTTGGATTCAAAACTCACAAAGTATCACCTAATTCCATAATTTCTATAATTTGGACAGTCTATATTGTTAGAAGGAGTACTGTTTGGTCTTTCAACAGTTCCACAAATATCAGAATAGCTAATATTCATCACTGGGTATTGATAATTTGAGGATAGGCAGAATACAAGCAAACTCTCTCTTGGGGCTCTTAGAAGGTCATATTTGGTCTCATTTTGTCTTCTAACAGCCCCAGTATATGGTCTCATCATAAAAAAAATCAATGACAGCTTTTGTTTATTTATGACCATGTAATATATTAGCTTGGTCACCTAAGGGCTTATTTGGATATTTTTTGTTGATCCATAAGTGTTATTATTAATTGGCATGCCTTGATGGGTTGTGAGTAAATAGCATACCTGGACAATATAACTGCGCTTAGGATGTCAATTTTATGCACTTATAACATCTAACAGCCCCATCATAGCACTTGGTCATAAAATACCACAACTTCTAAGTAGTTTAGCCTACTTGTGACAGGTTGAGTTTCCTTGTTGGGGAGATTTCATCTTCATCATTTGGCATTGACAGTCTGATGTTAGGCAGAATACCATCAAGCTCTCTCCCATGGCGCTGGACACTTACAGTTTCAGAGCTGTTGTTGTAGTTAATAATCAGATCTATAACAATAACACCAGTGATACTCTGTAACTCCAGCATGAATGTCTGGGGTGACGATAAATAAATCTGACCTTTATATTTTAATGGTCCACTCAAATACAGTAAGTAATTTTCCATTCTTTTGGATTCAAAACTCAGAAAATATCAACTCTCATTCCCTAAATTTCCACAATTTGGACAGTCTGAAATCGTTATGTGCAGTGCTGGTTTGGTCTTCGACTGTTCCATAAGTAGCAGACTAGTAAATATTCATCACTGGGTATTGATAGTCTGAATGATAGACAGAATACAAGCAAACTCTCTCTTGGGGCTCTTAGAAAGTCATATTTGGTCTCATTTTGTCCTCTAACAGCCCCAGTGTATGATTCGATCATATAAAATCAATGACATTTTTTGTTTATTTATAACCATCTAATATGTTAGCTTGGTCAGCTAAGGGCTTACTTTGTCATGAAAAGCTACAACTTCTAAGTAGCTTTGGCCTATTATCATCAGTGGGCATTCACAGTCTGATGTTAGGCAGCATACCAGTAAACTCTGCCATGGCACTGGATACTAACAGCTTCAGAGTTGTTTTCTTGTAATTAATAGTCAGATTTATGACCATAACACCAGTAGTATTATGTTACTGTAGTCTGAATGTCTGGGTTCTCCATTTGGATTCACAGCTCGCAAGGTATCAACATATTCCATAATTTCAATAATTTGGACAGTCTGAAATTGTTAGAAGGTCTGCTGGTTTGTTCTTTCAACAGTTCCATAAATATCAGAATGGTTAATATTCATCACTGGGTATTGATAATCTGAGGATAGGCAGAATACAAAGAAACTGTCTCTTGGGGCTCTTAGAAGGTCATATTTGGTCTCATTTTGTCCATTAACAGCCCCAGTGTGTGATTTGATCATAAAAATTCAATGACAGCTTTTGTTTATTTTTGATCAGATCTATAACCATAACACCAGTAATATTCTGAAACTCCAGCATGAATATCTGGGGTCACAATAAACAAATCTGTCCTTTAAATTTTAATGGTCCACTCAAGTACAATAAGCAAATTTCCTTTCTTTTGGATTCAAAACTCACAAAGTATCAACTAATTCCATAATTTCTATAATTTGGACAGTCTAGATTGTTAGAAGGAGTGCTGTTTGGTCTTTCAACAGTTCCACAAATATCAGAATAGCTAATATTCATCACTGGGTATTGATAATCTGAGGATAGGCAGAATACAAGCAAACTCTCTCTTGGGGCTCTTAGAAGGTCATATTTGGTCTCATTTTGTCTTCTAACAGCCACAGTATATGGTCTCATCATAAAAAAATCAATGACAGCTTTTGTTTATTTATGACCATGTAATATATTAGCTTGGTCACCTAAGGGCTTATTTGGATATTTTTTGTTGATCCATAAGTGTTATTATTAATTGGCATGCCTTGATGGGTTGTGAGTAAATAGCATACCTGGACAATATAACTGCGCTTAGGATGTCAATTTTATGCACTTATAACATCTAACAGCCCCATCATAGCACTTGGTCATAAAATACCACAACTTCTAAGTAGTTTAGCCTACTTGTGACAGGTTGAGTTTCCTTGTTGGGGAGATTTCATCTTCATCATTTGGCATTGACAGTCTGATGTTAGGCAGAATACCATCAAGCTCTCTCCCATGGCGCTGGACACTTACAGTTTCAGAGCTGTTGTTGTAGTTAATAATCAGATCTATAACAATAACACCAGTGATACTCTGTAACTCCAGCATGAATGTCTGGGGTGACGATAAATAAATCTGACCTTTATATTTTAATGGTCCACTCAAATACAGTAAGTAATTTTCCATTCTTTTGGATTCAAAACTCAGAAAATATCAACTCTCATTCCCTAAATTTCCACAATTTGGACAGTCTGAAATCGTTATGTGCAGTGCTGGTTTGGTCTTCGACTGTTCCATAAGTAGCAGACTAGTAAATATTCATCACTGGGTATTGATAGTCTGAATGATAGACAGAATACAAGCAAACTCTCTCTTGGGGCTCTTAGAAAGTCATATTTGGTCTCATTTTGTCCTCTAACAGCCCCAGTGTATGATTCGATCATATAAAATCAATGACATTTTTTGTTTATTTATAACCATCTAATATGTTAGCTTGGTCAGCTAAGGGCTTACTTTGTCATGAAAAGCTACAACTTCTAAGTAGCTTTGGCCTATTATCATCAGTGGGCATTCACAGTCTGATGTTAGGCAGCATACCAGTAAACTCTGCCATGGCACTGGATACTAACAGCTTCAGAGTTGTTTTCTTGTAATTAATAGTCAGATTTATGACCATAACACCAGTAGTATTATGTTACTGTAGTCTGAATGTCTGGGTTCTCCATTTGGATTCACAGCTCGCAAGGTATCAACATATTCCATAATTTCAATAATTTGGACAGTCTGAAATTGTTAGAAGGTCTGCTGGTTTGTTCTTTCAACAGTTCCATAAATATCAGAATGGTTAATATTCATCACTGGGTATTGATAATCTGAGGATAGGCAGAATACAAAGAAACTGTCTCTTGGGGCTCTTAGAAGGTCATATTTGGTCTCATTTTGTCCATTAACAGCCCCAGTGTGTGATTTGATCATAAAAATTCAATGACAGCTTTTGTTTATTTTTGATCAGATCTATAACCATAACACCAGTAATATTCTGAAACTCCAGCATGAATATCTGGGGTCACAATAAACAAATCTGTCCTTTAAATTTTAATGGTCCACTCAAGTACAATAAGCAAATTTCCTTTCTTTTGGATTCAAAACTCACAAAGTATCAACTAATTCCATAATTTCTATAATTTGGACAGTCTAGATTGTTAGAAGGAGTGCTGTTTGGTCTTTCAACAGTTCCACAAATATCAGAATAGCTAATATTCATCACTGGGTATTGATAATCTGAGGATAGGCAGAATACAAGCAAACTCTCTCTTGGGGCTCTTAGAAGGTCATATTTGGTCTCATTTTGTCTTCTAACAGCCACAGTATATGGTCTCATCATAAAAAAATCAATGACAGCTTTTGTTTATTTATGACCATGTAATATATTAGCTTGGTCACCTAAGGGCTTATTTGGATATTTTTTGTTGATCCATAAGTGTTATTATTAATTGGCATGCCTTGATGGGTTGTGAGTAAATAGCATACCTGGACAATATAACTGCGCTTAGGATGTCAATTTTATGCACTTATAACATCTAACAGCCCCATCATAGCACTTGGTCATAAAATACCACAACTTCTAAGTAGTTTAGCCTACTTGTGACAGGTTGAGTTTCCTTGTTGGGGAGATTTCATCTTCATCATTTGGCATTGACAGTCTGATGTTAGGCAGAATACCATCAAGCTCTCTCCCATGGCGCTGGACACTTACAGTTTCAGAGCTGTTGTTGTAGTTAATAATAAAATCAATGACATTTTTTGTTTATTTATAACCATCTAATATGTTAGCTTGGTCAGCTAAGGGCTTACTTTGTCATGAAAAGCTACAACTTCTAAGTAGCTTTGGCCTATTATCATCAGTGGGCATTCACAGTCTAATGTTAGGCAGCATCCCAGTAAACTCTGCCATGGCACTGGATACTAACAGCTTCAGAGTTGTTTACTTGTAATTAATAGTCAGATTTATGACCATAACACCAGTAGTATTATGTTACTGTAGTCTGAATGTCTGGGGTCTCCAGTTGGATTCACAGCTCGCAAGGTATCAACATATTCCATAATTTCAATAATTTGGACAGTCTGAAATTGTTAGAAGGTCTGCTGGTTTGTTCTTTCAACAGTTCCATAAATATCAGAATGGTTAATATTCATCACTGGGTATTGATAATCTGAGGATAGGCAGAATACAAAGAAACTGTCTCTTGGGGCTCTTAGAAGGTCATATTTGGTCTCATTTTGTCCATTAACAGCCCCAGTGTGTGATTTGATCATAAAAATTCAATGACAGCTTTTGTTTATTTTTGATCAGATCTATAACCATAACACCAGTAATATTCTGAAACTCCAGCATAAATATCTGGGGTCACAATAAACAAATCTGTCCTTTAAATTTTAATGGTCCACTCAAGTACAATAAGCAAATTTCCTTTCTTTTGGATTCAAAACTCACAAAGTATCACCTAATTCCATAATTTCTATAATTTGGACAGTCTACATTGTTAGAAGGAGTGCTGTTTGGTCTTTCAACAGTTCCACAAATATCAGAATAGCTAATATTCATCACTGGGTATTGATAATTTGAGGATAGGCAGAATACAAGCAAACTCTCTCTTGGGGCTCTTAGAAGGTCATATTTGGTCTCATTTTGTCTTCTAACAGCCCCAGTATATGGTCTCATCATAAAAAAAATCAATGACAGCTTTTGTTTATTTATGACCATGTAATATATTAGCTTGGTCACCTAAGGGCTTATTTGGATATTTTTTGTTGATCCATAAGTGTTATTATTAATTGGCATGCCTTGATGGGTTGTGAGTAAATAGCATACCTGGACAATATAACTGCGCTTAGGATGTCAATTTTATGCACTTATAACATCTAACAGCCCCATCATAGCACTTGGTCATAAAATACCACAACTTCTAAGTAGTTTAGCCTACTTGTGACAGGTTGAGTTTCCTTGTTGGGGAGATTTCATCTTCATCATTTGGCATTGACAGTCTGATGTTAGGCAGAATACCATCAAGCTCTCTCCCATGGCGCTGGACACTTACAGTTTCAGAGCTGTTGTTGTAGTTAATAATCAGATCTATAACAATAACACCAGTGATACTCTGTAACTCCAGCATGAATGTCTGGGGTGACGATAAATAAATCTGACCTTTATATTTTAATGGTCCACTCAAATACAGTAAGTAATTTTCCATTCTTTTGGATTCAAAACTCAGAAAATATCAACTCTCATTCCCTAAATTTCCACAATTTGGACAGTCTGAAATCGTTATGTGCAGTGCTGGTTTGGTCTTCGACTGTTCCATAAGTAGCAGACTAGTAAATATTCATCACTGGGTATTGATAGTCTGAATGATAGACAGAATACAAGCAAACTCTCTCTTGGGGCTCTTAGAAAGTCATATTTGGTCTCATTTTGTCCTCTAACAGCCTCAGTGTATGATTCGATCATATAAAATCAATGACATTTTTTGTTTATTTATAACCATCTAATATGTTAGCTTGGTCAGCTAAGGGCTTACTTTGTCATGAAAAGCTACAACTTCTAAGTAGCTTTGGCCTATTATCATCAGTGGGCATTCACAGTCTGATGTTAGGCAGCATACCAGTAAACTCTGCCATGGCACTGGATACTAACAGCTTCAGAGTTGTTTTCTTGTAATTAATAGTCAGATTTATGACCATAACACCAGTAGTATTATGTTACTGTAGTCTGAATGTCTGGGTTCTCCATTTGGATTCACAGCTCACAAGGTATCAACATATTCCATAATTTCAATAATTTGGACAGTCTGAAATTGTTAGAAGGTCTGCTGGTTTGTTCTTTCAACAGTTCCATAAATATCAGAATGGTTAATATTCATCACTGGTTATTGATAATCTGAGGATAGGCAGAATACAAAGAAACTGTCTCTTGGGGCTCTTAGAAGGTCATATTTGGTCTCATTTTGTCCATTAACAGCCCCAGTGTGTGATTTGATCATAAAAATTCAATGACAGCTTTTGTTTATTTTTGATCAGATCTATAACCATAACACCAGTAATATTCTGAAACTCCAGCATGAATATCTGGGGTCACAATAAACAAATCTGTCCTTTAAATTTTAATGGTCCACTCAAGTACAATAAGCAAATTTCCTTTCTTTTGGATTCAAAACTCACAAAGTATCAACTAATTCCATAATTTCTATAATTTGGACAGTCTAGATTGTTAGAAGAAGTGCTGTTTGGTCTTTCAACAGTTCCACAAATATCAGAATAGCTAATATTCATCACTGGGTATTGATAATCTGAGGATAGGCAGAATACAAGCAAACTCTCTCTTGGGGCTCTTAGAAGGTCATATTTGGTCTCATTTTGTCTTCTAACAGCCCCAGTATATGGTCTCATCATAAAAAAATCAATGACAGCTTTTGTTTATTTATGACCATGTAATATATTAGCTTGGTCACCTAAGGGCTTATTTGGATATTTTTTGTTGATCCATAAGTGTTATTATTAATTGGCATGCCTTGATGGGTTGTGAGTAAATAGCATACCTGGACAATATAACTGCGCTTAGGATGTCAATTTTATGCACTTATAACATCTAACAGCCCCATCATAGCACTTGGTCATAAAATACCACAACTTCTAAGTAGTTTAGCCTACTTGTGACAGGTTGAGTTTCCTTGTTGGGGAGATTTCATCTTCATCATTTGGCATTGACAGTCTGATGTTAGGCAGAATACCATCAAGCTCTCTCCCATGGCGCTGGACACTTACAGTTTCAGAGCTGTTGTTGTAGTTAATAATCAGATCTATAACAATAACACCAGTGATACTCTGTAACTCCAGCATGAATGTCTGGGGTGACGATAAATAAATCTGACCTTTATATTTTAATGGTCCACTCAAATACAGTAAGTAATTTTCCATTCTTTTGGATTCAAAACTCAGAAAATATCAACTCTCATTCCCTAAATTTCCACAATTTGGACAGTCTGAAATCGTTATGTGCAGTGCTGGTTTGGTCTTCGACTGTTCCATAAGTAGCAGACTAGTAAATATTCATCACTGGGTATTGATAGTCTGAATGATAGACAGAATACAAGCAAACTCTCTCTTGGGGCTCTTAGAAAGTCATATTTGGTCTCATTTTGTCCTCTAACAGCCTCAGTGTATGATTCGATCATATAAAATCAATGACATTTTTTGTTTATTTATAACCATCTAATATGTTAGCTTGGTCAGCTAAGGGCTTACTTTGTCATGAAAAGCTACAACTTCTAAGTAGCTTTGGCCTATTATCATCAGTGGGCATTCACAGTCTGATGTTAGGCAGCATACCAGTAAACTCTGCCATGGCACTGGATACTAACAGCTTCAGAGTTGTTTTCTTGTAATTAATAGTCAGATTTATGACCATAACACCAGTAGTATTATGTTACTGTAGTCTGAATGTCTGGGTTCTCCATTTCGATTCACAGCTCGCAAGGTATCAACATATTCCATAATTTCAATAATTTGGACAGTCTGAAATTGTTAGAAGGTCTGCTGGTTTGTTCTTTCAACAGTTCCATAAATATCAGAATGGTTAATATTCATCACTGGTTATTGATAATCTGAGGATAGGCAGAATACAAAGAAACTGTCTCTTGGGGCTCTTAGAAGGTCATATTTGGTCTCATTTTGTCCATTAACAGCCCCAGTGTGTGATTTGATCATAAAAATTCAATGACAGCTTTTGTTTATTTTTGATCAGATCTATAACCATAACACCAGTAATATTCTGAAACTCCAGCATGAATATCTGGGGTCACAATAAACAAATCTGTCCTTTAAATTTTAATGGTCCACTCAAGTACAATAAGCAAATTTCCTTTCTTTTGGATTCAAAACTCACAAAGTATCAACTAATTCCATAATTTCTATAATTTGGACAGTCTAGATTGTTAGAAGAAGTGCTGTTTGGTCTTTCAACAGTTCCACAAATATCAGAATAGCTAATATTCATCACTGGGTATTGATAATCTGAGGATAGGCAGAATACAAGCAAACTCTCTCTTGGGGCTCTTAGAAGGTCATATTTGGTCTCATTTTGTCTTCTAACAGCCCCAGTATATGGTCTCATCATAAAAAAATCAATGACAGCTTTTGTTTATTTATGACCATGTAATATATTAGCTTGGTCACCTAAGGGCTTATTTGGATATTTTTTGTTGATCCATAAGTGTTATTATTAATTGGCATGCCTTGATGGGTTGTGAGTAAATAGCATACCTGGACAATATAACTGCGCTTAGGATGTCAATTTTATGCACTTATAACATCTAACAGCCCCATCATAGCACTTGGTCATAAAATACCACAACTTCTAAGTAGTTTAGCCTACTTGTGACAGGTTGAGTTTCCTTGTTGGGGAGATTTCATCTTCATCATTTGGCATTGACAGTCTGATGTTAGGCAGAATACCATCAAGCTCTCTCCCATGGCGCTGGACACTTACAGTTTCAGAGCTGTTGTTGTAGTTAATAATCAGATCTATAACAATAACACCAGTGATACTCTGTAACTCCAGCATGAATGTCTGGGGTGACGATAAATAAATCTGACCTTTATATTTTAATGGTCCACTCAAATACAGTAAGTAATTTTCCATTCTTTTGGATTCAAAACTCAGAAAATATCAACTCTCATTCCCTAAATTTCCACAATTTGGACAGTCTGAAATCATTATGTGCAGTGCTGGTTTGGTCTTCGACTGTTCCATAAGTAGCAGACTAGTAAATATTCATCACTGGGTATTGATAGTCTGAATGTTAGACAGAATACAAGCAAACTCTCTCTTGGGGCTCTTAGAAAGTCATATTTGGTCTCATTTTGTCCTCTAACAGCCCCAGTGTATGATTCGATCATATAAAATCAATGACATTTTTTGTTTATTTATAACCATCTAATATGTTAGCTTGGTCAGCTAAGGGCTTACTTTGTCATGAAAAGCTACAACTTCTAAGTAGCTTTGGCCTATTATCATTGGTGGGCATTCACAGTCTGATGTTAGGCAGCATACCAGTAAACTCTGCCATGGCACTGGATACTAACAGCTTCAGAGTTGTTTTCTTGTAATTAATAGTCAGATTTATGACCATAACACCAGTAGTATTATGTTACTGTAGTCTGAATGTCTGGGTTCTCCATTTGCATTCACAGCTCGCAAGGTATCAACATATTCCATAATTTCAATAATTTGGACAGTCTGAAATTGTTAGAAGGTCTGCTGGTTTGTTCTTTCAACAGTTCCATAAATATCAGAATGGTTAATATTCATCACTGGGTATTGATAATCTGAGGATAGGCAGAATACAAAGAAACTGTCTCTTGGGGCTCTTAGAAGGTCATATTTGGTCTCATTTTGTCCATTAACAGCCCCAGTGTGTGATTTGATCATAAAAATTCAATGACAGCTTTTGTTTATTTTTGATCAGATCTATAACCATAACACCAGTAATATTCTGAAACTCCAGCATGAATATCTGGGGTCACAATAAACAAATCTGTCCTTTAAATTTTAATGGTCCACTCAAGTACAATAAGCAAATTTCCTTTCTTTTGGATTCAAAACTCACAAAGTATCAACTAATTCCATAATTTCTATAATTTGGACAGTCTAGATTGTTAGAAGAAGTGCTGTTTGGTCTTTCAACAGTTCCACAAAAATCAGAATAGCTAATATTCATCACTGGGTATTGATAATCTGAGGATAGGCAGAATACAAGCAAACTCTCTCTTGGGGCTCTTAGAAGGTCATATTTGGTCTCATTTTGTCTTCTAACAGCCCCAGTATATGGTCTCATCATAGAAAAATCAATGACAGCTTTTGTTTATTTATGACCATGTAATATATTAGCTTGGTCACCTAAGGGCTTATTTGGATATTTTTTGTTGATCCATAAGTGTTATTATTAATTGGCATGCCTTGATGGGTTGTGAGTAAATAGCATACCTGAACAATATAACTGCGCTTAGGATGTCAATTTTATGCACTTATAACATCTAACAGCCCCATCATAGCACTTGGTCATAAAATACCACAACTTCTAAGTAGTTTAGCCTACTTGTGACAGGTTGAGTTTCCTTGTTGGGGAGATTTCATCTTCATCATTTGGCATTGACAGTCTGATGTTAGGCAGAATACCATCAAGCTCTCTCCCATGGCGCTGGACACTTACAGTTTCAGAGCTGTTGTTGTAGTTAATAATCAGATCTATAACAATAACACCAGTGATACTCTGTAACTCCAGCATGAATGTCTGGGGTGACGATAAATAAATCTGACCTTTATATTTTAATGGTCCACTCAAATACAGTAAGTAATTTTCCATTCTTTTGGATTCAAAACTCAGAAAATATCAACTCTCATTCCCTAAATTTCCACAATTTGGACAGTCTGAAATCGTTATGTGCAGTGCTGGTTTGGTCTTCGACTGTTCCATAAGTAGCAGACTAGTAAATATTCATCACTGGGTATTGATAGTCTGAATGATAGACAGAATACAAGCAAACTCTCTCTTGGGGCTCTTAGAAAGTCATATTTGGTCTCATTTTGTCCTCTAACAGCCCCAGTGTATGATTCGATCATATAAAATCAATGACATTTTTTGTTTATTTATAACCATCTAATATGTTAGCTTGGTCAGCTAAGGGCTTACTTTGTCATGAAAAGCTACAACTTCTAAGTAGCTTTGGCCTATTATCATCAGTGGGCATTCACAGTCTGATGTTAGGCAGCATACCAGTAAACTCTGCCATGGCACTGGATACTAACAGCTTCAGAGTTGTTTTCTTTTAATTAATAGTCAGATTTATGACCATAACACCAGTAGTATTATGTTACTGTAGTCTGAATGTCTGGGTTCTCCATTTGGATTCACAGCTCGCAAGGTATCAACATATTCCATAATTTCAATAATTTGGACAGTCTGAAATTGTTAGAAGGTCTGCTGGTTTGTTCTTTCAACAGTTCCATAAATATCAGAATGGTTAATATTCATCACTGGTTATTGATAATCTGAGGATAGGCAGAATACAAAGAAACTGTCTCTTGGGGCTCTTAGAAGGTCATATTTGGTCTCATTTTGTCCATTAACAGCCCCAGTGTGTGATTTGATCATAAAAATTCAATGACAGCTTTTGTTTATTTTTGATCAGATCTATAACCATAACACCAGTAATATTCTGAAACTCCAGCATGAATATCTGGGGTCACAATAAACAAATCTGTCCTTTAAATTTTAATGGTCCACTCAAGTACAATAAGCAAATTTCCTTTCTTTTGGATTCAAAACTCACAAAGTATCAACTAATTCCATAATTTCTATAATTTGGACAGTCTAGATTGTTAGAAGAAGTGCTGTTTGGTCTTTCAACAGTTCCACAAATATCAGAATAGCTAATATTCATCACTGGGTATTGATAATCTGAGGATAGGCAGAATACAAGCAAACTCTCTCTTGGGGCTCTTAGAAGGTCATATTTGGTCTCATTTTGTCTTCTAACAGCCCCAGTATATGGTCTCATCATAAAAAAATCAATGACAGCTTTTGTTTATTTATGACCATGTAATATATTAGCTTGGTCACCTAAGGGCTTATTTGGATATTTTTTGTTGATCCATAAGTGTTATTATTAATTGGCATGCCTTGATGGGTTGTGAGTAAATAGCATACCTGGACAATATAACTGCGCTTAGGATGTCAATTTTATGCACTTATAACATCTAACAGCCCCATCATAGCACTTGGTCATAAAATACCACAACTTCTAAGTAGTTTAGCCTACTTGTGACAGGTTGAGTTTCCTTGTTGGGGAGATTTCATCTTCATCATTTGGCACTGACAGTCTGATGTTAGGCAGAATACCATCAAGCTCTCTCCCATGGCGCTGGACACTTACAGTTTCAGAGCTGTTGTTGCAGTTAATAATCAGATCTATAACAATAACACCAGTGATACTCTGTAACTCCAGCATGAATGTCTGGGGTGACGATAAATAAATCTGACCTTTATATTTTAATGGTCCACTCAAATACAGTAAGTAATTTTCCATTCTTTTGGATTCAAAACTCAGAAAATATCAACTCTCATTCCCTAAATTTCCACAATTTGGACAGTCTGAAATCATTATGTGCAGTGCTGGTTTGGTCTTCGACTGTTCCATAAGTAGCAGACTAGTAAATATTCATCACTGGGTATTGATAGTCTGAATGTTAGACAGAATGCAAGCAAACTCTCTCTTGGGGCTCTTAGAAAGTCATATTTGGTCTCATTTTGTCCTCTAACAGCCCCAGTGTATGATTCGATCATATAAAATCAATGACATTTTTTGTTTATTTATAACCATCTAATATGTTAGCTTGGTCAGCTAAGGGCTTACTTTGTCATGAAAAGCTACAACTTCTAAGTAGCTTTGGCCTATTATCATCGGTGGGCATTCACAGTCTGATGTTAGGCAGCATACCAGTAAACTCTGCCATGGCACTGGATACTAACAGCTTCAGAGTTGTTTTCTTGTAATTAATAGTCAGATTTATGACCATAACACCAGTAGTATTATGTTACTGTAGTCTGAATGTCTGGGTTCTCCATTTGGATTCACAGCTCGCAAGGTATCAACATATTCCATAATTTCAATAATTTGGACAGTCTGAAATTGTTAGAAGGTCTGCTGGTTTGTTCTTTCAACAGTTCCATAAATATCAGAATGGTTAATATTCATCACTGGGTATTGATAATCTGAGGATAGGCAGAATACAAAGAAACTGTCTCTTGGGGCTCTTAGAAGGTCATATTTGGTCTCATTTTGTCCATTAACAGCCCCAGTGTGTGATTTGATCATAAAAATTCAATGACAGCTTTTGTTTATTTTTGATCAGATCTATAACCATAACACCAGTAATATTCTGAAACTCCAGCATGAATATCTGGGGTCACAATAAACAAATCTGTCCTTTAAATTTTAATGGTCCACTCAAGTACAATAAGCAAATTTCCTTTCTTTTGGATTCAAAACTCACAAAGTATCAACTAATTCCATAATTTCTATAATTTGGACAGTCTAGATTGTTAGAAGAAGTGCTGTTTGGTCTTTCAACAGTTCCACAAATATCAGAATAGCTAATATTCATCACTGGGTATTGATAATCTGAGGATAGGCAGAATACAAACAAACTCTCTCTTGGGGCTCTTAGAAGGTCATATTTGGTCTCATTTTGTCTTCTAACAGCCCCAGTATATGGTCTCATCATAAAAAAATCAATGACAGCTTTTGTTTATTTATGACCATGTAATATATTAGCTTGGTCACCTAAGGGCTTATTTGGATATTTTTTGTTGATCCATAAGTGTTATTATTAATTGGCATGCCTTGATGGGTTGTGAGTAAATAGCATACCTGAACAATATAACTGCGCTTAGGATGTCAATTTTATGCACTTATAACATCTAACAGCCCCATCATAGCACTTGGTCATAAAATACCACAACTTCTAAGTAGTTTAGCCTACTTGTGACAGGTTGAGTTTCCTTGTTGGGGAGATTTCATCTTCATCATTTGGCATTGACAGTCTGATGTTAGGTAGAATACCATCAAGCTCTCTCCCATGGCGCTGGACACTTACAGTTTCAGAGCTGTTGTTGTAGTTAATAATCAGATCTATAACAATAACACCAGTGATACTCTGTAACTCCAGCATGAATGTCTGGGGTGACGATAAATAAATCTGACCTTTAAATTTTAATGGTCCACTCAAATACAGTAAGTAATTTTCCATTCTTTTGGATTCAAAACTCAGAAAATATCAACTCTCATTCCTTAAATTTCCACAATTTGGACAGTCTGAAATCGTTATGTGCAGTGCTGGTTTGGTCTTCGACTGTTCCATAAGTAGCAGACTAGTAAATATTCATCACTGGGTATTGATAGTCTGAATGATAGACAGAATACAAGCAAACTCTCTCTTGGGGCTCTTAGAAGGTCATATTTGGTCTCATTTTGTCCTCTAACAGCCCCAGTGTATGATTCGATCATATAAAATCAATGACATTTTTTGTTTATTTATAACCATCTAATATGTTAGCTTGGTCAGCTAAGGGCTTACTTTGTCATGAAAAGCTACAACTTCTAAGTAGCTTTGGCCTATTATCATCGGTGGGCATTCACAGTCTGATGTTAGGCAGCATACCAGTAAACTCTGCCATGGCACTGGATACTAACAGCTTCAGAGTTGTTTTCTTGTAATTAATAGTCAGATTTATGACCATAACACCAGTAGTATTATGTTACTGTAGTCTGAATGTCTGGGTTCTCCATTTGGATTCACAGCTCGCAAGGTATCAACATATTCCATAATTTCAATAATTTGGACAGTCTGAAATTGTTAGAAGGTCTGCTGGTTTGTTCTTTCAACAGTTCCATAAATATCAGAATGGTTAATATTCATCACTGGGTATTGATAATCTGAGGATAGGCAGAATACAAAGAAACTGTCTCTTGGGGCTCTTAGAAGGTCATATTTGGTCTCATTTTGTCCATTAACAGCCCCAGTGTGTGATTTGATCATAAAAATTCAATGACAGCTTTTGTTTATTTTTGATCAGATCTATAACCATAACACCAGTAATATTCTGAAACTCCAGCATGAATATCTGGGGTCACAATAAACAAATCTGTCCTTTAAATTTTAATGGTCCACTCAAGTACAATAAGCAAATTTCCTTTCTTTTGGATTCAAAACTCACAAAGTATCAACTAATTCCATAATTTCTATAATTTGGACAGTCTAGATTGTTAGAAGGAGTGCTGTTTGGTTTTTCAACAGTTCCACAAATATCAGAATAGCTAATATTCATCACTGGGTATTGATAATCTGAGGATAGGCAGAATACAAGCAAACTCTCTCTTGGGGCTATTAGAAGGTCATATTTGGTCTCATGTTGTCTTCTAACAGCCCCAGTATATGGTCTCATCATAAAAAAAATCAATGACAGCTTTTGTTTATTTATGACCATGTAATATATTAGCTTGGTCAGCTAAGGGCTTATTTGGATATTTTTTCTTGATGCATAAGTGTTATTATTAATTGGCATGCCTTGATGGGTTGTGAGTAAATAGCATACCTGGACAATATAACTGCGCTTAGGATGTCAATTTTATGCACTTATAACATCTAACAGCCCCATCATAGCACTTGGTCATAAAATACCACAACTTCTAAGTAGTTTAGCCTACTTGTGACAGGTTGAGTTTCCTTGTTGGGGAGATTTCATCTTCATCATTTGGCATTGACAGTCTGATGTTAGGCAGAATACCATCAAGCTCTCTCCCATGGCGCTGGACACTTACAGTTTCAGAGCTGTTGTTGTAGTTAATAATCAGATCTATAACAATAACACCAGTGATACTCTGTAACTCCAGCATGAATGTCTGGGGTGACGATAAATAAATCTGACCTTTATATTTTAATGGTCCACTCAAATACAATAAGTAATTTTCCATTCTTTTGGATTCAAAACTCAGAAAATATCAACTCTCATTCCTTAAATTTCCACAATTTGGACAGTCTGAAATCGTTATGTGCAGTGCTGGTTTGGTCTTCGACTGTTCCATAAGTAGCAGACTAGTAAATATTCATCACTGGGTATTGATAGTCTGAATGATAGACAGAATACAAGCAAACTCTCTCTTGGGGCTCTTCGAAGGTCATATTTGGTCTCATTTTGTCCTCTAACAGCCCCAGTGTATGATTCGATCATATAAAATCAATGACATTTTTTGTTTATTTATAACCATCTAATATGTTAGCTTGGTCAGCTAAGGGCTTACTTTGTCATGAAAAGCTACAACTTCTAAGTAGCTTTGGCCTATTATCATCAGTGGGCATTCACAGTCTAATGTTAGGCAGCATCCCAGTAAACTCTGCCATGGCACTGGATACTAACAGCTTCAGAGTTGTTTACTTGTAATTAATAGTCAGATTTATGACCATAACACCAGTAGTATTATGTTACTGTAGTCTGAATGTCTGGGGTCTCCAGTTGGATTCACAGCTCGCAAGGTATCAACATATTCCATAATTTCAATAATTTGGACAGTCTGAAATTGTTAGAAGGTCTGCTGGTTTGTTCTTTCAACAGTTCCATAAATATCAGAATGGTTAATATTCATCACTGGGTATTGATAATCTGGGGATAGGCATAATACAAAGAAACTGTCTCTTGGGGTTCTTAGAAGGTCATATTTGGTCTCATTGTGTCCTTTAACAGCCCCAGTGTGTGATTTGATCATAAAAATTCAATGACAGCTTTTGTTTATTTTTGATCAGATCTATAACCATAACACCGGTAATATTCTGCAACTCCAGCATGAATGTCTGGGATCACAATAACCAAATCTGACCTTTAAATTTTAATGGTCCACTCAAGTACAATAAGCAAATTTCCTTTCTTTTGGATTCAAAACTCACAAAGTATCACCTAATTCCATAATTTCTATAATTTGGACTGTCTAGATTGTTAGAAGGAGTGCTCTTTGGTCTTTCAACAGTTCCACAAATATCAGAATAGCTAATATTGATCACTGGGTATCGATAATCTGAGGATAGGCAGAATACAAGCAAACTCTCTCTTGGGGCTCTTAGAAGGTCATATACGGTCACATTTTGTCTTCTAACAGCCCCAGTATATGATCTGATCATAAAAAATCAATGTCAGCTTTTGTTTATTTATGACCATGTGATATATTAGCTTGGTCACTTAAGGGCTTATTTGGATATTTTTTGTTGATCCATAAGTGTTATTATTACTTGACATACCTTTATGGGTTGTGAGTAAATAGCATACCTGGACAATATAACTGCGCTTAGGACGTCAATTTTATGCACTTATAACATCTAACAGCCCCATCATAGCACTTGGTCATAAAATACCACAACTTCTAAGTAGTTTAACCTACTTGTGACAGGTTGAGTTTCCTTGTTGGGGAGATTTAATATTCATCATTTGGCATTGACAGTCTGATGTTAGGAAGAATACCATCCAACTCTCTCCCATGGCGCTGGACACTTACAGTTTCAGAGCTGTTGTTGTAGTTAATAATCAGATATATAACAATAACACCAGTGATACTCTGTAACTCCAGGATGAATGTCTGGGGTGAGGATAAATAAATCTGACCTTTATATTTGAATGGTCCACTCAAAGTACAATAAGTAACTTTCCTTTGTTTTGGACTCAAAACTCAGAAAGTATCAACTCTCATTCCTTAAATTTCTACAATTTGGACAGTCTGAAATCATTATGTGCAGTGCTGGTTTGGTCTTCGACTGTTCCATAAGTAGCAGACTTGTAAATATTCATCACTGGGTATTGATAGTCTGAACGATAGACAGAATACAAGCAAACTCTCTCTTGGGGCTCTTAGAAGGTCATATTTGGTCTCATTTTGTCCTCTAACATCCCCAGTCTATGATTCGATCATAAAAAATCAATGACATCTTTTGTTTATTTATGACCATATAATATGTTAGCTTGGTCAGCTAAGGGCTTACTTTGTCATGAAAAGCTACAGCTTCTAAGTAGCTCTGGCCTATTATCATCAGTGGGCATTCAAAGTCTGATGTTAGGCAGCATACCAGTAAACTCTCGAATGGCACTAGATACTAACAGCTTCAGAGTTGTTTACTTCTAATTAATAGTCAGATTTATGACCATAACACCAGTAGTATTATGTTACTGTAGCCTGAATGTCTGGGCTCTCCATTTGGATTCACAGCTCGCAAAGTATCAACTTATTCCATAAGTTCTATAATTTGGACAGTCTGAAATTGTTAGAAGGTGTGCTTGTTTGTTGTTTCAACAGTTACATAAATAGCAGAATGGTTAATATTCATCACTGGGTATTGATAATCAGAGGATAGGCAGAATACAAACAAACTGTCTCTTGGGGCTCTTAGAAGGTCATATTTGGTCTCATTTTGTCCTTTAACAGCCCCAATGTGTGATTTGATCATAAAAAATCAATGACAGCCTTTGTTTTTTTATCAGATCTATAACCATAACACCGGTAATATTCTGCAACTCCAGCATGAATGTCTGGGGTCACAATAAACAAATCTGACCTTTAAGTTTTAATGGTCCACTCAAGTACAATAAGTAAATTTCCTTTCTTTTGGATTCAAAACTCACAAAGTATCAACTAATTCCATAATTTCTATAATTTGGACAGTCTAAATCGTTAGAAGGAGTGCTGTTTGGTCTTTCAACAGTTCCACAAATACCAAAATAGTTCATATTCATCACTGGGTATTGGTAATCTGGGGATAGGCAGAATACAAGCAAACTCTCTCTTTGGGCTCCTAGAAGTCATATTTGGTCTCATTTTGTCCTCTAACAGCCCCAGTGTATGATTCGATTTTAAAAAATCAATGACATATTTTGTTTATTTATGACCATCTAATATGTTAGCTTGGTCAGCTAAGGGCTTACTTTGTCGTCTTAGGAATTACTGACAGCTAGCCAACAAATTGTAAGAATGCAAGAGTAAAGTTCTGTATTGATGAACATATTTTGACAGTAAAGACTATGGCCTCCCAAACATACTGTTTCCTGTTTCATTGAAATGAATGGATGCATTGAATATTGAATCAATATTTTATCAATGTGTAATAATCCAAATGGAAGGTGTACCTATAAAAGGAGCGACACATGTATTAAATTTGTTTTGTATATAAATAGAGCTTTCAATAATGGCTAATACATAAATATGACAATGTTTTACTCAGTGAATGGTTATTAAAATGGCAGCCAGGAATTGAAAGAATGCTATAAAAGCACTCTTTCAGTGGTATTCATTAAAAGGTTTGGCCAAGTCTCAGACTCTTCAATTTCATATAAAATATTAGTAACTTAAGCCTAAGAGCCACATAAGCCTTTGATGAATACAGTCTCAGAAGTTTAATTGCTTCTTGCGTCGCTTAGTTACTTTGCACATTTTTCAAAGTTAAATCAGGATTATTAATTGCCTTTAATATCACAGAATTGGGAATCTGTATAATTGTTCATTTTCCAAATTATGAAACTTTCAAAATAATGTTGATGTGTGGTATATTTATATCGTGCTCTTATTTCAATACAGCAGGTTTGGCTGTCTCCCCTGTGTATATTCCTGTCCCAATAAGACCTACATCTTTGTTAAAATTCCTCAATGTTAGTAGTGTTGGAGTTGTAAGTGATTTGCTGAACTGTGGAATGTAGAAGTAGATATTATACAGTAGGTTTTAGTTTGATAAAAGTCATTTGATCACTTCAACAGTTGTACAACCTGAAAACAGATATTACTCACTCACCTATGGAGGCATGCCTTTGAAACAGGAACCACCTGTAAGAAGAGAAGAGGTAGCTGAATAAGATAAGTTACCAGAATGATGTAAATGTATTTATATTGGAGTCATCCGTTGTTGACCTATAGTAGGTACCAGATCTATGGCACACTTAGCTGTGCACTGAGATCTGTAAAATCAGCAATATTGAAGGCCATAACCCACTAAGTACAGGTTATTTATGCAAAACTCTCAAGCCTCTCATTTTAAAGATATATACTTGACACAAGAATAATCTGCGCAGCGCAAACTAAGATAATAATTGCATAATTGCTTCTTCAAAAGTCGTTTTAAAAGTTAATGTGTGTTTTTTCTCTAAAGTATTTATCTGTGTGCACGCAAAGTCGTGTCTTGTAGAAGTCAAACCAACACTGGTGTGAACACTTAAGAAATTCTTAAGTGGGTGTTCCACAGGAGCCGACCCTGACAGACTACATTGTCTCTAGGGCCGGTTACCTGAGTTGGGGATTGGAAACATAAATCAAGAAAAAAAGGGAAAATATGGATTGGTTTCACCTCACCAAAAGGACATAATCCATCCCAGCTTGCCAGTATCCGAATCCCAACCTGACTTTGGGGCCTGAATTTTTTGGCATAATCAAAAGTGAAAATATTAGGAAAAGATGTAGAGACTAATCCAACAAGTCATATCTTGATATGACAAGCTGCTATGACAAACTGACAAGATATGAGCTGTGTCCCGATCCATATCAACTAGACTGATTATTTTGAGTTGGGATTGTTTTTCATTATGTGAGCAACACTATATAAACTCCTTATTGCTACAGTTACTCATCATGTATCAGTGAATAGATGCCAGCTACACATCAGCGCCACTTTCTACATAAGCTTGGGGTTCTGTTCCTTTTTATTATGTTTAATATTTTGATTTCCATTCTGATTTGCAAACAAAAAGGGCATACCTGAAAACAGGGCTTGCACTTGCAATATAGCCGGCACATTCACCACAACCTAGAACAACAAGGAAGCCACAAAACCCCTTGTTTATGCAATGGATCCTTCAAAGAGATGATAAAGGATGCTATAACAACCTCTCGGCTGACTTAATACAGACTGATATTCATGACTGACATTCATACCAGAATTTTTTCAGGATGCCTCCTTCAGTTTCTTACCTCATTGAAAATGCATACACCACCACATTGTGAAGGAAGTCACCAATTGTAGGAAGCCCTTAGAAGTTGACTTGAACATGATAATAATACTGAGACACCTTGCAATTGGAGGAACATACAAGTCACTACAGTATCACTCGATGGCTTGGCCAAACCACCATATGTAAATTTGTCCCTAATATCTCCAGGGATATCCTTACTGAATCCCAGAAAGAGTATTTGACTGGCCCTACCACTCCAGAAGACTGGAAATAGATCAGGGAGAAGTTCGGAACAGGATGAAATATCCCTCATACTCCTAGGGTACCAGATGGGAAACATATCACCATGAAGAAACTAAAGAAATCTGGGACTGAAATTTACAGTTATAAGGGCTTCTTTTCCCTGGTTCTACCAGTACTGGTCAGGCTGATCTTCATCAGATGCAAAAATATTTAACTACTGTAATTTTAAGGAAAAGAAAGAAAATGGCAATTTGGGGCTTCCTGCACGTAAACATCTGATGGTGACAGGGCCTGCTTTAACCTATTTTCTGCATTGCAATGACTTCTTCACCTTGGGGCTATCTCTTGTAAAGCCCTATAGAAGAAAACAACTCACCAGGAAAGAGAGA
The DNA here is from genome assembly GCA_964017235.1 of Sabellastarte sp. h YS-2021. Lineage (NCBI taxonomy): Eukaryota > Metazoa > Annelida > Polychaeta > Sabellida > Sabellidae > Sabellastarte > Sabellastarte sp. h YS-2021. Next base: position 10,372,756 of record OZ024937.1, read on the forward strand.
ATAGCAAACTACAGGATCTCCAGAGGCAGGAGGGTAGTGGCGAATGCATTTGGAATCCTATTGAGCAGATTTGGGGTCCTACTATGCACAACAGAGCAAAGACCAAATGTTGTCATTGTTTTGATATATGTTCTGTTGCATAATATATTCAGACCACACCAAGGTAGAGTCGCCAGTGCATCCAACCCACCACATGAAGTAGCAGCAATAGTAAATAAAACCAACAGCTGAAGGAATCCATAAAGGGGGACAAATATTTTGGTACATTGGCTGGGCAGTAGGATAGGATCTGAGATGTGAAAAGGGCCTATCCATAGGACAGAATAAGTTGGTATCTATCAACCTTTTTCAGGACTATGCAATAATTCCAATAACTTTTATTTATCACCACCCCTTTTCACCACCCATGTTTTAGTACACACCACTGAAAATGCATCCTTTTCAAAAACGGTTGTTAAAAATAACATCTTACGGTAAATATACAGTACTTTTTTAGTTTTATTATCCAGTATTTTTGATTTATTTTATTATCTACCTGAGGTTAATTTTGATTTTTTATCCCCTATCACTCTTATTGTGATTTTACAATATTTCAGGTATTATCACCCACCTAGCCTGGAATTACCGTAACTGTGTTCAGTCTTATCATGCCAATTGTATTTTCTTGCTAATTGTGTGTTATTTTAAATTGGTTCATTACTCTCATAGACGGTTTATTATTGCATTGTAGCTTCTGTGGGGCCACGGTGGCAGAGTGGTAACACTCTCACCTCCCAACTCTGAGGCCGGGGATCGATCCCCATATGGGCTCAAGTGGGAAAAGCTGGTAGTTGTTTGCCGTTGGTCTGCAGTTTACAGTACACAACCCTAGCGAACTCTATGTACTGGTTTCCTCTGCCCTTCCAACTACCCGTCGTGATATGACCTGTACAGTGTTGAAAGCGACGTTAAACCCCAAATAAACAAACAAACAAAAAATGTAGCTTCTGTTGTCAGTTTCTCCTGTATTTCAGCATAAAAATATTGTTGGGTTGGGGTTGGTTTTGAGTTCATAAGGTTGGCTTTAGTGTGGGTTGCTAGGGTGCCCGTGAGTGGCCCACAGGATGAAGTTTCAAGGGTTAGACCTTAAGCCCATTAAAGTTAAGCCACCCACAGGTGATTTTGATCCTTAGGGCATTGTCATTCAACCAAAACAACCAATATGATTGCCATGCGCATTTTTCTTTTCTGCACCATATTAATGGCTGCCACTCATCTCAGGAGTGTCACCCAAAATTACACTGGAAGTGGATACCTCATTCCATACATGTTGAGGATTGCTAAAAATCACTCTTATAGCTGTTCCTGTCATGTTTTTCCTCCTACTGTAAAACAGAGTGGACTTATGCTATTGCTTCTTATGTGTGGTGATGTTGCCATGAATCCTGGACCGGTTATGCTTGGCTCAGTGAATGCCAAGTCAGTTTGAAATAAGGGCCCTCTCCTCTCTGATACAGTTGCATCTCACGCCTTTGATTTCCTCAGTCTCACAGAAACACACATTCGTATCACTGATTCTGATAGTTTCCTACATTCCCTCACCTCTGATGGGTTCTCATTGATACACAGGCCACATTCAACAGGTATTGGTGGTGGTGTTGGTTTCTTCATTCATGAATCATACAAATATCGCAAGGTGGATACCCCAAATTATAGTCCCTTTGAAAATATTGTCATATCAATTTCAGTTTTTCGCCGAATTTTGCTCCTAGCTTCTATCTATCGTTTTCCTGGGCCGTGTTCCATTTTTTAGATGAATTTATGTCTTTTGTTTGTTTTCTGTCTTCTGTTGATTGCAATTACTTTATCTGCGGTGATTTCAATATACAGGTTGATGTACCTTGTACTGATAGTTACAAACTGGAATCCCTGTTAGAATCATGTAATCTAACACAGTCAGTTAACAATATCACTCATTTGCACGGTCATATCCTTGATCTCATTCTTTCTCCCAGTGATCAAGATATGGGCGTACATCTGTGAATTCATATCTGACCATGCAGTCCCTAAATGTGCTATTGACTTTCCTTCCTCTCCTGCTAACTGCCAAGCAAGAATTTCCTATAAGAGATACCATCGTATAAAGATGTCCAACTTTAGGTCTGACCTTAAAGATATGCCTTTTGTGAAATGTCCTGCAAATTCTGTCTCACTGCTCTATCATCAGTACGTACATGACTTGAGTCGTATCCTTGATAGGCATTGTCCTCTTGTGTCCAGTTTGAAGACAAAACAGCATGCTGACTGGCTGTCAGAGAGCTATCGTCTTGCAAAGTCACTCATATGTCAATTTGAACATGCCTGGCAAAAAGATAAAATACAATACAACAGGAGTCGTCTTCGGCGTCAAATCGCCTGGTGTAATTGTTTAGCCAACAGGGACAAGACTGTCTATTACAGGAAACTTATCTCTGACAACAGCCATGACTCCAAGAAACTATGGTGGGAGTTACACAAAGTCCTACACAGATCCCACAGCACTATTTTGCCCACTTGTAAATCCTCAAAGTCATTGGCTGATCGTTTTACTACGTTTTTCTCAAATAAAATCATGAAATCCATGCGAGTTTCTCCTCATCTGAGTCCTGTAACATGGTACATCCCCCTTTGACCCTCCTAAATTAACAGTGTTTACTCAAGTCACTCAAGATGAAATTGGTAAAATAATTAGTAAATCAACCACCAAATCATGTCTGTTGAGCCCATTGCCCACATTCCTTATTAAGGAATGTATTGACATCCTTATACCATCTATGACCAAATTGGTTAATTGTTCACTCCAAGAGGGACTGGTTCCAGATGGGTTCCAAAAAGCTGTAGTCGCTCCACTTACAAAGAAGGCCTCACTTCATGTTGATGATTTGAAAAACTACCGCCCAGTATCTGGACTTAGCTTCATTTCCAAACTGGTGGAACATGTAGTTGCTAAACAGCTGGTTGACCATATCCATTGACATGGCTCGGATAACTCATACCAGTCAGCATATAAGTCAGATCACTCAATGGAAACGGCTCTGCTTTCCATCAAAAATGATATTCATTTGTCACTATCTTGGAGTGAAGCCACTGCCTTGGTACTTCTGGATCTCTCGGCGGCCTTTGATACTATTGATTATTCCATTCTGCTCAGCTGTCTTCTTGATTGGTTTAGTGTTGATGGCTCCACTTTCAAATGGTTCTCTTCCTATTTGATGGAACGTTTTGAATCTGTTAAGATTGGTTCTACTTTGTCTGATTTACAAAAATTGCTGTTCGGTGTGCCTCAGGGTTCTGTCCTGGGTCCTCTGCTATTCTCTCCTTACACATCTCCCCTTAGTACTTTGATTGGTAAACACAAAGGCGTAAAATTTCATTTCTATGCGGACGATTCACAACTATATGTCCATCTGTCACATATGAATGCCTCAGCTACTTTTGATAAGTTCAACAGATGCCTTCAAGATGTTAAGGAATAGCAAACTTGAACTTAATCCAAATAAAACTGAGTTTATACTTTTTGGCTCCAAGAAACAGAGAGAAAGGTTAAATGTATGTTTCCCAATTGACATCTTGGGTAACCCCCTTCACCCCACCAAGTCAGTCAGGGACCTGGGTGTGTGGTTTGACTTTGATTTTTCTTTTACTAAACACATCCAGAATGTTTGTAAAAGCTGCTTTATTCAACTGAGAGATTTTAGAAATATTAGGCAGTTCTTGACTCATGATGCAGCTGAGTTGGTTGCCAATGCATTTGTTAGTAGTCAGTTGGGCTACTGTAACTCACTTTTCAGGAGTCTCTCCAAATTCAATCTTTACAGATTACAGTCTATCCAAAATAGTGCAGCTAGAATTATTACAAATTCCAGTAAATATACTCAGATAACTCCGGTACTCGGGAAAATCCATTGGCTCCCTGTTCAGTTTCGCTCAGAGTTCAAACTGGCTACCGTGGTGTGCAAGTTTATTCATACTGGCTTCCCTAAATATTTGATCCATATCTATCCACATACGACAATACTTACAATACTAGACATAGTCAGAGTGTTGCCAATTTCCTTAATGTACCAAAATTTCAACCTAAAATTCACAAGTCCACTAAGCAGTGTGGTTTCAGTTTCGCCTTTGATGCTCCCGGGGTTTGGAATTCCCTTCTTGAAGACATTCGTGCATCACCCACTATTGCCTCTTTTAGAAAGAAGCTCAAAACCTATCTCTACGCAAAGGCTTATCCTCCTTAGCTCATTTTCTCTTATGGCTTCTCTGTGGTGCCGACCCACTTCTGTCCCTGGACTTTGAATTTGCATATTGCTATTGTTTTCTTGTGCCTTAGAGTCCACTTCTCAGTGGAGGTTAAGCGCAGTAAAAGTCAAATTAGAATTAGACTTTACAATAAACCAACATATACCCACCTATATCTGGAACATAGCTCAGCACATCCTTCTAGTGTATTAACTAAGGGACCCTATGGCCAATATCTGAGAATCAGGAGAATATCTACCCTGCACTGTGACTTTGAACTCAATGTCAAAAAGTTAACTAGGTATTATCTCAAACAAGAATACCCTTTTTAGCCTAAAAACATTATCATAGCTAGGATATTATGCATTCTGAACCATTAGATACTGTTCCCAAATCCACCAATGGCACACCAATAATGTTTGCTTTTAACCCCAGAAAGCTACCTATTGACTCCCTCGTCAGAAATAACTGGAACATTATCCAGAACACTAATACACTTACTCAAACATTTAAAGAAAAAAAACACTTGTGGGATTCAGAAGACCACTAACTAATAGGGATTTACTTACAAGCAGTAGCATAACTTTTCCTCCTACCCCACCCACTGAAAAACCACCGTGTTTTGTCCCTATCTACACTAGACTATGTATATTGCACCTACTGCTCAAGTATTAGAAAACTAGGACAAAGCACAAGTTTACATTCCAAAACAGTGTTCAAATGTCATTTGTTACCACCTAATCATAAACTTGCGAGTTAAGTAATGTGATTTACATCATCAACTATAATCAATGTGGCCTCCAATGTATTGAAGAAATCAAAACACCATTGAGAAACAGAATGTATGAACAATGCAACAATGTTAAAAAAATTCTCACCTTAGAAATCCTGTTTCTAGGCATTTCATTCAGAATTACCATTCAATGAGAAATATGGAGTTTAGCATCATGCACTGGATGTGGGACCCAGGAAGACTAGAATCATCTACAAGGCACAAATGCCAAAAACTATATTACATCTGGGCATTCCCTGTACTTCACCCAGCAGGAATGCAACATGTTTGTATGAGGCCATGCCGTCTTATGGAAACTCTTGCCCAGGTTCCATCCCCTTATATATAACTTTTACTCAAGCTAGTATTGCATCAATGTCCCACAAATTCCCCCAAAATATTTAAAAACTCTCCCACAAATTTGCAACAAATTCTCCAACAAATTTCCTACTAATTTGATAACAACTCACAAGTCTCATAACATTGTCTAATAACTTGAAACACATTTTCAAAAATGGTCCCATAGTAAATATAAAAATCTCTAAACTATCAGATTTTGTTCATCTTTTGAAATGGTTTCAAATTTAAAGCTTTACATAATTGAACTTTGTTTTCTTTTTAATTTTCAGAATATGTTAACTTTTGAAAGTTTTAAAATCTTTCAACTTTCTGAAAGGTGAAAATTCAAAAGTCAAAGGTCAACTGTCAAACTCAGAAGGTCAAATCCATTTCAAAATTTTCAAAGACAAAGGTCCAAGTCTTTATCAAATTTTGTAAAATTTTTGAAAGGTCAAAATAAATTTTTAAATGTTAAAAAGTGTTTTAAAGGTCAAAGTATTTTTTCAAATTTTCCAAGTTTTTTTAAAGGTCATGAAGTTTTCAAAATTTTTTATAAGAAAAAAAAGTTATTCAAAATTTAACCACTCACTAACTCATTGACTAACTCACTCGTCTTTTTTTTGTGTCGCTGTTATGTTTTTTGTGTTGGGGAAGTGGGATGTTTTTTGTTTGCATTTTTAACACTCGGCTTAATAACTGTTTTCGGCATCAGTTGTGGTCTTGAAAAGGACCTTTCACACCAGGGATCATAAAAGGACCTTTTATAGGTAGGTGCAGTAGGTCTGTGGCTGCTGCATTTTGTTAGACTTCTTTTTGATGACTTCAGAGGGGGTTGGGCCTGCTGCTGAGGTGGCTTTTGCTGCTGGGTGGTTGGATGTAGTGTACTGATGCTGGTCACTAGGTGTAAATGGTTGAGGCATGTCTACTGGTAGTTCTTGACTGACTGTATATTCCCAAGAGGGCTAGAGAGGCCGGAGTTGTTGTGTGAAGTTTTGTCTCCTGATACAGAGGCTACAGACGGTGGGTTGAAGGTCATACTGGTTGTATGACCTGGCTTGTTTGCATTTGAATAGTCTGGAATAGCCAAGATATAAAAAAGTAGGTTGCTGTGACTGACAGCTCCATTCCCCTGCCTTGTTATGTATTCCACTTAAAACTTTAACTGCTTAATTTTGAAAAGTCTGAAAATTTCTTTCCTCCAAGCTTTCAACTTCAGATGCCAGATAGTTGCGGAAGGCTGTTCCAGTGCTCTCCTGTCTGGGCCCAAGTAAAGATGCAAGCATAGTCTTTATCTAGCTGAGCAAATTGATCCAAGACCCATCGGTCGACTGATGAAGGTGGGGACACTACACTAGAACTGGCAGTGCTGACAAAGGATGGTTGGGATGTTTCACTAGCACTGGTTCCTCTCTGCGGAAACTAAATCAGAAAGACTTGCTGAGGGCCTTCTTTCCATGCAGCTCTTCATAAACTTATCTTGAATGCAGTTCTGCCTCTCTGTTATTTCCTTAACAGACAGCCAGTGGTGTTCTGTAAGACCATAAACGGACACATATTTCAAAAATATATAAAAGTAGTTAAAATTACCTAAAAATCTGGGCTTTTAGTCATACTTTTTGGTACTTATTATTGCTTTCCATGATATACCTGTAGTTATTTTTAGGAGTTTTTATGATGTTCTGAATTGTTTTTAATTGATCAATAGCCTGCTAGCTGATATTGCGGGTATTATCGCCCACTACCAGGAGTTACTGGGTGATTTTTTAGTTGTGGTCTGTATTTTAATTATTTTGCTGGTTGATATTGTGGGTATTACTGTCCTTTACCGGGAGTTACTCAGTGATTTTTGGTTGTGGTCTGTACTTTAAATATGTCATAACTGTGGTATGGTTTTACTTTTATGAATTTCTGTATGTTTCGTTTTATTCTGTGATTTCCTTATGATTCGAATTTTTAGGCTCCTCCTTTGTATTGTTGGTCTCTTTGTGCATTGCCATAAGACTCAAAACAGAATTCAGATCAGGTGTGATGTCAGGCTGTATGTATGTAAATATAATGGACCGACTGCCAAATCCATTCTGTTCATTTATGTCAAATCACATAGAGTTATATTTTGTGAAGAGGCCTCCTTCAGGCAGCTCGCTCTGGTTCTGTTGTTGGGCGATGTTGCTCTATATCCTGGACCAATGAAGTTTGGATTTGCTAACTGCCGGTCCATTAGGAATAAAGGCTCAACTCTTTGCAAAGAAGGTAACACTGGAAATTTTGATGTTTTTGGTCTCACTGAGACCCATATTAAAGCTCTAGACAGACCCTCATTTCTAAATGAGTTAACGCCTGAAGATTTTTCCCTTGTTCACACCAACAGAGAAAACATACATGGTGGTGGTGTTGGCTTTTTTATTTATCAGCTCTGGATTTCAAAACCATCCATTTTCCTGGTTTCTCCTCCGTTGAAAATCACACTGTCTCTATCACTCTCGACAGGAGTCGCATGTTTCTTGGCATGTTTTCTTGGGTACCCCATCAGACAACAAATTATTTTCAAAACCCTAGTTCTGGTGTATAAGTACCTCACCACTGGCCAGCCTAAGTATTTTGCACCATATCTCTCCTTGTACAAATCTGCCATGAATACAAGACGTTCCAACCCCCAAAATTTGTTCCTCCAGGTTCCTCATTATTGTGCTTCCATCCATAAATCAAAGGTCCATTTCAACAACAGTTTCTCCTATGATGCCCCGAAGTAAGGGAATGATCTTGCACATTATATCCATAGTGCTCCAAATCTCTCGTGTTTCAAAGTCAACTAAAAACCTACCTATTTCAGAAATCATTTCAACCTTAACTTCTAACTACCGAACACCCGATCGCCTCCCTGGGGTATGACTTGGAACATGTCTAATATCTTGATGATTTATGCCTCACGAACTGGATGGTGTGCCTTAGAATCTGTAGATGTGGCGATTACTATTAAGCACTTGAACAATAGATTGATTGATTGATTGATTGACAGCCAGACTTAGCCTGGGTTCATTGGGATTCAAACCAAGTCTTGCACACTTTCACTCACAGATTGCAGCTGCTTGCAAATCTTTTAAAAAGGCAATCTTTCCTGGCCATTTCATGGCTCCTCATGAACTTGGACAGAGTTTTTAAAAAACTCCTCATCTGAGACTGTTAAATAAATGTTCCTCTTACACCTAGATTGGCACTCAGTAGTTGTTTGGCTGGCCTCTGCTCCACCATTTATATCCATTTCATTTACTTCTGTCAGTTCTTTGTTTTCTCATTCACTTTCTCTTCCATCTGTGAAATATCCTCCGAGTATCCTCCGACCACCTGGCTTCCTACCTCTCACTCCCATTCCATGTTTTCCTCTGCCTCTTCCCTCTCCCTCTGCTCCCTCTTCTCACTTCTAATCTGAATATTAGCAGGTGTATCTCCAAACTCTGGTGAGTCTGTTCAGACTTCTATCTTCCTCACATTCTTTTTTGATTTTTTAACCCTGTCTTATAAACTAAACAAGCAGCACTTGTTATATCTGTGCACTAAATCTTAGATCTTTTTCCAAAAACCGAAAGCCTAACTCACAACTGAGATGCTTACCATCTGGCCCTTTTATAGCCACAGATGAAATTAAACAGACGTGCAATATACATTTAATGATTTGTATATTACTGTAACAACCTTGTCAGTTTCTTGTTATGTCACCATCTCTTAATGTTGAAAATGAGATGCTTTTCAAATGCCAGCTGGGCCTTTTATAGCCAGCGATTCCTTTACTGCAAGCCGTGAGCCAGTGAAATGAAACAGGATTGCCCTCTGCACTTCTGATTTGTCTATTGTTGTAACCGCCTTGTCAGTTTCTTGTTATGACTTGTCTTGCTGTTTTTTGTTTGTCCTCTTGTGATGAAACCTACTCTGTGGCCAAAAACTTGGAGACTCCATGTTATGATTGGATCAAGTTAGGTCTTGGTTGCTCATAAAAGGCTTAGTTCCTTTCAAGTAAGGTCAGTATTGTTCTACAGCTTGTCATGGAGCAATGTTGGGTACTTGAATACAACAGGCTGGCAAGTGATTCCTGACAAGGCAATAACACTTTAAGATATGTCAGGAAATAACTACAACAGGACAGGACAACCTGGTATCCTGCTGGGCAGAGCCATTGTTGAAAAGTCATAAAGGGTCAGTGAAATATCAAACATGTTTGATATTTAGTTGATCCAACAGGTCAAGCTGGTAAATCATAACTGACCCTAATGACCTCAGTAAACAATGCAACCCTTGAAAAATACCTTGGTAACTAACAAATTAGATTCAGTGGAACACCTCCATTAAGGATCCCAAAATACAAAACCGCTTCTATTCTTTGTGCATGGAATGAAGAAGAAAGCTGAAGAAGGTAAAACAAGAAGAAGAATGAAGAACGATGAAAAAGGTAAAACAAGAAGAAGACGCAGGGGTTCTCTGTCATAATTGAAGAACCCCTACTCCCAGCACTATCATAAAAGAAAACTTCTAGGTCAGTGAGTTGCTGGAAATGCACAACAGCAAAGAATGTGGGCAAAAGCAACTCTGTGATAAATGTCTCCAGAAGAAGCCCAAATGGAATTGTATTGACTGGAAGATTTTCCTGTGTTACAAGTACTAGGTCATCTATCTTCAAGTACCATTGGCGAGAGGTCATAGGGTTCTACCAGTGAATACAGAAACAGAAATGATCATCAGTAGGCTCATGTTCTGTACAGAACACTCTGACCAGCTGATTGTTTTCACATGCCGGGATTGGAATGTGGAATTTGAGATAAAGGTCACCAAGAATGTATTCAGTAAATGCAGAAAACAGATTAATTGGCTTTGGATGTCAGGGAAGAACATCTTCAGAATTTATAGGGTTGGCCTAACAAGAAGCAGAATATGGGTAAGTTGTGGTGTTGGTCAGCAACATGTCCAAAAAATGAAAGATGTCCTCATCAATCAAGATGTTTGACACAAGACTTGATTTGAATTTCACAAAATTAATCTCAGTGATGTAAAAGACCAGATGAGGAATGATGAGGTGATACAGAGGCCAGTAGTTTAAACTTTTTGTGCATTTATTCCTCTGTCTGTGCTCCACAATGACATGTTTAGCAAACAGCTTAACAGGAGGGAATAAACCTGAAATGAAGAATGTTTTATAGTCTCTAAAATTTATGTCGACATGTGGGCAACAATGTCATGCAATAAAATTATAGAGATATGTGACTTCAAAGGTAAACAGCCGCATTCAATTCACTACCGGATCCAGGGGGATCAAGGGGTTCCACTCCCCCCCTTTGAAAAATAATGTAAAGGGGTTCCACCCAAGGTACAAAATTATCTGCACTATATTTTTACCAAAAATTTATTTTTTCCCCGGAGGCATGCCCCCCGACCCTCTTAGTTATGGTATGTCTGATGTGAACCCCCACCTTACTTAAAGGCTGGATCCGCCCCTGCAATTACATATAACAGTGGTCCAAGATCAGTGAAGCAACCAGTGGATGGTAGTATTGTAGTGACCAGTAAATCTGGTATATTCCCAATGAAGCCAGATTGTGCTAATGGCAAGAATCTCCAAGGTACATTTTTAGATTCAAAGCATCCAAGGCATTTTTAGATTTAATGAAGAAAAGATGGTACCAGGACACCCTAAAACAGTTATTGCAATACAAACAATGCAAAGGATAAAGTCTTGATAAGCAATCAGGTTTTCCTCAGTCGTCATAGCAATAATGATGGCATAATAAGCAAATTCAATGGCCAAAACGTTATGCTGAGTATTATCAATCATTGTCTATGATTTATCCACAAATTGTTGGAAGCGATGTCTGTAACACCATTTTGATTGCAGATTACAATGAAGCAATATTTCAACTGTAGAACCCAACCAGTATAACCAGTGACAACTTGTCAGCAAAGTCAGCAATTGATTTTCCGATTTTTAAAAGTTGTATTGTTTGGTAAACGTGGCATATGTAAAAATTTTAACTATTTTAACAAATGAGCCTAGCGAGTGAAAATCAATTCCGACTAACATTTTGAATCGGTATTAATGTATCAAGTAGAAACTAACCATTAGTGATAACTGTGGTTATTCACTGGAAAGTGAAGTAAACTAGTAAATTTTCTTCCTGCTAAAATTATATTTATACAGTACTTATGAACAACTATATAACTTTAACTTGGTGCTTCTAGCCATACTGCCATATAATCTCTCATATGGAGGGGGTTTCGCTTGAAGAGCATGGAACTTCTCAATTTCTTTCTATGCAAGCAACCATTTCAAGCTCCTTCCTGGAAACCCGAACTAAACTGAACTCATCCATACCTGTTCTTGTCCTCTTTGTGCTGACTTTAATATTTTGTTTCTTCCTGTGTCTCCAGGGAAGTTAAATATTTACACTTACATGTATATTCACAGTATTTCGTTTTGTGTCAGTCGTTGACTATTGTCCTTCCCAATTCTGATTCCCTTCTTTATCCTGTATCCTTTATTCTGTAGCTAGAAATGTGTAGCTGAAATTCACCTAAGATACAGTATTCAGCATCTATTTAATGTCAACATCTGCTGGAAAACATCGATTGTAGTGTGAACAGGGCATAATTGATAAATCTTACTTTGTCTGAGTGAACATAGAGAGACATTGGAAGGGGGATTCCAAGACATATATATGTGTATATATTTTTATGTTAACTATTTGGATGGTTTATTATATTTTATTGTACTTATTAACAAATTTTAGTTTACAAACCTTAACTAGAAAGCATTCACAGGGCACGAAGACAAACATCTGAAATATCATCTACATTGTTCCCAAAATAAACTCATTCTTCCTTTTGCCAAGCACAACCCACATAAAAAGATACAGTCATTACTTGTTTGGTAAAATGTCAACCAAAAAGCAAAAGTAGTTGAGAATACATGTAAAGTAGTTGAAAATATATTAAAATCTGACACTGTGGCCGAGCAGGTAACACACTTGTCTAGGAACACTGAGGACGTGGGTTCAAACCCAGGTACAGGCAGAGACATATGGTGGCTCGGATGACCACTTAAAATGGTGGCCCTCTGTCATTGGACAGTTGCAGGCTAAAGAACATCAAGGACGTTGATAAATGGTCATCCTTGACCCTCTATCTTCCAGTTAGGGGTGTGTCAGTTACATAGGATGGGTTAAATAGTGTTTTGAGTCCTGTAATATATGGAGATATTGCACTGATCATAAATGCACAATACAATAAATGGCACCTAAATTTAGGATTTCTTGTGTGCCCAGAATATGATCCGGATATTTTTTTAAATCTTTTGACTAAGCCCTACTCAAAAACAAACTAGAGAAGCACCCCAATGCTGAAAAAAATACCAAGCAGCCCATAGCACTTACATTTTAATCCATGTCTAAGGGCTTGGTACAAGATATATTATGACAAGTACCGAGAAATGCAGAAGGAACCAGTACCTACAGTTGATCAAAGTTTGGTACTGTACACAAACAGCCCATGTGAAATAACTACCAGCTGCCCCACTCGAGTCCGGGTTGGGATTCAAATTCCAACTCAGGGGTGGTAAATTTATTTTAATTAAGGAAAAAACAATGAGTTCAGATAATGAAGTTTTAGTTCATATGATATACTCTTACATGTGCTGGATTTCACATGAGCATACTATCTAAAGAGCTTATCAATCCTTACATGTATGAATCCTTTTTGAATACCAGATATCTGTGTACACATCCTTCCTGCACAAACTATACTGGCTTCCCATTCACTACTGTATATGGTTCAAATACAATCTCGATCTTACTTATAAAGCAATACATTTCAGCCAACCTCCATATGTTTCCTCTCTAATTAGGCGGAGGGATTGCTTATCACTTATCGCTTATCAATTTCCTCATCTAAACCAAATAAACGTTCAGGACTGCGCAGCTTCATAGTAGGGGCTCCCACGGAGTGGAACAAGCTTCTTCAAGCCATTAGAACAATAGAAAACATTTCTGGTATCAGAAAACAGTTGAAAACATATCTTTTCAGATTAGCTTATCCTCCACCATAGTCTATCTCCCCTATCGGACACTAATATGGTAACAGACCTTGTTTTGGAACTGGACTACCCCTTTTTGCACATCAGCGCCTTAGAGGATGTTTACATCAATTCGGCGCTTTATAAGTGTTTCTTACTTACTTACTTTACGTGGTGGCAAAATATATAGTGCAAACTTGAACCTTAAGCAAGGCTATGACTGTGCCATTGTTGCAATCCAAACATTTTGAACAAATTATTGCTGCGATGTTTAATCTTTCTTAGTTGATAAAGAAGTGTTGTAAGCACATATTGTATTTGGAAAAACTATCTTGGTAAGAGGCTTATTGCAAGGAAAGACAAAACAAAAATTTCTTGAATTAAACATAAATTTTGTCATTTGTATTTTACCTGTGAATGTAGAAGTATTTTTCCACAGCTTCTTATTTGACTGTGCTTTAGCTGATACATATGTGTGAAATAAAACTGACACATGTCAAAAGATAATTTTGACTGGAAAACTTGCATATTTAATAGATCTAGATCTGCTCTGTCTTACTATATCAAAAAATGATGTTTTGTACATGTTCATTCAGATACAACACATTATAGTTGAGTATCTTTAAGGAAAATGCCAAATATGCAACATCCTTTAAAATGTGTCTTAAATTTAGTTAGTTAATAAGTATGCTTAAATTGGAGACCATTTTAGTGTTCACAAGTCACCTAGGTTAATGACATAGAGGGAAAATTAAACATGTGAGACCACTTATTTCCATGCTAGATTAGAAATATATACAGCTTGAGGCGTAATGTAAAACAAGAAGCTCTGCACAAATACCTTTACAATGAAACCTTATTTACACATTCTTAATGATAAATGGACCAAGAAAACAGCCAGGGATATAAATCTCCTGTTAGTATATAAGGACATTATTTACTTCTTCTTTTGAATCCTCTCCTAATATTTAGGTCAAACACAGCGTGTGAACATTTATTAAGTCAGGACTGTGTTGGTCACTGTTTCCATAATCATGTCACTGCTGAATATTCTAAAAGTACAAACATGTTCATCCACTTTCCAATCAGGAGAGGTTGGGATACAAAAGACTTACTTTCACACACAAATTACTGTCTCTTTCCAATGTACCAAAAGTCCATGCTTAACTGCCCATAACCGATTCACTGCAAAGCATTTCTAAAATAAAATCAAGTATTTTGTTAATTTCTGGTGTTCCCCTATGTTCACAAATATTTTTAATTGACAAGGGAAACATATTAAAGATAACTTCATATTGTTACCTATAAAACTATCATAAATGCCATATAAAATCATATCACAGACGAAATATGTTGTTCTTTAGAAATTGCTTGCCTTATAATTCTACAAAGGATATTGCAAACTAAAAAAACTTCTGAAATATTGTAGGACATATTTTAATCCCTGAAGAATTTGTTACCATAATATATAGCCCAATAACCTATTATTAGAAGATAAGGGGCTATATTGGCACAGTGGTAACACATCCCCCACCTGTGAGATAAGAGTTGGAATCCCTTAGTAGTTGGTCTCTTAGTAGTTGGTCAGTAGTTTAAAGTAATACAAGCTTGACCAAATTAAACACCAAATAAATATCATAAGTTAATGGGCCTACGATATTCATGTGGGTTTATTTTCAATAAATGCTGGTAAATAATTAAATACTTTGTGTGTGGTAACAGCATAATATTTACACATTGGTGACCAGGCACTAGACTTCTGCATTGATAAAAACACAGCCTGGGGCAATACAGTGGTGTTGTGTATACAATGAACAATATCTGAAACTCATTTGCAGAGAGTCTCTACTTACAAAATAATCTTTAGACTTCTCATGTCTTACAGGGCTGTTCTATTATTATGGCTCAATCATAAAGTTACCCAACAGTCTAAATTTTCCATGGATCAGGTGTTTTCTCTTTGATTGAGGGCTGAGTGTGGCACTTTATTGCAGGTACTAGATTTTGCAATAAGTTAGCGATCTCCCTGTGGTCCACTTGCAAATTGTAGTTTAAGCCTTGTAATGTGTATATTTGGTTCCCAATAAGCTTTGCAATTGGATCCTAATCACTGAAACTTTTATACGATTGACATAAATGGCCACAATTGTTTTATGATTGTCACTGAACAGCTATGCGATCCATCTAAAAGAAGTATGCGACGTAAATGATTGGGTATGCAATCCAAAAGATCAAAAAGATAGTGACACTTTGCTTCCCTTTGCTATTTTTCCTCTTTTCCTCATAATTAAACATGGATTCCAATATATAGGGGTCACTGCTGAGGTCAATTTCCTTCATCATTTGCACATTGAATAACCCAGTAAACATTCCAAATATTTGAAAGGAAATGTTTGGCAAAGGCTAAAAATGATGGGTACGAAACCCATTTATAATAAAATGTTTTCAAAATGTTTTATGTCTATGCTTTATTGCATTCTTACTGACAAATGTTAATAAAACATTAAAAATGAACATAGTAATGTACACAAATATTTGCTTTGACATTGCTTAGCAATTTAACCTGAATTTGGGTCAGAGGTCAATTTCAATATGGTTTTAGGTTGCCCACTAATGAAAATATTATTTTATATTTAAAATTATAAGCTAGTGGCTTATACATGTGAGGCAATTTTAACCAGTTGTGAGACCAGGCAAAGGCTGTGACCCTGAAGACTGCTCTGGTACGCAGTCGACCCTGATGTGAGAGAAAGGTCAGACCAAAGGTCAAACTGAATGGCCATATGAGTCAAGTATAAGTAGCATGATAAAATGTACAAGCTCTCAATCTACCAGCTCTAATTGCCAAAAACCCATATGACCCTTCATAGTTCAAAAGGTTACAGCAGGTCAAAAGGTCAAAGGAGTGGCATCTTAACCCACTCGAGAAACATTGTAATAAGAGTGGCATCTTAACCCACTCACAAATATTTGTTTTTCTAATCACCAACACATCAGTAAAACACTATTTGGGAAATTTTATTATACATGTTAGTTATATACATGTTGTTAGGTAAAACAGGATAAAATTTTTAAAAGAATTTAAGAATTTTAGCTGGCCCAACAGGCACATAAAAGCATCTGGTGCTATAAAACCTCTTAACAATGTGATACTCCAGCATATAACACAATAAACTGACAACTTGTGTCCACAGCATCTAGTGCTATCTACCCCTGGCACCATATAATATGTGCCTACCCACATAATAATGTGACCATAGTGGTGGAAGCAGAGTAAGAAGGGGGCAGGAGGTGGGTTATTTTCAAGGTGTTCTTTCAATGATAACTCAAGTTCAAATGATCATGCATTCAGGGATAAAATCAATCAAGCAGCACAGACCCCTAATTGATTGGTTGACCCAGATGTCATAGGTTAGTATTCTATAGTTCATGGCATACAATCAACCGAATACTAATTAAGGTAACATGATACTAAATGGTGACAACTGCCGAGGCAGGCCCCTATCAGGCCTTGCCCACATCAGTTGTGAGACCAGGCAAAGGCTGTGACCCTGAAGACTGCTCTGGTACGCAGTCGACCCTGATGTGAGAGAAAGGTCAGACCAAAGGTCAAACTGAATGGCCATATGAGTCAAGTATAAGTAGCATGATAAAATGTACAAGCTCTCAATCTACCAGCTCTAATTGCCAAAAACCCATATGACCCTTCATAGTTCAAAAGGTTACAGCAGGTCAAAAGGTCAAAGGAGTGGCATCTTAACCCACTCGAGAAACATTGTAATAAGAGTGGCATCTTAACCCACTCACAAATATTTGTTTTTCTAATCACCAACACATCAGTAAAACACTATTTGGGAAATTTTATTATACATGTTAGTTATATACATGTTGTTAGGTAAAACAGGATAAAATTTTTAAAAGAATTTAAGAATTTTAGCTGGCCCAAACCCAAATCACAAGGAAGAGGGGAAGATGGAAGAAAAAGTGGAAGGGATAATGGATGCAGCTGTGGATGCATTTTGAAGATAAGTCCAAATAGAAGGACTCCTCCATAGCCCATGAGCCATAATGTTCTGAAGGGGGATGTGTGAATCAAAGGCCAAAGTGGCCCCAGATCTGCGAAATGCATGGAACCCATAGGCTGCAGGGTCAAGATGGAGTGAGATGACAATGGATCTAAGGGCATCCCTGATATTAGTATCAATCACTGGGCGAAAGGGGGGGACTTGGAAGCAAACAAAGGGCAAGAAGGTGACAAAGGACGTGAGTCCAGTAATCTCTTAAGGGCCAACACTGGGCACAAGAGGGGATGATCTAATTGAGGAATTTGCACTACATGATGGCCAACTCTGTCCTGTAAGGTCTTTGTCCATTTTAACAGGACATGGGCCCCTGGGGGAGCAAAAATGACATCTTGACGGTTGAGATGCCTGAAATAGTCATACTGCCTAGTGGAATGTGGAGCAATATTTGACATGCGCAAAAATCCAAAGAATGCCAACAAAAAGGCGGCCCTAAACAGAGGGGGATCAGATAATAATTCACATGCTTCAGAAATTTTACAAAGAGTTGGGATGTCGAAAGTACCTCTGGGAATAGGTTTGAACTTAGAATTAATGGTGAGACTTCGTAGGTACAAAGTGACAGTATGATTATACAGGTCCTCAGCAGGTAACTTGTAAAATTTTGCCATTGATCTAAGGGAGGACAGATAATTTTTGATCACTTTGGGCGAAAGATCATTGACATGAAGAAATTCAAGAAAACACAATATGTTATGCAGAGTAAATTTTGGATGTAAGTCCATAAACACCACAAATGCCAGGAAGGTCCTGAAATGGGTACTGTGAGAACTCCTGGTGGAGGGTCTGTATGCTGAGCCAATTCTTGCAGTAGCCAAGGAAATAAGCTCCAAAGAGGCAGGTGTAGCACCTGAAATTAGATACCAATATCCAAATTAAAATAATCAGGAGGTACTGTGTGAAATTGATATCTAGTGTCAAGATCATGTTTAATATCATCTGGGATAGCCTTATCAGAGTAAAGCCTAGACAGAGCGTCAGCCACCCTGTTGGTCTTGCCACTAATGTGCAGTATGTGTAATTCAATATCATATACTGACACAATAAGCCAAATATTCCTAAGACAGCAAGCCAAAAATTGGTCCCTAGTTCTACTAGTCTGGATCACCTGAACAACTGCCAGATTGTCACACCTGAACAAAACTTTTTTATGGGCCCATTGTTCAGCCCACACCCTAAGAGCTACAAGAATATTTATCATTTCCAAGTTAGTTATATTCCTAAACCGCTCAGGTATTCCAAAAATGGGAGTGGAATAAACGTTCTCATTCCACACCCCTCCCATACCAGTGAGGCAAGCGTCAATGTGGAGGGTTTCATTGCCTTGTAGGGGTTGCTTTCTGAAAATTGTAATGCCATTATAGGCTGGGAGGAAGTTAATAAACCAAAACAGGTCTTTTTTAAATTCCTCATTGAGACATATACGTCGTTTACCTGAGTTCTTCCTAAATAACCACAACATTCTATTGACAAACATGCGAGCTGGACGAACGCACCTATGCACATATAACAGTTTACCAAGAAGAGATTGGAAAGCATGTTTACTAATGCAAGTTCTGCCATATATGGAAGTACATTCTTCAAGAATACTATCAATCTTGGACGTTGGAATACTAATGGAATTTGCATCAATATTAACCTCAATTCCAAGACATATAAGGACTTTTGAGGGGGGGTCACATTTAGCAGGATTAATAGGCAGGCCTAGTTCTGACAAGAGGTCATATAGAGCATGGAAGGCCAAGTGAGCCTTATGTTTAGGTGACACTATCATAAAATCGTCAATATAGGCAAACACGTCAAAACCCTTTTTCTTCATAATAAATCTGACGGCGTCGGAAGCTAACTGAAACGACGCACTCCCGTGCACCCAGCCGAACGCTATAGCCCCGTCAATAAAGTAGCTATCACCCCATTTAAGACCAAACTTTAAACCATCCCTAGGGTCAACCCTAAGGTTCCTAAAAGCACGTGACACATCAATTTTGATGAGGTGGGGGTCATCGTTACAGTTTATGATCTCCTGAACAATATTATCTACTGTTGGGAACTTAAGGGTGAAATGGGAACCGTCAAATAAGGTTTTATCAACAAAATGATTAACTGAGGCACCAGCAGGATATGAGAGATCAAGGATAACTCTACGTTTGTTAAGGTCCTTAGGACGAGTAAGAAGGGGAGAACAGTGATAATTATCATGAGGGACTTTATCAACAGGACCTAGGATGGCACCTAAAGCCATTTCTTTCTCTAAATACTCAGTAACAGCTTCAGGATACTGCACAGCAGAAGCATGATTGGATACATCAGTATTGTGTAAATTATGGCCCTCTGTTAAAGAAAGGGGGAATCCGAACTTTAAATACTGAATCACTCGTTTATCTGGATAATCAGACAAGTACCTTTCCCAAGCTGGAATATTCAAAGAAGATGACACCGGAATTCTGGCCATTTTATAATTCGGAAGATTAGTGCTTTGAATAATTTCAGCAACTGCCACAAAATGCTCAACTGTATCAATGCTTTGTGGAAGTCTATCAGGACCCACAAAGCAGAAGGTGGTTTCATCATGTGCTAAATACCCCGTAGTCTTATGCGGATCGTTTATGTCTCTGAGGAGGGTGAGCTGCTCACCCGAAATACAAGAATTGCAAGGCAAAGTGGCGTTACTCTGCTGTGGGGCTAATGACACTGGATCTGAAATTGTGTTAGTCGTGTTAGGATCACCCTCGTCAAGCAGAGCGTGACTACCATCTTTATCAATGCCATCATTATGACACAAAGTTGCAGTCTTATACGAAGCAAACTGCTCCACACACTCATGAGGACTGACGCCCTCCAAGACTATTTCTCTTGGTAGACCATCATCCTGCATATGACACAGTTGATCAATTACATGCTGCATATACTCAGTGTAACTATAACCAAACTTTTGTCTACATTGCAAGTCCCTCAAGTAATCAGAATACATATCTATCTCATAAGGGGCAGCATCTAAACTCACACAGTCATCTCTGACATAGACATACTCCAGCACCTGAAGAGTACCCTCAGGAACTGAAGAGCAATGACTGAGGTGCCAGATACTCGGATTTACATGACCTGTAGCCCAGTAAAAGCCCCTCGACACACAGTAACTTCCCTCATGGATATAAACCAACCTGTATTCTAAACAATCATCAAATTTTCCCCAATTCATCACTGACATACCACAGATGCTACCTGAACAATGAGTATCTGGCACCTCAGCTCCAAGCAAAGCGACATCTTCAACTGCAGCACTCTCTTTTACTTGATGGTCACACTGTGACAATGGATTAACTGTATTAATATCAAGGTTATCAACACTGATTACAGCATCAGGAGTCATGGTTTTATCTACACGATGCCCTGCAAATGAAGAGATACACATTTCATTAACAAACCCAACAGGAACACCTGATTGGCCTGGGGGTTTACATTGCAAATAATGATATACACTAGATTTATTATCATAACTCATCAACTTGCAAGGCTTAAGAACCAAGGCATAATCCTCATATCCATGAGGACCAACTTTACCAATTCCGGCACTAATATTGCGCCTAGCAACAATATTACTTACTTCAACATTTACCTTCGACTCACTTTGTATAAAATTATCATTTACAATGTCACTTTGAGAAGAAGCTTCAAAAGAAAAATTTGAATAACAATAACTGGAAGCTTCAGGTGATCCAGCGTTCTCCTATTTACTAGCTTGCTTGTCCTGCTGCTTGATGCTACCCTTTAAATGACACTTTGTCTCTGGGTGTGTGTTACTCCTACCCTGCTTCCAACAGTATGCACAGTTATGTTTGTAAATACCATGGTGACCTTCATGAGTACAAGAATTTTCATTATAATATCTACAGGTCCTTCCTTTCTGTTGCTGAGATAAAGTTCGACCATTCACCAAAGCCACCTGTGACGCACTAAGCCTGTTCAATGCCCACTGAGTTGAATCACTCCAGGCCAGTCGACCTTCTTCCACCTCATGCATTGAACAGGCATAAGCCTCTCTGACTGCAGGCCAAGGGATGGATGACGCGTCTCGCATAGTAAAAACCATTTGGGTAAGTACTGACCTTAGGACATCATTGTCCTGTATCTGGATAGCATTAGTGAGCTGCCCTGCCACCCACTGGGGAACCGAAAGGTCATCATAACCAATCCTCTTCTTGGTGGCCCCACCAGTATAGCCCTCGTTGGGCCACCTAAACTGTGGATACAAAGCACTCGTGTCTGTATTGTTATATCTACCAGATCGCTTAGACACTGGCTTACCTTGGATTAGTTCCTGCCCGGTTCCTTGCTCATAATGTGACAGCAGTTGAGTGACGGCGTCGTTCACAGTCGGCATCCTCCTTAACGCGTCAACAGTGGGCACAGTGGGCTGCCTAACAGCTGAATCGTCAGTAGATCTAAAAATATGATTGTTCAGATGACCATTAGATGGAGCAAATAACTCTGAATTCGCTGAACGAACGAGACTGGGTTTAGCTGAGATACGTCTATCCTCAGCACTGGCGGAAGTACGACGGTTACCCCTCACTTGCCCAGGCAATTCAGGAACAGTGGGTGGTGGATGAGCTGCAAATAATTCCCTAGGGTTCAACGCCTCCGAGGGCCCAGCTGTGCACTGAGATCTATGATTTTGAACTGTGGGCCTCTCATCTATGGTGACCAGTCGAGCACCAGTGGAGGGTGAACCTACAGGCGTCGAGTTGATTGTGTTCCGCCTCTCCAGATCATCCATACGACGCATGATCTGTCGGTTAGAGTCGTCTAACTTCTGGAGGAAAGCCATGAGAACAGTGTTATTGGTTTCACCAGGGGCAGAGTTGGAAGTTAATTGCATGGCAGGGACTTCAGAGGAAGCGTTAGCGTCAGAAACCAGATACGAACCGTCGTTTGACTGTGAATTCCTGACGCCCTCCCTGGCAGCCTTCCTACGCGATCTAGATGACGCTGCAGGTAGTGACTTCTTCTTGTTAGTCGATGCCGGAGTTTTCTTATTCTTCATATTGGACTTCATTATGATATCACAGAATATATGTATAATATGTGCAATAGAACTAAAATACTAAAATACTAAAAGCAAAGCACAACCCGGCATAATATCACACATAGCCACCAAATTATTTTCAAGGTGTTCTTTCAATGATAACTCAAGTTCAAATGATCATGCATTCAGGGATAAAATCAATCAAGCAGCACAGACCCCTAATTGATTGGTTGACCCAGATGTCATAGGTTAGTATTCTATAGTTCATGGCATACAATCAACCGAATACTAATTAAGGTAACATGATACTAAATGGTGACAACTGCCGAGGCAGGCCCCTATCAGGCCTTGCCCACATAAGCTTTATTGCTCGTCATAATCTTTGTTTTAAAATGTTTTAAAGTAAGTATTTAATAATAATTTTTGAAGATGTGGGTATAAAACCTTTGTGATGGAATGTTTTGACAACATTTGATGGAAAACGTTTCAAAAACGTTTTAAGCTGATGGGTATGAAAATCTGTTGTTATAAAATGTTTGTAAACTTTTTTCAGAGCAAATATTTGCAAATGTTTTTAAACATTTTATGATGAATGTTTGAAAACGTTTACATCATAACCTTACCTTTAAAAATGCTTTCAGTCAAACTTAGTTTCTTGAGTAATTCATAAACATTTAATAAATGTTTTCATTAAAAATGTTTGTATGTAAAATGTTAAAGCACGTTTTTAGACATTACATTGTAAACATTGACACAGCAACATTTACTAACCAAACCGATAGGGTCTGAAGAGGTTTGAAAAATGTTTTGTAAATGTTTAAACCAGATCAGGAGACGAGAGCACTCTTGGTATTACCACAAACTGCACTTTGCCTAACGGTTAGGGTAATCAATAATAAACCACCTCATCCTGAGATATTTAATACTATCATCAGGCAGTACCAAGGTAAAGTTGCCTTTCGTCCTTCCATCCCCAATGATCAGATGGAGATTGATTGTGTGTGGGGGGAGCGGGGGGGGGGCTTCAAAGAGTGCTGGATTGTGCCCCATGGCACTTCCCGTCCCTTGGCTTCTACTCAATTGTTCTTCTGTGTATAATTGATGTGTACCACAAGTTCGCGGTGTGTCATCATTGTTGCTGGATCCAGTTTGGCAGTTAGATCTTCCTGTATTGTGATCTGAGGAGGAAGATTGAAGATGGCCCCATTGGCTTCCTCAGCTTAGTCACTCTTTGATGACAGGTCCACAGTGCATTACTTTATCTCAGCAGACAACTCCTTTCCCCACTGAACCTGGTTGACGAAGCCCTTCTCCTGCAGAACTTTGGACATAATTGAGCGTGTTTTTATCTATTGAATCAACCGTGGGAGAAGGGTTATCAGAAATGCATGCGGTATTTTCTGACCACAAGACATCAGGTGATGCAATCCTCCATGCAGCCTAGTGCAGAAATTTGGATTGTGACTGTTTGTGTGTTGCTGCACAATTTATTGAAATAGAGATTGAGCAGAGGACAGTTCCATCTATAGCAGATGGATATAGACCTCTAGGGTCAGTTGCAGGAAAACAATATGCCACATGTAAAAAGAAACTGTACAGAAGCTACCAAGGCACAGAGAAATGTGACTACTCTGGAACAAAGGTGCTGCGCTTTGAACGCTGCAAAAGGTTTTAGATGGTGTGGACAATGTGAGCAGTAGTGAAAAATGTCAATAGTGCAAAATATTTACAGTGTGGATTATTTAGACAATAGTGAGAATTGTATTTGAACTCAGCAATTTGTTACATGCTCAGTATATGGTCTGAAATTTGTCATTGTAATGTATTGTCTGATATGTTCACTTTCTATGATTTTTTTTTCAAAGCTTTATAACTGTACCTTTCATTTTTATTTCATGTGATAAAATCACATAACCATAACAGTCTCTTTCAAAATGATGAAGTTAATTACAAAAGTTAGTGTAAACTTGAGTGATTCATCCAAAGTGGGGGCCATGGCAGGAGTAACCACTGGGGCTACACACTGGATCCTCATTAGCCAGTTGATTCTATGTAAGAAAACTTAGACTAGTCTGACTGATGTCTGATGTTTTTGTCAAACCAAGCATGCAAACCAAACCTGTATTTGCCAGAACACAGAGCTAATGCTAAGAGGAAGACAGTCTTGAAGCCAGGTGCTTCAAAGAAGCCTCTTTAAGGGGCTAAAAGGAGCCTAAGTAAGTTAGAAGTAAAATATCAAAGAAAGGTTCAAAGATGGGATGCCCCCGATACACTTGGTTCTGTCTCTATGAAAACTAACTAGGAGGCAAGTGAGATTTTTATCCTTGCTGACATTGATGGGTGCGTTCCATAGTTTGTCTGCTATAGTTGATCCATAGCCATCAATAGCACTTGGTTGTAGCTTCCTGTACTGGAACAAATACAGGAGGAAATAAAATATGGATTTGATAAATCCACCTGATTGTCACCATTTTGTAAAACAGACCCACTTCCTAGACTGATCTGGTTGAGCTTCTTTGAGGAGCCTCAATTTGTGTTTTCGCTGCCTCAGAGAAACCCTGCTCTTTGAAAACTGAAGCTCCAAGAGCTAAGCATGGAGATATAGGTTTGTCAGATTCTATTGTAGAGTTTGATTGAAGGGCTGGGCAGGACTGAGAGACATTTTGGAATCTTATTTGACACATGTTGGATGATGCAGAAGTAATCATAACAACAATCTTGTCTGAGCAGAGGTCATGGCACTCTTTTAGGGCCAAGAAGACCACTTTTAAGTTCAAGGTAATTTATATGCAACTTGCTCTTTGAGATGGATCAAGTCCCTCTTGCAGTGAGCTCTCGTAAGTGAATGTCCCAGCCTTCTATTAAGTGTCTGTAAAGATTTGAAGAACACGACTGAGTGGGTGTAGAGGCCCAACCTTGTAGGACAGTGGATTCCTGGAGCCACAATTTTAAGTATGGATGTAGAGACTTTGAGATTGGGATTACCTTTTCTAGGGATTCCATGGTCCTCCAGTAACTTTTCAGATGCTACTCAATTGGCTCACATGGAGTCAATCCAGGTGTACTTGCATTTTGGTAGCTGTCAATATGCCTATTAGGGACATGAGCTGCCAGACCTGTCAAGAAAGGTGCAATGGTTAAATAATCAAGAAAACCTACTAACTTCTTCTGTTCTCCTGAGCACCATAATTATATTGAGAAAACTGCCAAAAAATTAAATTGCAAGATGGTACCTTGAGTACTGATCAGAAAAGAATTCTTGCAGAGTTCCAGTCCTTTTACGCCAAACTTTTTTAAGTTGTTGGTTTAAATTTAGAAAATATTGATTTATAAGATGTTTAGAGACACGGTTAAACACAAAAAGCTTATGGTGAAAATATTAATTAAATTGCAGAACATTTAACTATTAAAGAATTGCGCAAAGCTGAGCAGCAAACTAAATTTAATAAAACACCGAAAACAGTATTTTTTCTTGGCAGACTTTTTAAAGGTCTTTGAAGGATCTCTGAGTTTGGATTCAACTGGCTCTAGACAGTAGTTAAGACAAAAGAAGACTTTCTCTGTCCTTGAGACAGTGCCTGATAATATGTTTACCAAAAAGATAAAAGCAGGGAAGAAATAAAAAAAAATGACACAACTAATCAATGCTCTCAAGCATTCATAAGCTGGTCATTATATACCACAACTACTTCTCATGTCACGTGACGAACTGGTTTGCGATTTGATGATTGGTCAACACTTGATCCCTTTTTTTCCTACCATTACAGATTGTGATATTAATTATAGAAAATATCAAATATTATAAAACATACATTGGTGTAATTACGTTAAATTACAGTATTCTGTAGATTACATTACATACAGCAGTGAGAGAAAACAAAAAATTACGTGTCACATAGATCCGTTATATGAGAACGTTTTTACTTACATAATGAACTCAGGCAGCACCTCGTTCAGCAGGGTTATGCAGTTAAAGGCTTGCTTGTAATTCTTGACCTCTATTAGTTGAATCAAATGCATGAAGGTCACCATGGAGGACGGTATGTGCAGTGGATAGTACACATCGTACCTGTTACCCATGAATAGGTTCATCTCCATCTGTACCAGTTCCGTCCTTATTTTGATTATTAACTGTAGCCTTATTCTAAAAACAAAAATGAGGTAATATTCACCAGCTATTAATCACTCAATGTTAAATTTTGCCTGATAAAAGAGTTGCTGTTTGCAAAGGTCTCAAACCAAACTTGTTGGGAAATTAATGAGGGATCAGTAAAGATTGGGGGTTTTATAACCCCATGTTTCAAAGACATAACCAAAGATAGGTCTCAACTCGTAGATTTCCAGGACCCTAGATCAGACTGAGATTCCGCTACAAGTTCAAACGCGTTGGTTGGAATCGATTTATTAACTAGTTCTACCTATATACTCTAGCTTATTCCTATCTTAGGGTTATATAAATTTCTACAAAAAAAAATTTTTTTTTTTTTACAAAGTTAGTCGTTATATTTAGCTTACAGTAACATTGACCTTTAGGAAAAAATTTTAAAAAAAACTTTTTTATTTGATAGGAGGAAGTTCCTACAGAGGTATGTCGAAATCTACCTCTCCCATAGGTGTTTTATCTGATTCACAACATTCAGCACAAAATGCTTTGTTATGTCCTGCTTGATCAGGCTGCATTAAACATGGAACATGTGAAAAACTTTCCATTCTCTCTGAATAAATTTTATTCGATATTTTAGTGAATTCGTTCCATTCCCCACAACCCATTGTTATGCCGCACTTTGTGGGAAAATATTCCCCATTTCCACCCTTTCTCCACATTCGTATTGCTACAGTTTTGTACAGGCTATTGACAGACAGGTAGTAAGAGGCTCCTATATGAATTCTAGAGTTCAATCCATCTTCCCCTTTCAAAATTTTTTCAAGGGTGTGGTTTATAATTTTGACATTGTGAAGAATCATTACAAAGCTGGATCTATTTAGTTTAACCCCCTCCTTTATCACCACCTTGCCGTCCCACTCTTTAATTTGGATGTGATCTATAACATCCCTTTCCCCATGAAATATTGCATATTTCTTTCCTCCTAAATGATAATTTTTTCTGAAAGGTTTGTTTCCTATAGCACTGCATGATGTGGAGATATCAGTACATGGTTGGCCGAGTTCTCCTGCCCCTTCTAAATTCTGTGGTGTCATCAGCATGGTCTTTTTCACTTTTCACTCGTTCTTCCTCTTCTTACTGTTGGAGATTTTCATTGGTGTGTTTAAGGTTGCTTCCGCCATTATAACTTCTGACTGTTGTACCTACTAGGTGAGTGTTCTGGTAGATCTCGTGGATTTTCTACTTGCTTCCAAAGAGTGTGGACTGCAGTTTATTCGTCGTTCTACCTCTAGAGAGGATTGGATGAGGGATTGTCAGATCTGTGGGGTTTTATAACAGTAGATAAGGGGGGAGACTATTGTTCGGAAAGGGGGCATAATCAGCATGATTTCTTTAATAAAAATTCTGGTTCAAACTTGTTATAAATTCGATTTTTTGTATAGATTAATAAATGGTTCATCTGATCGAAAGATCATGACCAGACATAATTTCTGGGGAGGATTCTGTTTAAACAAATTTCAACCTGACTGTCAATTTAAGTTGAAAATAGTACATAGCTTTGGGTTCAGTGCATTATGGGGAGTTTGAAAAGGGTAGGTGGTTATGTTATGATTGCATTTATTTAAGATTTCTTGGGCATGTTTTGATGTGAATTTTGTATGATCTCCCTACACATAGGGTTCTATACTTATCAATAGGTATGTCCTTGTGAAATCAAATATTATTATTACTTCAATGCGAGTTTCAGATATAGATTGATTAAACATACTGCTGGGAGGTGGGTGGGTTGGGGCACATTACTCCGTTTTGGACATGTCAGTTGTAGGTGCCTGGTTAGAGGTTTGGTTGTTACAGGTGTTTGTATTATAACAAGTCAGTGCAAGTCAAGGACAAAGGAGATAATGGAAAGTAATGTACATTATGTGGGGTAGGATTGAGGTATTGTACTGATTTTCAGTGCATGTGTCGTTTATTTTATTGTATTTAAAGGTTAGGTAACAACATTTCTACATGTACTACAGGTTTCCAAATAATACTATTACATTTATTACAAACAATGCTATATACTATGTAACACATTATCTGTCTCTATGGCATCAACATCTTCAAAAAGTTGCAGGAGGTTGAATGTCTTCTGTGTTCTTCGAATGGTAGGTCATATGGTTCCACTCTATCAGCTTTATCTTACACCATGGACAGATAACTTTATCCCCTTCTCCTGTGTAGACAGATCCAGCTCTGCATAGTTGTTCCGGTCTCACTGGATGCGATTTGGGCCATGTCCTGTATGTTTCAAATCTGGAGACATATTTCTGATAAACCAGTGGATCACATCGAAGTAAATAGTCATTAAAAACAGAATTTTTCAAAAGACTTGGTTGAATCATTGCATTATGGTCAAAGGTGTATGTAGGTGGATTTTTAAAGGCATATCTGATTTGATGATTGTTTGACAATGAAAATCCCCCTGTATCTGAGTTTAAGGATGGGTTAACCGCTGGTTTGACAATATCAGATTCTTTGATTGAGGAATCAGTCGAATCTGACTGTTCAGAATTAAATCCGGTGTTAGAAAACATTCTCGCTTATCAGTTTCCTAAAACTTTGTGAGTGGTTGTAACAAGTGTGTGACTGGATTTATATAGTATGGCTTCATGCAAGGATTTTAGCTGATACATCACTAATAAAAGCAAATTCATCACATTTCATATATATATTGTAATTCGCAGATATGTCACGTGATGAGCTTCTACCGATTTGATGATAGGCGGGCACTTGATCCCAGTTTTGCTGAAATTTTCTTATATACCATTTGAGTTACTGAGATTGTCTAGTGACCTAGTTTCAGATTTGATAATTCGTCGACATTGGAGCCCACATTTGCTTGAAATTGCTTATATAGTCTGCTGAGGTTGATTAGTCACGTGATGAGCTAGTTAGGGATTTGATGATTCGTCGACGTGGGATCCTGTTTTTTCTCGAAAAATGAGTAGGGATGTAAAAGAAAACCAAACCTTTAAATTTAGAGATTTTCAGAGTATCTTTGATATAATCGCGGCTATCTTTTATTATTTCAGTGGTAAGTACTCCAGCTGAGATATTTGTCAATGTTTTAACATGCTCAGATATGTCTGTGAGGTGAGAGTGGTAAAGTTTGTGCTAGAGGACTTCAAAGGCTGGTTCAAGGTTGATTCCATTGTACATTCAAATAGTTTGGTGCTACATTCAATACCCTAGAGTGAACGTAGTTCATACAGATTTCTGTGAATGTAAAGATCTAGGGTCTTAAGGATATATACATAAACGAGTTGGGACTGAATTATTTCATTTTGCATTTCCTTTGTTAGGGTTTGTGGTTGATAGATCCTGTGCTTCTAAACATGTTTAGTTTACAGTTGTTCTGTATACCTATAGAACCTTTCCATTATATGCTAGTAGACAAGACCTTGTCCAAGGAGAGATTAAGACTCATTCAGGTTAAAACCTGTGTCTCTGAAATACAAGATTGAAGCAGTTTTTCAGAGTGGTGGGAAAAGTACATAACTAAATCCCTGTAAGAAAGGGAGAAAGTATAACTACCATGTTAAAAGTAAAGGGTACAGAGAAAATATACATTTTCCATAAAGTCAGAATTAGTAGTCTCATGCTAGCATATGTCTTTCTTTCTCATAGATTAACCTTTGGTGGTTAGGGTGCCTTCCATTTCGAACCCATGTCTCCTAGTGGTAGATTTCCCATCTAAATCTAACAGAAATCTCGCATAGCCCGAGGGAAGACCGTCAACTAACTGAGCATTCACTACTCAGGGTCAGATCCAGGGCAGGCACGCTCATCCACAGATGCAGAGGTACAGATGTGTTGGATAGGACCTGGGTTCTTGATGGGGAAGAACACAGTCATTACTTACGTTTCTGCCAGGCCTGGCTGAAATGGTACACACGGTTTCCAGAACTATACTAGTATTCATTCTGAACTTTTTATGAGATAGCGGAGACTTTGTATGGCAGGCTGCAGTGGACCTGGGCCGGGATTCGCAAAGATTCTTAAGTAATAATTCTTACTTAAGTACAAGATTTGTGGTTAAATATAACCACGGATGTTGTACTTAAGTAAGAATTCTTACTTAAGAATTTTTATGAATCCTGACCCAGGATGGTACCAATTCAACCCCCTTAGATGCTGGATTAAAAGTGGTACTGGTGAGGGTTAATTTTGCATAAACCCTGTGTAAATGTACTGATGAAATATAGGTTTAGTGATGCGTTTGACAGCCACCTAATGTGGGTGTTCCACCACATGACTAAGGCTCCCGATTAAGGGTTTTTGAGGGTCGGTTTGAAATATTTGCTTAGTCCCAGACCTTCTGTAAGGGTCGGTTGTGGTCGGTTGGGGCCGTGTGAGAAATCAAACATGTTTGATATTTCACACGACCCCAACCGATTATTTTTTCCCGCCATAAACAAAATGTCCAGTCCCAGGCGTCCTCAGGCCTCCTCAGATCAAATTTACACAGTCCTATGTGGTCCCAGGCCGCCTGCGACCCTTAGTCGCCGACCCTTAGTCCCAGACCCTCTATTCTTAGTCCCAGGCCTCCTGCGACCCTTAGTCCCATTGCAAAACAAAAATCGGCTATCTCGGTCTGGGGACGCCTGGGGACGCCTCAGGACACCTTGTGGGGTCGGGACTTAATCCTGGGTTAGTCGGCTCTTAGTCCCAGGAGGCCTGAGGCGTCCTGGGACCCAGTCGGTTTGTCTACGACAGGATCGTGGTTCAAACCGACCACAAAAATGGCTTAGTCGGTTCTTAGTCCCAGACCAGTTAGGGACTGTCTGGGGCCTCCTGGGGCGTCCTGAGGCCGATCTGTAGTTAATCCCAGACCTTCATACCGATTCTGTCTTCCACCCCATTGGTCAATTTTTTTTCCATTTTTTCCAAGACTACCCACGATTAAGGGTCGCCGACAGGATCGGGGCTTAATCCTTTGGTGGAACAAGGTCATAACGTAAAATAATTTCCGTAAGAGATATATTATTATGTTTGAAGTGAATGTGTTTGTCATTTTAGGGTTTAGCAATACCTGCATAGAAAGGAATACAGATCCATGTTGTTTCTTTGGTGAACAACAAAAGAAGCATGCTTTGTAAATATACCTCTGGTATTTATATTGCAAAATATAGTGAACTAATACTTAACCAAAATGTGGTGTACATATTTATCTGCATATGTGGCTGTGATATATTTATTTGTAACATGTAGTTTTTAAATAAAATAGGGATAGGGGTGAGTGAACGTAAGTAAGTCACTCTTTACGTATAAATGTAACTTAATTAACCCCTAAAATGCTAAAAATCACCTGATACCCATCTACTGGCGACGTAGATACGTTTGGGTTTAAGGTTTTGTTGCCCAAAACGTAGCACTAAACCTCTCTATTGACTCGATCAATCATTTAGATATACATAAAAAATGTCATTTAAAATATATCTCAAGAAGAATAAAAATACTGTAAACTTTGATGGTATGTAGAGTCTTCTTTAAAATTTAAAACATATGTTAGAGATCTATTAAGGGCTTTGGATTTAAATGAGGAATGAATGTCAATAGATGGTGAGAGGGCAAATTGTTTAGTTAGTTTGCACATTTGTGGCATTTTCCCCATGATTTTCAGTATAATTAAACACTAATACTGTAAAATGGGATAAAAGTATCATAAGAGTTCCAACAATTTTATATTACGGAGCATGCAATACCCCACAACGTATTTTAACATCCCTTCTCTAGTAAGATGCATTCCAGATGAAGAGCCTGGTGGTTGTATTATTTTTTAATTGACATAAATTCCTGTGTGTGTTAACAGAAATGTAGTTATACCTCCCTCTTCCTAACTGTAATTATTTATATATGATATCATAATACTGTTAACAATGATATATATGAGCACGTTATGCTCCTGTGTAGATATTTTATTTGGCATGGATTTTGTCTTTTTCTGGCCAATTGTCGATTCTGTCTAGCCTTCTATTGGCCTTGATTGAATGGGAAAGGTTTGACCCTTTGTCTAATAGATCCGTGTAAAATTTTTATGTCTGTCTGTGGCTTTGATCTGCTCAAAGTAAC
Source organism: Sabellastarte sp. h YS-2021 (assembly GCA_964017235.1). Classification (NCBI taxonomy): domain Eukaryota; kingdom Metazoa; phylum Annelida; class Polychaeta; order Sabellida; family Sabellidae; genus Sabellastarte; species Sabellastarte sp. h YS-2021. Next base: position 10,405,504 of record OZ024937.1, read on the forward strand.
CTGATCACCTATTGGTATATTACTTTGATTGCCCCCCCCCCCCCCCCCCCCATTATATTGTTACAGACATAGGATTATACCGTAAATGTAATTAACATGATGCATTTTGTTAAAGGTAACACAAAATTTATCCATGTTATAGCATTCACGATATGACCACTGATTAAAAAGTAAATAATAAAACTACATCAGTAACATTCATAACTTGTAAGTTATTCCATTCTCACAGGATTTTAGTTTAAAATAGAGCAATGTGTTTTCTATAGTATCATTAGTTATTTTGTAAACAGATAGCCTATGAATAATTGAGTCTTTGAAAAACCTTATACTTGCCTTACTGAATCTTATAAGGTATTCTTCTTGGTGAACATTGTATTTGATGACATACTGTTGTCCACCTCTGGTTGTTTAATGATTTCCATTTTCAATGATAATTAATGATGTCATGAAACATTGAGATCTTTTTACAAACAACTACATGTAATTGAATTGCAACCTTTAATGATTTAGTTATTCATTTGATGTTTTATGTCACCTCTAGTACCGTATCAGTTATATTGCAATAGGTAGTTGGAAGGGCAGAGGAAACCAGGACATACAGTTGGTCAAGGTTCTGTACTGTAAACTGATAAACAATGACGAGTAACTACCAGCTTTCCCATATGAGGTCAAGCCAGGATCTGAACTCTGATCTCAGAGGTGGGATGCTTGTGTGTGATTGATGTTATCATACCTTTGACATCACACAATTTGCACCTTGTTTTGATGTGTCTGTTTGTTTGCCTTTATGTTTGTTTGTGTTCATAATTACACCAGAAATAATGAAATAATGGAATTTTATGTCTGTAGGGCCGGAAATATGAGGCTATTAGATTTAGATTTAGCTATTAGATACAATAAAAAAAACATCCCAAATTTGCAAATAGAATTTGCAATCTATTTCCCCTGATTTGTTCTGGCTGACATTACTCCAAAAGTAATGAACAGAACGTCATAAAACTTGTTATGTTGGTAGGGTCTGACTACAGAAACTAGGAGTTATATTGTGACAAAAGATCGAGAAAATTTATTGGATACAAAAAATCCCAAATTTTCGGAAATACCCCTCTCCCCTCCCGAGTGTAGGTCAGCACTCATCAAATGTTTTCTAGTTGTGTATTTAACTGTTGTGTCCACACTTGGATAACCAGCCTGGGTGAGGTTAGCCTTGCTAAAGGCTCATATTTGTTCGCAATAAGGGAAAATGTCCAGCTCTGATAATAAAGTTTCAGTTTATATAATGTACACATACATCAGTGCCCAAAGCAGGTTATGTAGACGTAAAGATACTACTGAGGTTGGGAATACTATTTATTCTATAGTTAACAATACTAAGATAATATTTACATACAATGTTGAGATGATGAGGCCACCCTAACATGAATTATAAAAATTAAGGTAAGGTTACATGACACTAAGTTAAGGTGGCCTTAGCTGAGGCCCCAGCCCAAGAGAGGTGACCTTAACATAAGAGATTAAAGGAGGAGAGTGACCTTAAGGTTGGACCTTAAGGCGGTAAAATATTTGAGGATTTACAAAGGTCACCCTAGCTTGAGAGGGGGCAACAGCTAATTATATGGTGAGCAAGTTACATGTATGATACTGAAATTTACCGGTTGTAGTATAGCAATATATATAAGGGTTGGTAAAGATATGAAGGTAAGTATACGAGCTACCCCAAACCCCAGTAGTGTAGAATTTAGATAGAAAGTAGGGATTGAAAAGTAGAAGCGACTCTATCAGTGACATTATGGTCCTGGGTGATATAAGACCATACAGAGTCAGAAGACCATGTTCCATGGCTCTGAATGTCTTGGAGTGGAACACTGGAATTAAACGCCAAGGTGGCACCGCTTCTCCTGAAGGAGTGAAATGTGATTTTTGATTTATGCAACTGGAGTGAAAGGAGGATAGAAGACAATGCCCTTCTTAGTCTGGAATCTGTCAAAGGAGCCCAATTTATTTTGTTTGTATTTGATTTGGAATAGAGGTTTGTTATCACCAGAGGGAGTGATTAGCAATAGATTTTTAATGGCAGATACTGGACATAGGGGAGAGTTATGAAGTGAGGGAATTTTTAAGAGACGGACCTGGTTTTTGGATTGAAGTGTCTTAGACCATTTGATCAGAATGTGGGCCCCAGGGGGTGCAAAAATACGTCAGCTCTTGCTAGTTGTTCCAGTGGATTAAATGTCTGCATGGAATGTGGAACTAAGTTAGATATGCGTAAGAAGGAAAAAAATGAGAGCAGGAATGCCGACTTAAAAATTTGACCCATATACATGGTATTACACTTTTCCACAATAGCTTTCAGTGTGTCCACATCAATAACTGCTTTAAGTGAGATTCTTAAAGGGGCAGCAAGGGTAAGGGATCTGGTGAAATATTTTATCTGTGGGTGAGCAAAGGGTGAAACATCAACCCCATAAATGGATAATTTAGCTTTGATAGCTGACAAGTAATTTGCAATGCTGGCAGTTGACGTACCATTAAAAACTAAAAATTCGAGGAAGACTAGTATGTGATTAGTATTTAAGTGAAAAATGGAAAATTGGGCAAAAATACAAAATGCTATGAAAATTCTAAACTTGGTAGTATAAGCCTTGGAAGTGGAATGTCTAAATGCCGATTGTAGACGCTGATGGGCCTTTGACAGCAATGGCGTAGTCTTGGCAGGTAATCCTATTGAAAATATTATATATCATAGTCAATAAATAGAGTATTATCAGCCGGGACAATCCAGGTGGCCTGGGGAAGTAAATTTTTAATATTACTTTTATGTAAGTCACTAGTATAGTATCTGGATAAGCTATCAGCCACAATGTTGTTTTTTCCCAAGATATGAATTAATCTGAGATTTATGTCAGCTAAAGCTACTTCCATAGCAATGTTTCGTGCAATTGCTGCCAGAACTACGTCTTTAGTTTTGCCTGTATTTATAACTGAAACTACTGCTTGGTTATCACAAGCTATTACAATGGTTTTCCCTTTCCATTGGTTAGCCCAGACACGAACAGCCACCAAAACATTTAGCATTTCTAGCTGGACAATATGAAAGTGGTTATAGCCTCTAACCAGGGGTATGGCATATATTTGATCATTGAAATAAGCACCTAAACCTTCTAAGGAAGCATCTAACTCAATTTTTGCATGTACATGAGCATGGTTGAAATATGACGTACCATTGAACTTTGGGGCAAAATTCAAGAACCATGCTAAATCCTGAATGAAGTCAGGAGTAAGGTTTATGGTAGTTCCGTTGTTGGTTTGTCTTAACAAGTTGAGCATACGATTTAGAAAGTTACGGGAGTACCGTACGCACTTTGCAATATATAAAAGGGAACCTAGTAAGGACTGAAGTTCTTTTCTGGTGCATTGGGTTTTATTTAGCCATTGTTGACAAACAGCCAGTATTTCTGCCAATTTTTGTTGTGGAATGGAAAGAGTGGAGTTAACAGTGTCAACTTCTATACCCAGACATACACATTTAGTGGTAGGAGCTACTAACTTGTTCTGACTGATGGTAAGGCCCAGCTCCTGGAGCAATTTTTTCAATTTTTGAAAAGCAGGTTCTGTTTGACTTACAGTTGCATTTCCAACCAGATCATCTATATAATTTGTCAAAGAATAACCAGCTTCTGCCATAATGTGCCTAATTGAGTCTGTTATTCGCTGGCAGATGGCCGAACCGTGCCGATAGCCAAAGGGTATGCAGGTATCAAGATAGTACTTGTCTAGCTTAAGACCTAACAAAAAGTAACTATCAGGATCTATCTTAACATGTCTGAATGCACGAGAGATATCTATCTTGTAGATTAGTGAACCTTTGCCATATTTACAAATTTTTTGAGTAATATTGTCAATAGTAGGGAGGGAGAGAATGAATGCAGTGTTAAGGTATTGTTCAGAAGATACACCTTGGTTTACGGATTGACCTTTGGGGAAACTGAGGTCAATTATTACACGTCTGTGATCAGAAGATGGCTTGGGTCTAGTCATGAATGGAGAAATATGCAAATTTTCTATGGGAGGTGCATCAAAAGGACCTAAAATAGCTTTAAAACTTGTTTCTTCTTGCAAATAGTGGGCTACATCTTTAGTAAATAAGTTAGCTGAAGCATGGTTAATTTCTTGATGTTGAAGAGGGGAGGCAGGATTAAAGTCAAGGGGAAATCCATACCGTATTAACAATGGAAGCTGTTTATCCCAATAGTTTTCCAAATACTTGTCCCATGCATCAGGGTTTAACTGAGATTCAATTTCAATTTGTGCCTCCATAAAGTTGTGATTGTTGGTATCAACAATGGATCTATGGATGTCAAAAATGGTAGCTAGAGATAAATTTTTTCTATTTGTTTTAGGTAATATCATTTCAGAGAGGGGGATAAAGCCATATTTATCGATTGTTTGACTATCCCATTCTTTGAATAATTTACAATTTTGGGCTTTTGCCACGGCTTCCCTATGACGTGGTCTGAACCTTAGATCAAGGTCATTTTTATCAGAGTTTGAGTCAACAGAGTTTTTGACATCTTGGTTAATATTTGCAGACATTTTTGAAGTTTGAAGGTTGACATCCTTGACAGTCTGTACTGCCTCATTAATACTGGGGCTCCCGACTGTAACAGTGCTAACTGCTGATTCAACACTATGTACTGATTTATTTCTGCAAGGGTTGTCTGTTAATCTTTTACAATTACTGTTAACTTTGACATTTGTAACACTGCAGTTTAAATTGGGAACTCGAGTATTACTACTTTGGGACACCACATCGTGTGTACATGTTTCACAGTCATTTTGGGCGTTATTTTTACTGACAGTTGAACTGTCAGACAAGATTGGCCAAGTATTTTCGTCTGACACTTGCTGCAAACAAGCGAATGTATTTACGTCTTGAAAATCACACTTTGCTTGCAGTTGACTATCATTTCGACATAGTGACACGACCTTGGGCTCAAGTTTGTTATTTGAACCATAGTTAACGTTACTGACATTATAACAACCAATATTAAGCTTCTTACCTTTAGCTAGACAGTTAGTTGACAGTTTGTTAGCATTTTCACGAGGTTTTCCAACATTTTTACATAAAACTCCCGATTCCTTGGCACATGACACACGCTTGTTAATATTAAAACTAGTATTGACAACATGTGTACCCATATTTGACACTTTGCTATTTATATTCTGTACTTTATTTGTCTTTAAGTGACGTTTAACCTTTAAAGGACAATTGACAGAATCTTTACCATATGTTTGGTGAATTGTGCCTTTAACAATATCTGCATACGAGACATTAGAATAATGATGCCAAGTTGCTTTCCAGTTATGGGCGGGTGTGCTTTTTAGCTGAGAGTTATATACAACACGATCTGGGAATGTTTTGCAATTTTTTTCATTGATAGGCACTGCATTTAAGCAGTGCCTAAGTCGTTTTTTGACTTATTTTTGCAGTCCTTTCCAGAATGTGGATAAGATTTTCCTTGTGCATAGCAATGCTGACAAACATGGAGGTACATTTGTCCATTATTCTCATGATCACCCTTTTGCATGCAAGAGCCCCTTTGATAAAATTTACACACTAAGGGACCTCTAGCCGTGATATGTTTGGCCTGAGGGGTAGGGGCCATTCTTTGGGCATGAACCCGGCGTAACCTATCAATCTTGTGAGTGTCTTGCCACTGAATTTTGTTATCCTCCATTCAACATAGGAGGACAGCATGACTTCCCTTAGCAGACTGCCAGCCGAAGTCATGACTGTCCTCCATCAACTCAGCCAAATAGTCAAGCATATGGTTTTTTACAGCTTCGTCACTCTCTTCCCTTACAATTTGGGCAAATCCTGAGACCCATTGACTCATTGACAAGGCATCATAAGTGACTCTGGTTTTATTTGAACCCCCCAAAATAAAGTTCTGGGGCCAGGGGACCTCTTTCTTGACCCAAACAGTGTCTTTGCCCCCCCCACTGTGACTTAAACTTGCCTTGTTCGTTGAGGTCCTTCAATTGCTGGATCCTCTGGTCCACCTGGGCCTGCATGCGTTTGGACTGCTGCAATGATTTGATGGATGGCAGGATGAGCTCATCATCATCTTCTTCACTGTCTTCTGCTGGGGTTGTCGCCTTCCTGCTACTGGCCAAGCTTGAACCCGGGGAGTGGACTGTACCATCGACCTTCCGTTCCATTTCTGCCATTCTGCCGCTGAGACTCTTGAGTTCCTGCAGTATCAGTGAATTAGTGTCCATGGTATCAGCACTAGCTTCATTTACATCATTACTTTGTATTTCAAGTTTACATTTTGAGTTTATGGGGCGTGGATGACTGCCACCACATTTATTACAGTCAAAATTTTTCTTAGGCATTCTAAAATGTGAAAATACCCTCTCGTTTTGGATCTGCTTGTATAGAGACTACTGGAACTAAGAAAAGAGAGTTGAAAATAATAAAAATAAACTCAGCCCTCAAATCCTGCTCCTCAGAGCAGACTCAAAAGAGTAATAACGGCTCAAAAGCCTGGGCTCGAACTCAGCAACACAACATCAGAACAGCAGTAACACCACTGGACAGAAACTCTGTAAAACACTGAAACTCTAACGTTTCAGTGCTCTGAAACCCCAGAGTTTCCAATACAATTAGACATATTTACATAAAATCGAATAAAATTGTTCTTTATAAAACGTGTTGCCTCTTTGGTTTCAAAATTTAAAATGAATATGGCTACTTTTGGCGGGAGGTTAAGGTTCAGAATCTGGGTTAACCAATTACATAACTATGTCAGTTCACAAACAAGAAAAACCTTTAGTAGCACTGAATGCGGTAGCACCCTATTTGCTACCCCAGCAGTATTGGCTTTTACATTAGGTTTCAAGTAAGACAGAGAGCCTTGTATAAACTTTGCTTGAAGTCAAACCCATCCTAACCCCGCCTCTCATCAGCTGTACCACATGCATTCTGTTTTCTTTACATCGAGAATAGCCCAACATGAAAAGGCAAGTGGTGAGTTAATGTGGCCTTTCATCTCCACAAACCCAGATGAACTTTATAAAAAGCAAATGTGTAATATAGCACCTTGTTTAGTATAACTTTCTTCACAATATTGCCATAAAATTGATGCTGCTATTCTATGGTCTAAATTCTTTTTCATCCTGTTATCAACTTTGTAAAAAATTTACTCTGAAAATAATATTGACAAAATACCCATTTATTCCTATAGACACTACTGAAAAAATCTCTTAGAAGTTTGTGTCCCACCAACAACCAACTATTCCAAAGCTGTAATATTATACAGAAAAATGAGGCACAGAAATTGAACATATGATATATTAACTGACACCTCACACGGAAGAGTTTAGTATGCTTTGAACTGTGTAATAAATGATATAACAACAAACATAGTGAAATTCTGCCAACAGCTGTGGAGTGGTAACTTTCTAATGAGATGCTTAAGTTTGACTAGAATGATAATCCAACTTTTATTGCTTACTTCTTTCAACAGGCAAAGGAAATTTGGAAAACTTTGAAAGGAAGACAGTCTTTCAATCATTATCATTTGGTTGTCTGGGGAGTGCAAAAGTTGAACCATCTCTGCTAAGATTACAAGGTTTTGTTTGATAAGGTAATATCTTCTTACCATGTGGGAGTCCTTTATGAATACCAAATATGCTGTGTATCAGTTTAAAAATATATATATATTTTACAAATTTGAGTCCAAAGCAAGGCTAGTGCGAGGTTGCGAAATTAAAAAATTTACCTTAATAAATGCTGTAAAACTATTGTACGTTTTTAATAAATAATTTTTATAGGGGGTGGGGCAGATGTGGTTCATGTTCAAAGTGGAGCAGATCCATATTGTCAAATCATGGGTAATGATGTACAAACAATATTGGGAGACTAGGCATAGGCCTTAAATATCAGGCTATAGGATATGACTAAGCTGTTGTAATTTATCATTAAGTAGGCTCTAATAATTAGGATTATTATTAGATATGCGTGCAATACTAGTACATTAACAGTATTTTATATGTATCATAAAACAGTACAGTTTACGCTTGACTGAGTGGCGGGCCGTTAATGAGAGTGCTGAACTAATAGCGGCTCACCTCTGACGTCATAAAGTGTTTGTTTACAATATTCTACTCTCACTTCAAATTTTTAACTAGCTATATTTCTCTTATTTCTGCATGAATTTGGATCAAATAAAAATGAGAAGTGGTGTATGAGTATCTGTCGGGGATCATAAAAAACCCACAATAAAAAACACCACCATAGAAAACCCCACTGATTTTGGAAAATCCATAAAAACCCCCACCCTCAAATTTTCTGGGGACATAAAAAACCCCACTGTTACAATTTTTAGCTCCAAAACTTTTGGCATAAAATTAGGGCTATAGATGGAAGAGAGTAATAGAATATTAACATATATACAACATTTATTGATTAATTAGGGCTATAGATAGAAGAGAGTAATAGAATATTAACATATATACAACATTTATTGGCTAATTAATTTGTAGCAAGTATCATAAAAAGAACACTTTCAAATATACTTAAAATCATTAAGACACATGGTAGTACAAGCAAAATTAAGTCCCACACAAAAACTTATCAGTTCTGTAGTCTGATCAGTTGGCCAACAGCACCAAGAAAATCTGCCACAGATTTTTCATTTCTGTCCAAATCGCTACACAAATTTCGCAGCCTTGACTGGAGAGAGATGTAAGTCTTCTTCACTCTCCTGCTGGGTGGGTTCCCAAGGTCAGCTTGTGCAATGGCTACTGAGCTGGAGGCACAATCAAGCTGTAATGCTCTTATCAGACGCCAAATAGTTGGATGTTTGTGACCCACCAGGTGTTGAAATCTGGAGTTCCACCCCTCACAGAAATTGTTGGTCCTGGGATCACCTTCAACTGTGGCACTGTGCATGTTCCACACTTTAGGTGGAAATCTTGGTGCATTTCTCCTCATTCTGATCGTCATTGGTCCTGGTTGAGTAGCTTTGTATTTTCCACTCACATATGTAATATCAAAGTACTCCAGAAGTGAGTGTCCACTTTCAGGGCAGATGGTTTTTAGATGTTCCATTCCTGTAAGCACTATGTCCGATCCTTTGTCCAGGGGCAGAAGGGCCAAACCATCAATCATCCCACAGAATGTCCTAAACTGCTCATCTTCACTGTACAGAGGGACTAATCCTAACTCCTGTATTTTCCTCCAGGTACTCTGGCACAGGTGATAAAAACATCCAGAGGTTTCTGCACCAAGAACATTAGTTATGGCTGATATGACTGCACTTTCAAAATCCACAATGACTTTCTTTGGGTCTGGGAATAAGTTTCTATCATGGCAGGATTCACTTATGGCTTTCAGCATATTTTCGTACGTCTGCTCTGTTTTCTTCTCCAGCAAACAATATACAGCAGTAATGGCACTTTCACCAACAGGCACTCGAATAATGTACAGTTGGAGAAAACCCTTGGGGGCTACGCCAAAGTTGCCATCCATCATCCACACTCTTGATTCAGCCAGCTTCTTTAGACCAGTATCCGTGCTGAAAATGACAATACACTCACTTGCTTCTGGGCCATTGTCATAAAGTAGGAACCTCTCAGGATTGGCTCCTCCAGTAGTGGCCCAGTCTCCCTCAATGGTTAAGTCTTGCAAGGAAGTGGGTTGCTTTGGTACGTTCTTTCGTCATTGATACCTCAGTGCCTGTTTGACTGTCTCTTCATGCGGTAGTATTCCTCTGCATGAGACTGGAATATCAGCCACCACACTGGAAAAAATGCGACTTGGCTTGTCTAAAGTGTCACTAGCCTTGATTTTCATTTCTTCTCTGGCTTTGGAAACCCAAATTGCATCTTGTTTGCCACCATGACAGTGGGCTTGTCCAAAGTCAATTACCTCAGTCACAGTAACATCAGTGAGGATTGTTGCTTTGCAAGACAGCCCACTACGCTTAGAGCATTCCCATCTGGAAAAATAAAAGAAAAAAAGAAGTAAAGAATAAGAAAGAATAAGATACCTAAAATGGCAGGGGATACCTTACTAACAGATTGTAGTGGTATTCTTTGTAATCCACTATTTCAAGTTATTCTATAGCATTATGAATGTTTGTTTTTCACAAGAAGCCATATACATTGGTCATATACCAAGACTCAATTGTTTGTCTTAGTAACCCACTATTTCCAGTTATTCTATTGAAGTATTAAACATGGAAGGGCTTCCCATTGACCAGCATATGCAATAAGGTTTTTCTGTTTAATTTTATTCACCATTGAATCACCTGTGAAATAATACTAAGAAACTATACAATATCCTTACTTTCTCTAATGAAATCCAAACAATCAAGTACTTAGCAAAGAAATTGTGCAACAATAAATCACCCAAGATGGAAAATAAAAAAGTTTTGGAACAACAGATTAAATTGGATAAGTGAAAAAGCTCTGTTTTTTGACAATGACAACCATCTGTTCTTAACTTCTATTAATTATGCAAACAGAGTAAATTGTCACAAGTTGCACTCTTAAATAGCTTTACTGATGAAAAGTATGGAGTAGCATTATACCTGATAGAACTTTTCTGAACTTTCTTCTTTGTGTACATATGACCTTGATAACAGAGTTTTGCCCCTCCTTTGTTGTTTTTTATCAATTCCATGGCTTATAGTAATTTAACATAACATGAACTGAATTTAAAATGGGGATAATTCCAGAGCTTTATATGCTGAAATGGTCTGTTAATTGCACTTTTGGACTTTCAATAGTTGTCTTTCACAAGAAATTAAATAAACTGAAGTCACCCCATTTTTCCAAAAACTGAAAGACTTACAGATATTCAAGGATTAGGATTATGAAAGTGAGGTTTCATATCTACAATGGAGTATTTAATCTTTCAATTGAAATGACGGTAAAAAGAATTGACTAACAATGAATGAATAATGCAATTACAAGTTAACCCATGAGAAGCCATCAAGTAATCTGACTATTGTTTCATTATATTCATCTTGTGGCTTCTTGAAATATGGAAGGGCTTCCCATTGACTTGCACATGTAACATAAGGTTTGTCTGTTTAATTATAATTACCATTGAATAACCTGTGAAATAATATAAAGAAAAAATATACTTACTTTCTCTGATGAAATCCAAACAATCCATCAATGTATTGTATTGTCTCCTGAAATGATCAATTCTATTAGAGTGGGGTTTTTTATGTCCTCAGAAATTTTGAGGGTGGGGTTTTTTATGGACTTTCCAAAATCAGTGGCGTTTTCTATGGTGGTGTTTTTTATGGTGGGGTTTTTTATGTAAATCGTATCTGTCTAATGTATTAGTAGGTTAAACAGTTTTGAAAATATTGAGATTGAAAAAAAATGATTTACGGAATTTACGAAATGACTTACGGAAAATCTGGACACATATACATACATACACCCTGTGTAACTGTCATTCTAAACATCACAATAACATCTGCAGGAAATAAGGGTCCTTTGTTATGTCACAACATTATATATTTTGAATTAGTTGGCCTTATAATACAATCACAGTCATCTAATAATAATAGCAATAAAAATAATAAGTCGGTCATCTAATAATAATAGTAATAACATGATTTTGTATAGGCATTATAGGTTTTTAGCAGCACTTCATTAATCCTTAAGGATTAATCTGTTAAGGATTAATGTTGTGCTGCTAAAAACGTATAACGCCCTACAAAATCTTGTTCTTGTACTATTATTGCAAGTCAGATACATTTTTATCAATAATCAGTAGTAAGATTCTTCAACCTGGAATCAAATTGTGTATTTGTACATGGTAAAGAGTTCTGGATAGTCAATGTTTTTTCCCCGGAAAATACTTGGGAGCCTTAAATAAGATTAAATACAACGAAATCCCAAAACGGTTTATGTCAATTTTGCCCCCAGCAATTTCGCCCCCATCAGTTTTGCCACCAAAATAATTTGGGCATCAATTTCGCCCCCAGCAATTTTGTCCCCATTTTAAAGTAGGACATTTCGCCACAAAATATTTTTTACTAAAAATGGACAGGATGTTAGTTTATTTTTTAAATTGATAAATTAGGTAATTGTGATGCATAACACCTTACTAAGTTAAATCACAAAGAAGTGAATCTCTAGGAATGGCTTCTTATGTTAGACTTTGGGATTAGCATTATCAGATGTTTATACATTGACTTGCCTTGTGCATCAAAGCAAAACTATTATGAAGTAAAACCCTTTGACTTATATTACATGTGGCTTCTTTCTGGTATATTAGGTGTAGTTCCACTGTCTTTGAACTATTCTTTTCAATCAAAGAACAGTTTGGCCATTATTCTTTTTACTGCACAAAGCAAATTGTGTATGAAAAGAAAACAAAATTGTAATTGTAATTAATTCCATCATTGAAATGGGAACACTTGAAATTGTAATTGGGATTAACACTACAGGAGACATTATTAAGAATTCCTGGACCAAATTCCTTTTCAAGTGTGCTCTTGCTAGTGTTAGTAGCAAGATTTAAAAAGCCTGAGTATAGATTAAAGCATAAGACTATTTTAAATCACACCTGTATAAATTACTAAAGATTACTAAAGAATGTTTGATTTTCTGGCTTCTGTTGGACTTCTGATAGGACTGAATTAACAAGAATTTAGTCCATGTTGACTGGACAAATGATATACTAGTATAGTGCTAACCAAACTGTATTGAATTTGTAGTTGATGTTTGATGTTGTTAAATAGTTGTCAAAAGTAATAAAATGGACCTTTTGACTTTTATTTGACTGGATAAATTATATATTAGTATTGTGCTAACCAAATTGTATTGAGTTTAAAGTTGATGTTTGATGTTGTTAATTTAGTTGGACTACTCTGCATTGAAATAATAATTGTGTACATGTTTTACATGTGTTAATAAAATGTATATTTTCACTTTGTTGAGTCATATATACTGTCACTCAATATCTTAATAAATATGCATGTCAGAAAAAAATATATTTTGGGGGCGAAATGTCCTCTTTATAATGGAGGCAAAATTGCTGGGGGAAAAATTGATGCCCAAAATATTTTGGGGGCGAAATTGATGGTGGCAAAATTGCTGGGGGCGAAATTGACGTACCCCCCAAAACAGGCCACATACTTAGTATATCTGACAAGTGAATTCAGTGAATTTAGTTTGCAACCCCTTGTTTTATGGTTGAAGTTACAGATTTTTTTTTCTAAACTATGGGAAACTGGTGTTAAAAATTTGTCAACAAGTGATAATTATCCGTTAATGTTATATAAACTTTGTAACTTACAAACATTTTAATTACATCATTAGAAAAGTATTTGGCAGACTTCTGCCCATTCTGCTGCATTACAATCCATGTAGAAACTTTCTATGTTCGCTGATAGCCACTTCATGGACTTATTTTACTTATTATTCACACAAAATGACGGTTAATATAGTAATATACACACTCATATAACATAGTGCTCTTCAATCCTGATGTATTTGTAGTACATGTAATTCCAGAAGTTTTCCCTTTGTTTTTGTCCTAAACAGGCAGATAAATAAAGGGTAGGTCATATTCCTGACAGTTGTAAGCAAGTGCCTGGTTTTCGTAAATTCTTCAAATAAGTATGTACTTACAAATATGCTTTGCATCTTTGGTATTTTACAAAGCTTAATTTTACTGAAATCTATTGGAAAAGGCGTTACATTATGAAATAAAAACTGAAGTTGATATAATATTACTGTAGATGGTTTTTGCAGCTGTTTCTTCTTCTATTTTTTCATAAATTTGAAATCTAATCAACATACGTTTCATATGCACTGATACTTTGCAAGCAAAATCTACGGTGTGACAATAAAAAAAATTAATTAAAAAATTTATGCTTTAGCTGAATTTAATTGCTATGGTGACATAATACAAGTTCTGAGACAGTTTCCTTTGTAAAACGTCTCGTAGAATCCTTATCACTTACTTTGGTAAATATAACTATAATAAAGGGTTTCTATCAGGCTTAATATGCAAAAGCTATGACAAAAACTTCCACACTTTAGAAAAAATCCATTATTTATTGTATGTTACAATCATCTCAGACAATAAATTTGCTATCTACCATACTCTACTAGGATCACATTTGTGCGTGCTTGAGCTTTTCTTGTAAGTCTTTAGTAGACAAGACAAGGCTTTGTCTGCATTGGGCCAATCTTTATGGATTGAATTCCAAATTCTGACAGCATGCACACAAGGTAAACATGCTTAGGTGAAAGACCCCACAGGTATTAGTGTATGTTTCATTGTCATTGAATTTTGGGATTTGAAAAATCTGTAGTAACTGACATTACTCTAACTGAAAGGCAGAGTGTCTCTAGAAGGTGCTTAAGCATACCACAGGGAAGGGGACACAGGACCAGCATTTTAAGTGGTCATCTGAGTCACCATGTATTTGTCTATAAATGGGATTGAACACAGGTCCTCTGTGTCCCTAGACAAGTGTGGTATCCACTTGGCCACAATGGCAGATATATAGAATGCGATATTCCCAAACTGCGTGTGGTTATAACATTAAGGCTGTTACAATTATTTGAGAAAAAAACCTAGTGGAAAACCTGTCTAACTGATGCCAATCAGGGATCATACATCCTATACATGGAAATTAGTCCATAATTATTTTGTGTATTTTGGATCAGTACATCCAAGCCAGGGAGGTATTCAGTCATACAGCTGATAAAACACTCAATCCTTTACAAACACAATACCAATACATAGCCTATAATATTATAATCTCACTTTAATCACACTTAATCTCTGTTATATCCCTCAGTCCATTAAAGCTAATGTAAATTGTGTTTGTAAAATGTGTAAACCAACCATTTAATTCAGTTGACGGAAAGGTTTAACCAAATTTACATTTTACTTAATTCTATCCTAAGTCTATCAGCTAAGACCAATTTCAAATACCTAGATTTTATGTTTCCTTCAAAGGCCATCATAATATGTGTACATACAGTATTTTATGCAATTTGCTAAGGGCTCCAGTACGACCTATGAGAAAGGCTAGATGTATTGGTACTTAAATTAATAATGATATACACCAGTATGTGGTGTTTGAAATATCACTTGCCAAATGTGAAGTTCCAAAAACCATTATTTATTAATTCCACAAGAACTCTTTTCACAGAGCTTAAAACAATGATTCTTGAAGCTTAGCGAAAATATACATTTCACTGGTGAGGTAGGTTTTCACCAAGTAAAGTATACACACATAAGAGTTATCAATTTCAGCTAAATGTGCCTCTCCCTTTAAACTGGTCTATTCACACAACAGATAAAATCCCTGCAAGAAAAACTACACCGAAAAAACTCATATATCTTTTTGACACCTCTGGAGAAAGGCCCTAACACCATTTTTGAGACTGTGGATAAAAACCATTTTTAGATGGTAAAAAGTACAATCATGAACTGTTTTAAAGTCATCTATCATTTCTATTATTTCAAAATTATTATGGTTTTAAGTATTTACCATATAACTTACACAGTTTCTTTGTTTTTACAAACAATATATAAAGTAGAACAAATAACACATGACAGGTATCATGTATCCATGTGTTTAATCTCCAAACTCGCGAAATTCTAAGGCACACCATTCAAATCGTGAGAGGGCCATCAGGTACATGTAAAATTTTTTACAGGCCACAGATTTTAGCTATTTTTAACAAATTAACTTAAATAGTGAAAATTAAATCTCACTAAATTTTTGAATCTATTTTAATGTATCAAGTAGAAACTAACCATTAATGATAATTAACTGTGGTTAAGTACTGAAAAGTGGGGAAAACTATTGAAATTTTTTGAGCTAAATTTCTACCTACACAGCAATTATGAACAGCTATATACTTGTAATTTTGTGTTTTAGCAGTACTGCCATATAATCTCTCATTTGGATGGTTTTTCTCTTAAGGCACTGAAAATTAACTATTTTTGTCGATGCAAGTAAACATTTCAAACTTATTCCGGGAAATGTGAGCTAGTAATGAAAAGCTATGCCTGTAATCAAGCAAACAATTAATTGTTAATTCTTACTCTGTCTGAGTGAAGACAGAGACAGGAGAAAGAAGATTCCAACATATTTTATGTATATGTATCTATTCTTATGTTAGTTATTTGGATAGTCAAAAATATTTTCTTGCACTTACTAAGAAAAACTTTTGGTTAACAAACTTTAACTGGAGCCCTGATAGAGGACACATACAAATAACCTTGCTGAAGGCTCAAGTTTCTTTGCAGTTAGGGAAAGTTTTCAGTTCAGATAATGCAGTTTCAGTTTCTGTAATGTACTCATACATGTACTGACTGTCTGAGTAGGTTCTATCTCTTAACATGTATGAGTACTTTATGAATACCAAATATCTGTGTGCATGTTTGAAAAGATATCATGTAAATTTGCCAACATAGAAACTACAAGGATACAAGGAATATTGTTCCTAAAATGAAATCATCCTTTTTTCTCGGGGACAACTGACATAGAAAAAACTCATGAATATACACTGTTTTTGGTGATATAATCATCAAGTAAAAAGTTGAGAATACATTTAAAATGGGACCTTGAAAATGCAGGATTTCTTGTGTACCCATAATTTGACTTTGATCTTTCCTAAAATACTTTGAATACACCCTACCCAAAAATAAACTAGAGGACAAGTAGAACATTGCAAACATCCACCGAGCAGCTCATATCACCTGTATTTTAGGTCATGCCTAGTGATTTTGCACAAGATATATCATGACATGTACCAAGATGGGTGGAAGAAATCAGTACTTACATCTGATAAAGGTTTAGTACTGACACAAGGGAAACAACTAACAGCTGTCTCACTTGAGGTTGGGCAGGGATTTAAACTCAAACACAAGAGTGAGAAATTCCTTTAATTAGTGACAACTTTCAGTTCAGATAATGAAGTTTTAGTTTCTATAATATACTATTACATGGTTAGTTTTTACATGAACATATCTATAGAGGCCACAGTGGAAGAGAGAGGTAACACTCTCGCCTTCCACCTCTGAGGCCGGGGGTTCGGTTCCTGGCACGGCCTCAAGTTGGAAAGCTGGTAGTTGCTTGCTGTTGGTCAGCAGTTTACAGCACAGAACCTTGACCAACTGTATGTACTGGTTTCCCCTGGTCTTCCAACTACCCGTTGTGATATGACCTGTACAGTGTTGAAAGCAACATAAAACCCCAAATAAATAAATTTACACGAACATACAAATTGAAATGTTAAGGAAGGCTGCCACATTGCCATTGTGGCCCGTTCAAAACAGAAAGGGCAAGTTATTGCTACGATTGTTAGCCTTTCCTTATTGGACTTTAAAACACTTAAGCAAATATGTGTAAATTAAAAGGGACACTTGCCAAAAGATGAGCTATTTTTAAAAATTAGTTGTTGAATAACTAAATATAATTTTGACTGCACTTTTAATAGATCAAGATCTGCTGTAAATGTTTGTTCAAAAACAACACATTAAAGTTGTCCATATTATAGGAAAATGCCAAACATGTAACTTTCTTTAAAATGTGTCTTAAATTGATTTAAATATACAAATGTTATCTAATGTTATAATTCATATAATTTTGATATTTCTGGACAAATATGAGACAATTTTCTTAACTAGTGCTCCATGAGTCAGAGACCATTTTAGCTTATACTCACCTAGTTTAATGACACAGTGGGAAAATTAAACACGTGAGACCCATTATTTCTGTGCTAGATTAGAAATATGTACTACTTGAGTCCTTAGGAGCAATGCATAACAAGCAGTTTTGCACAAATCCCTTTACAATAACCATTATTTACACATTCCTCATGCTAAATGGGCCACGAAATAGGATACAGGGAATATAAAGGTGTTATTTCTTATTGCTTTAAAATCCCCTCCTGGTATTTAGGTCAAACAAATTCACAAATACCTTTAATTGACAAGGGGAAACATCCAACATGAATTCAGATTGTTTTATATGATGAGAAACGTTCCGGAATGGTTTATAAATACAAAAACAATATATATCATGAATGAAATATGTTGTTCTTTAGAAATTCCTTGCTGAACACTTATGCAAATTTCTGAAATATTGTATGACATATTTTCAGCCTTGACTATTTTTTATCTAATATAGGAAAATGGTCTTATTTTCAGAAGTTAGGAGGCCACGTATTGTTGGTATCATCCTCTTTATAAATATAGACTTTAATACACTAAAACTTAAATAAGTTATTGGATATCAATATCATAATCTAAGTAAACATGGTCCAGTGTAGCCACTTAAAATATCATGCTTTTTTTCTCTTCTTCCTTACACTTCTTTTTGTGCAGCGTGCTTTTTTGTGTTTGTAATTGTGATATTGTCTTTTGTTTTTGTGAATATATGTTGTGTGTTTTTTTTTTGTCTTTTGTATTTGTGAATACATGTTATGGTTTTTTTCAATTATTTACTGCATACAGTCTCCCTAAGCTAACAACTGGAGTTTGTAGGAGGTTAATTTTATTTTTCACCATTACATGGAGCATTTGTTGGTTAACCTTAAAAGAAGCATACATATACCTACATTGTTTTCAGTGTGTTATTAAAGATAATGACTACATACAGATGGAAGTACATTTTTATATATAATGTTGTAGTTCTATGAATGATTCTATAAATATATTCAGTTTCAATGCTAGGGGACTAGCTAACAGAACAAAGAGAGTAGCAATATTTCTGTGGCTAAAAGCAAAAGGGCAGGGCATATTTTTACTTCAAGAGTGTCACTCAAATGCTAATCAAGAACATATTTGGAAACAAGATTGGGATGGAGAAATCTTCTTTTCTCATGGTGAATCAAATTGTAGGGGGGTTGCTATCTTAGTTTCAAAAAATCTAGATGTTAACATAGACTCTATCACAATTGATACAGAGGGTAAATTTTTGTTACTAGATTGTAGAATTAGCAATATCAAATATATTTTGGTAAATCTCTATGCTCCCACTGCAGATAAAAAGCTTAAACAAAACAACTTTGGCAAGTATATACATTCTAATCTTGAGAATTATATTGAACAAAATATAATAATAGGTGGTGACCTAAATATAAATCTAGACACTAAAGGCACAACTTAAGTCACTCAAGTCCAACTTACAGCGAGTACATGTTCCTACTTTCAGAATCTTTACACTTAGTTGATATTTGGCGACTACGCAATCCAGATATTTTACGTTACACAAGGCGAGAAAGGACACGTCATGGATACTCCCAATCACGACTGGACTATTTTCTTGTCTCCAGCCATTTACAAAGTAATATACAACTTGTTGATATCCTACCAAGTATAAAGTCTGATCATAGTCTTCTACAAATGATTTTAATTTTGGAACAGGCTCCAAAAAGAGGAAAAGGTCTTTGGAAGCTTAATACTAGCATGTTGTCTAATCCTGATTATATTAGTCTAATAAAAGAAGCAATACAAAATGATAAAAGTGATGCCCATAATCTCTCTGATAAGTCTTTGACTTGGGATTTTGTAAAATGTAAGATTAGAACTGAATCTATAACATATGTTATTCGTAAACAAAGAAAAAGTACAAAAGATTTGAAATTGCTAACAGATCGCCTTGCACATCTAGAAGAATTGGTCTCCTGTATCCCTTCTGTGAATCAATTAGAAGAAATATCTCTTATAAAACAGCAAATTGAAGACATATATACAGAAAAAGCCCGAGGAGCAATTGTTAGGTCTAGATGCAAATTCACAGTTTTCACAAATTCAAGAGTTTCAGAAGCTGACAAAATATTTCCTTAACTTAGAAAAAGCAAATAACAAATTAAAATCTATTTACTCATTAACGATAAAGGGCAAAAGAATTAGTAAGCAAGAAGATATTCTGGATGCACAAAAGCAATTTTACTGTGACCTTTACTCTGAGCCAAACAAAAGTAATCAGTTTGATAGTATTGACAACTACCTACAAATCATGGATTTACCTTGCATCTCTTCAGCCGCTGATAAACTTTATGAAAGTGAACTTACTCTAGTTGAAGTTAAAAAGGCAATAAAAGAATTAGCAATTAACAAAACCCCCGGACCAGATGGTTTACCAAATGAATTTTATAAAGCATTCTTTGAAGATATAAGTGATTTACTATACATGTCCTATATAGAAGCTTTCAAAAATGGATTCCTGTGTGAAATTCAAAGGCAGGGTGTTAACGTTTGATACCGAAAAAGGGAAAAGATCTTACAGACATTAAATCTTGGCGACCGCTTTCTCTGTTAAACTCAGATTATAAAATTTTAGCTATTGCAAGTTATTGCAAACAGGCTGAAAGACATTCTACCAGAAATAATTAACACAGATCAGATAGGTTATATGGCAAATAGATTTTGTGGTGAAAACACCAGACTAATAGCAGATATAATTGAATACTGTAAAATTTACAAAAAGCCTTGTATAATTTTGTTAGCTGATTTTGAGAAGGCTTTTGATTCTATAAATTGGAGTTTTTTAAAATCTTGTATCAAGCGTTTTGGATTTGGTCCCAACTTTCAGACATGGATAAATGTAATGTATAGTAATATTCAGAGTTGTGTGTCCAACAACGGTTATCAAACACCATATTTTAGATTATATAGGGGAATTAGACAGGGATGCCCTTTAAGTGCTCTTTTGTTTTTGTTAGCTGCAGAAATTGTTGCCACAGTCTTAAGAAATACAGATAGTATTAAAGGAATTACTGTTAATGGCATTTCAATAAAATTATGTCAGTTGGCTGATGATATGACACTTTTCCTAAGTGACGATAGTTCTGTTTGTCACGCTCTACAAATTTTTGAAGAATTCTACCGTTATGCAGGGTTAAAACTTAACAAGAGTAAAACTGAGGCAACTATAATTTATAACAATGGTTCTCTACACCCGATGAGAATTTAGGTATTACTTGGATCAATAAACCCTTTAAGACTTTGGGTATCTGGTTTGCTCATGAAAGCACAGAAATGGTGAGATTAAATGTTTCAGAAAAAAATGGATAAAATAAGAGATATGCTAAATATCTGGCAATCTAGATCCCTGACGCTGAAAGGAAAAATAATAGTTTTAAAATCCCTCATTATACCTCAAATCCTACAACTAGCCTATGTTTTACCTTTCAGCAATGCCCTTTTAAATGAGCTAGATGATATGTGTTTTTCTTTCTTGTGGAGTTAAAAAAAAGCACAAGATTGCAAAACGAGTCATAATTCAGCCTTTTGATCTTGGTGGCTTAAAAATGGTATCTGTATTTGCTTTATACAATTCGTGTAAAATCATTTGGATGCGAAGGTATTGTAATAGTATTAAAGCAAAGTGGAAAGTTTTGTCTGAGTGCTTAATGAATATTGAAAATATGATGATATATCAAAAGAAAATCTACAAGAATATTAAACATAAACCTTTCAGCACCTTTTATGCTGATCTACTAACTGTTTGGTACAATTTTATAACGGCTGGACCAAAAACTTTTGACGATCTTTTAGAAGAGCCTCTTTATAACAATGACCTTATTACAATAGACAATAAGGCTATTTCTACCGAATATTTGGATTGGAAAGATCTTGGTATTTTAAAAGTTAAAGATATAATAAATAGTGATAAGACTTTGATTGATAAATTAAACTTAGAGGAAAAACTTGGAAAGCAAATTCCAGACATGAAATACAATAAATTTAGCAGTACTATACCATCCAAAATTAGAAATCTTCCCAAAACAAGCCTAGTTGATAATTCAATTCCAAATTTATGTCTGACAAACTTTTGTAAAGTTAATAATAAAAAGGTATATATGCACTATGTGAAGGCATTGTATAGTACTCCCACAAGTCAACATAAATGGGTAGAGTACTACCCTTTCTTAGAAATGAATGACTGGAAGCAAATTTATCTCCTACCATCTAAATTGGTTTCTAACTCTTACTTAACAAATTTACAGTTTAAAATAATTCATAGATTTTTCAATTGCAATTATAAATTATATATATGGAAGATTAAGGATTCACCAGATTGCAGTCTATGCTCCGACACTGACAATCTTGAGCATTATTTTTACTATTGTCATTTGGTAAAACACTTCTGGGACCAAGTTGAAAATTGGTTGCTCAGCAAATTTCAAATACAAATTAAGTTTACTGTTCTAGAAGTACTACTTGGTGTAAATACCACTGAAAATCACTTTTATTTTCCTGTTAATTATATAATATTAATTGGAAAATACTTCATTTACAAATGTAAAAAAAAATGACAGAGATTTGTTTTTAGCTGTTTTTTATATACTTTGAAATATCATCTTAGTATTGAAAACAACATCAGTATCAATCAGGGAAAGATAGAAAAATTCAATTTAAAATATGGTACTCTGTATGCTGTTTTATAATCTTGCAGTAATGTAATTTGTATGTGTTATCGTTAATGATCTATTTTTTCTGTAATGATTCCATACTACCCCTTTTTGTCAGTTAAAGATTGCATAATGTATTTTATAATTGTCAACTGTGTAACTGTTCAATGTATGCAACCAAAAAAAAAAAAAAAGTTAGGAGGCCATGGTAGCACAGTGTTAACAAACTCAACTCCCACCTCTTTGATCAGTCTTGGGGGCTCGGTGGTGTTGCGGTTAGAGTTCTCCCCTCCAACCTCTGAGGCCGCCGGTTCGAATCTCGGGCCGGGCCCTTCATTTTGGAAAGTTGGTAGTTACTTACCGATGCCCGGTGTTTTACAGTGCAGTGTGCACTGGTTTCCTCCACCTATAAACTACCCGTCGCAATATGACCCTGGCTTTTGAATGCAATGTAAAACAATAAATAAATAAATCTGAGATCCGTCCTTGCCTGACCTCATGTGGGAATATGTGAAGTTTCTTGCCGTTGGTCAGCAGTTTTCCTCTGCCTTTCCAACTACCCCTCATAATATGACTGATAAGGTACAAGCCCTGACGTAAAACACTAAATATATAGCAAGAGTTAATGGGCCTACAATATTCACAGGAGCTTACATTCAATAAATGCTGGTGAAGACTTAAATACTTTGTATGTGGTAAGAACACAATGTTTACACATTGGTAATCAGGTGTCAGAGCTCTGCATTGATACAAACACAGCCTGGGGCAATACAGTTGTGTTGTGTAAGGAATGAACTTAATCTGGGACTCATTTACAAGTGTCTCTACATACCAAATAATCTTGTACTCACTTAGCTGTTCCATTAATGTGATCCAATCATAAACTTACACTAGGATCACAATTTTCCATTAATCAGGTGTTTTCTCTGCGATTGTGGGAAGAGTGAGGGACTTTATTGCATATACTAGGTTTGCGTTAACTTTGCAACCTCCCCGTGATTCACTTCCAAAATGGATTTTAGGGCTTGTAATGTGTAGGATAGGTTCCCAATTAACTTTACAATATCTATATAATTGACATAAAATGGGTCACTGCGGAAGTCAATTTCATCCACTATTTGGTCACTGAACAACCTAGCATACATTTTTGAGTAAGGCAAAATGTTTGAAAGAAAATGTTGGGCAAATGTTAAACAAGGCCAAAAGGGGTTTCGGTCTATTGGCGCAAGTCCAAAGCCACTGGAGACATGAGTAATGCACTGAAACCCATTCATAACAAATGTTTTCAAAAAAATTTATATGCACCATTTATTAAATGTTTAATGAAAAATGTTAGAAAAACGTTACAAAAAGCATATATAAAAACAATATATCAAAAATATGACTTTGCAACTGCTTAGCAATTTTAACTTGAATTTGAGTCAGAGATCAAATTCAATATCTGTTAAGGTTGCTCACTAATGAAAATATTATTTTCATGCCTAAAATTGTAAGATAGTGTCTTATAAATTGTGTCCCCTTTCAATTCTTACTTTTTAGGTATTACATGTAGACCAATTTTTAACAAAGTCCTCTAAAATCCTTTATTATTGCTCACTGCCATCCTGTTTTGAAATATTTGAAGGTAAGCATTCAATAATCATTGATATGAAAATATGGATTTAAAAATGTTTGTGATGGAATGTTTTTTTTTTTCAAAGCATTTATAGAAAACATTTTAAAACATTTTAAAATGATAGGTATGAAAATGTGTTGCTATTAAACGTTTTTGACCCATTTTTAAAAACATTTACTAAAAACATGTTCTTTAAATGTTTTATGTATACTGTTTATCAAATTTTTCATGATGAATGTTTGAAAAACGTTTACAGCATAACATTCACTTCTTGTGCTATTTTATAAATGTTTGAAAATATTTTCAGTCAAACTTAGTTTCTTGAATTATTTCATAAACATTTAGCAAATGTTTCCATCAAAAAACGTTTGTATAGAGAATGTTTATAAAATATCTTTAGACATTACACTATCAACATTTACTCAGAAATACTTAGTAACCATAAAGATAGGGTTTAATTAGTTTTTAAAAACAATGCTTCAACCCAGACCCGCTAAGACGGAGAACCTGGTTCAGGGAACTTATCAGTCCAGACCTCAAGTTGGCAATGACACTGAGACACCAGGCCACCAGAGACAACTATGCTTCCCTGCACTTTGCCTACTATCATCAAGCAGCAACAAGACAAAGTTGCCTTGTGTCCCACCATGTGCAATGGCTGGAAGGAGATTGAGTAGGGTTTTGGAGAACATGCGAATGTACCCCATACCATTCCCCACCCCTTGATTGGGAAGTAACTAGTAAGTAAGAAACACTTATGTAGCGCCGAAACTGATGCAAACATCCTCTAAGGCGCTGATGTGCAAAAAGGGATAGTCCAGATCCAGATAGAGGCCCGTTTCCATATTAGCATCCGATAGGGGAGATAGGCTATGGTGGAGGACAGGCTAATCTGAAAATCCCATTAAGATGTTCAAGTTGGGCAGGCAGTGAATACTTTACTTTGAGTAAATTAACAAGGGTTTCTACTCAGTTGTCTTTCTGCTTATAATTGACGTGTAAGACTCAATCATCATCTGGCATGTCATTGCTGCTGCTGGGTTAAGTTCTGACAGACAGATCTCGCTGTACTGTGAACTGAGGAGGAAGATTGACAGGATCAGGGCTGAAACCAATCACAAACTTAGCATAATTGTCTCATAGTTGAGGAGCGATAGTGACCTGTCTGAGGACATCTGAGGCTTCCTGAGGACGATCTGCGCTTGATCCCACACCTGGATCAAGATTCCATTTCCCTGCCCATATTTTTTTAGATTTTTGTCACAGATTCTCAAGGATTAAGGGTCCCAGGACCAAACGTAGATTAATCCTTTTGTGGAACAGGGGCATAAGGGTTTAACATATCCTGAAATTGTGGTGAGAATCTATGCACAGATGTAGGCTATAGAACACTCACAGACTTTAAAATTGTTGCCATAGCAACAGTTTTTGACAGATACCCCAAAAAACCTTAACGGCTGTAGATCCTTTTGGGGTTAACATATTCTGATAATTTGGTGAAAATCTATGCCTTTGGAACACCCACAAACTTTAAGACTCAAACATTCTAAAAGTGTTGCCATTACGATAGAATACCCTCGAACTTTATGCCCACCACCAACGCTACCAACTTTAGCCTTTATCAACTGGGTTTAAAAAGTACACACGTGTCATATGTTCAATCTAAAAGCCATGTTCGATGCCACCATTTAGTAACATACTGTAGATCCAGATATCCTCTGATACTTTGATTACAAGTAAAACAACTACAGTGCTTTTATTACCGTTCCACTTTTGTCAACCAATTCTAAAATGGTTGTCTTGCGACAACTGAACTTGTTTGATCATAACTGCCCACTAAAAAAGGCTAATCCCAAACCAATCTTCTGCAGTAATAAGGCGATGAGTCCTACAATTTATTATCTCTCGAGACAAGCTCCCCTAACACAAACGTTCACATAAGAGTGTAACAGCCAAAGAAAATTTACAAAACTCCAAAAAGTAACAAGTAGTTGAAAATGCCCTGGAAAAAAATTTTGTTTTTATTAATTTTGAAAAACCTTTTGGATTTTTAAAATTGATCCTAGTGAAATCGGAGGGGTTACAAAAGTGGAACTGGGTATAGGAGAGAGAATCTCAAATCTTTATCAAACATCATAGCTCTTATTATTTTGTCAGCCATATAATTTAATAAATTCAGTTATTTGGTAATTTCAAGCATTACAAAACTATCACTCTGTCTGATTTATTGCAGGCTGTTCTTCAGATAGCTCAGTAACTGCTGGCTGGACGTCTTCCACAAGTTTTACAGGAACGGTATTTGCCAAGGTGTGCTGAGCCGTTTCTATCAATGTTTTCTTGAAGAGGTAGAGTTGCTTGTATGTCAGTCTTTCCACATACTCCATCAATTGGCCTGTTTGGATATATATTTACATGCACATATAATACAAAACCACAATGATATTTTCTTCTTAATTTGTAAAAACACATCTTTTGTTTCTGTATAGCAATTGATGAGAAACACTGCTCAAAAAGATGTTACAGGAAGAAACTGCTGAACTGTACATTGTTGATGGTCAATTTTTATTGCATAAATCTTTCACTTCAAATACAGTAAGATGTTATATTTGTTGAAAACTTATCAAGTCACATATAGCAACATTTAATAAGTATTAGACCAAGACAGCATAATAAAGCACGTGGTTAAC
Source organism: Sabellastarte sp. h YS-2021 (assembly GCA_964017235.1). Taxonomy (NCBI): domain Eukaryota; kingdom Metazoa; phylum Annelida; class Polychaeta; order Sabellida; family Sabellidae; genus Sabellastarte; species Sabellastarte sp. h YS-2021. The sequence goes on from OZ024937.1 coordinate 10,432,234, forward strand.
AAGAATGGTATAGGATCATTCTTCTCACACTTCTTCTGTGGTTGCAGGCTCTAATCTAGCTAATAGTGACATTAGGTTCTGATATGAGCTTATCTTTTATAAGGATGCAATATCTCAATATGAATGCAAAACTCAAGCATGGATATTTTACAATTGTGATAAAAGCGTGTGTATGTAGATTAACTATTTTGAAGAGCAGTTCTCTCAAGTTCAGTTAACAGTAAATGATAACGGTAAAAATTTATGTTACTTGCTGCAATCTTTTTATCTTCATTAGCCACAAGTCTCATCAATCCTTCTTTCTCCCCTTTGGACAGAACACCACGACTAAACAGCCTCAAAACAATTTGACAGACACAGGTCATTCTTGAAAAGGATTCATGATGGTCTTCCAAATGTTCTCTATCATTGTCAGTGAGTACCTCATCCGCTGGTGGCGTTAATGCAAACATAGAATATTTAATATTGTGTTAGACAACTATTAGTACTTGGCAAGTATGAGTATTTGCAATAGGTTTTAAAAGTTTTCTTTGGATAACTTAAATTTGAACAATTTTTTGTTAAACCATTCAAAAACATTGTAACTACTAAATATTATGAATAGTTTAAGTGGAATTTACACTGTTATTTGCTGAATAATAAGGGTTTAACATGATTATTTTATGAAATGATAGATTGATGATCAACTTTTCAAAAGTCTTAAGAAACATATTTTTTTTTTTTGTTTTTTTTTGTTAATTCATTTTCTATTTTACAGTTTCTTTGGAATTAACATTTCTTACAATAATAGGATACGACTTGTGGGATCTTTGCAAAAGTCATAAATATTCAGGTTGGCGTCTAAATGGCCACATTTTAATGTTGAATATTGAAACTCTTGGGTAACCTATAGCATAGAAAATGAGCTCGATTCCGAAAGTACTATAAAATAGACAATTAATTACCATCAATCACATGACAGGGTTTCACATATGAAAATGCCCCATGTCCATATGCATTGCCTGCTGCAACTCTGAACTCTTTGGCTTCACCTGAGATGTAATAAAAAGTACTTTATTATAAAATAATGTTGGAAAAAACGTACAATGTGCTAGTTAAATTTCCGTTTTGGCAGAAATATGAGAGTGAGACAAAATTTTGCTTTAACTGTTGCAATGAAATAATATAAACTACCCCAATCTGTGTATATTTCAATAATGTATTAATGAAAATGTGGAGCCGTACTGGTCGGCCAGTGAATTTCGTCACCCTAGTGAAGTTCGTCACCTGCCTTAAAAACACTCAAGGACAGGCAATATTCACATTTAAATAAATGGAATAGCTTCTTTCAACGGCAAGGTATACATGTATGGCATTAATGGACAGTAAAAATTTTTTAATATTGCTATAAAATGCAGGTGACGAACTTCACAGAGGTGACAAACTTCACTGGCTGAGCAGTAAAGAGGAAGGATTTGAATTTCAAAGATATCATCAACAATATACTTTACTACTTACTGAAATAGTGTTACCACCCCTGGAAATTACATTTCTGGTACTGACTGGGCCTTCACCATGATTAGCCAGGTTTTAGTGTTGATTATATAACATAACAATTTGCTGATTATGTGTTATGTGTATGAATATGTGTTGATTATATAGCATAACAATATCCACTTATAATGCAGTGACAACTTACAATGCAGTAAGAATGGAGAATGTTTTACACAATCTGCCACTCGGGTCCAATTTTGCTCCTTTCTGTATTCCACTACAGCATGAGTAATAATGTTGTCCATTGCAGAAAGGGCTTCATCTTTGTTCTCCGGCCAACACCAGGGCAGCTGCAGCTCACCATCTGATACTGCTTCACAATCAAGGTAGAGCAATGTACCAGGTGGAGATGTATCTATTGTAGACAGAATTAAAAATAACCATTTGACAGATATGTCCCTATAACAACTAATCTGGATATCTGGAAAATAACAGATTTAAAAATATTTTTGTTTACTATTAAGTGATTTAATAAATGTAAACAGGAATCTATGAAAATAACATGAATACATTGCTTTATTATTTAAAATTAATCTTGAGATCCACAGAAATTTTAAATGGATCATCACAACTAAATTATATAAATCCCATTCATTACTTAGGAACACAAAACAACATTCAGAATTATACTTGTTTTGATAACATTCACACATTATATTATTGCAATCAGTTGCAGTTTATTTGGGAGCAGTGAAAAGTCATTAATAAAAACACTTTCCTCACACCCACAATACCTGGTCAGATTTTCATGATTATACAATGTAATCTACCATATTTGTATTTATGTTTGTGAATGAGAGATAAAGATTTATAGTCATTCAGAAGTCAGGGAAAGATTTAATTATATTGTATAATTTATTTGACCCAATACCACCATGTACTACAGGACTCAAAGTGTTATTTGAGCTATCCAACTGAACAAGTACATCCCATCTCTCAAGTTACTGACATTCCCCAAACAGTGGCCCAAGCATAAACATCCTTGAAGTTCTTCAGCCTGCCACTGGAGATGGGACCCAATGAAAGAGAACCATTATTTTAAGCGCTGATCCAAGAGAGTACTCTTATTGCATTACTCTTATTGCATTACATTTTAGTTTTTAACCTGAAGGCCGACTTGGCAAGGGCCGAGTTTTTCTAGGGGACCGTTTTGCCGAGGGCTGATTTGGCAAAGGGCTGAATTGTCCAGTCCACTTCCTAGGTGAGGGTATTACCCACTTGGCTACAGTGGTAAATAATAGTATCACATGTGCCACACATTGTTTCAATGGTGTAGAAATTAAGAATCATATATATATATATATATATTACCTTTACAGTTGGCCTTCAAGTACTGCTCAACATTGTCTAGGTGTTGTCTTGACTTTGTACCCTTTACTATAAGCATAAGTAAAATTGTAGGGCATATGTACAACTTTTATGGAGAAATTAATGCTACAGTACACTTGCAATAGTACAAAATCCACCAAAATTGTACTTTTAAGCCCTCGTTATAATATATATTTTACAAGTCCATACTTAACAGAATGAAAGTGCCTTTATGCAATTATACCAAAAAGAAAGTTACACATGATCCCAAATGACACTGCATAAAGAATATAGAAATTATACTATTAAAGAATTGTTTGTCCAAAATAACAACAAAAGTATACTGTACCTGCAGTGGCATGTACTAAAGCTACTGGAATTTTATCTTTCCGGCATGTGGTATGGCGTAAATCTAGAATGTGCTTTTTAAAAACCTCAGTGGGACGCATTTCATGGTATGGATGGAGATCCTTGATAACACAGTGGTTGCATGTGAAGGAGATTTTCTCAATCACACCTTCAAGTTTCTTGAGGTAGGATTCCAAGTCAGAATAAACAATGGACATGACTTCCCATACTTCATCAACTTCAGTCCTCTCTCCTTGAACACGAATGCTAATGGTTGCCTTTTGTGGTATTCTGACTGCCACACACTCCAAGCTGCCTACTTTAACTTCCAGACCATCTCTCCAAGTATATCTGTCATCACTGTATTGATGTTCCCATGCCAATTTCTGGATATGAACTAATATTACTTCAAAACAATTTGCAGGAATACCACAGATAAACAGGCAATTGAGAACGACTGAGAAATAGTATTGATCACATCGGGTGAGTTTTTCTGGATTTATTCTGTCTGGACATTCATTGTTCTTTGTAAACCATGGGAAGTAATACAAATTATCTGCACTGTTGATGGGATGACAAAGGTGAAACATTTTCATAATGTCAAGCACTGCTTTTTGGAGTTTTTCATCAATGCCATACTTATGCCACAGGTATTGAAGCAGTTCAGCAGAGAGTATGCCCTCGGTCTGGTATTGCATGACCATATATTCAACTTGGCTTTGTTTGAAAGACTGAAGTTGACCCAAATTGGCAAAATCAATTGTACTCATCAGGTCATGGTGGAAACAGCTCTTGAATAAATTTATGAGAAAGGTTTTCTTCTGGAATACATATTCATCTAAACCAGAGATGTTATCAAAATACATGATCAATCCAGAGTTTCGAAAGTGCCTAAGTGCTGATTGAAATTTTTTGGTCAATTTTGCCTTTTGGAATTGCTGATTCCATGTTGAATATAGCTGTTCAAAAATAAACTTTAGGTCCTTAACTTTCAAAAATTCCCCCTCTTGTTTCAATATGGCCTTGTAGAATTGCACCCACTTCTCTGGAATTGATATCCTTTTCTGGGCAATCAGTGCCATCAAGAAATCCTTTAGTGCATTGACTCCTTCATATGTCTTGTTTGACACAAGGAAATATTTCATTCCTTTCTTTTGTTGTTGGAGTTGTCTTGAAAGTAAATGCCTTTCTTTTTCATCAGTCAGATCAAAACTACTTAGATTTTGAACTTCCTGATCAATTGCAGCTTCAAGCTTTTCTTTTACCATCTTCTTGTGTCCTTCAATGACATCTGCATTCAGCATATCGGTATGTGTAAGAACAACATGTATTTGATTTTGTGGGTGTAGCTGCAGTGATTGTATCAGAATGTCACTGGTTTGTTCAAGTTGAGTAGACTTCACCTTAGTGACATCATGAACTATGAATCTGATACAAGTCGGGGAAAGAAAGATTGGGTTGGTAATGTTGTAAATCGGATGACCGCCTTGGTCAAACACTTCAATAGTGTCTGTATCCGATATATTCCATTCTTTTATATCAGCTACTTGGGTTCTGTCCTTCCAATCAACAAGAACTGGTGCTTCATTTATAAGTGACTTCATGATACTAGTTTTACCAGCAGTTGTTGGGCCTAGAAGCATCATGCTGAAACACAAACAAGTTCCCTAGGTTATAAAAAGAGATGTCCTCGGTGGCCTAGTGGCAATTTTGGCATTAAATCACAGGCAGTTACCTCTGAGTGAGTTTGTCCCTACAAGTGGCAATACTGAGGATTTGTTCCAACATGACCCTGGCATGTAAAACCTCAATTTTGACTTTGGTTAAAACAGTAACAAGCTAAATGATAATAAACAAGAAAATGTTAAAATTAATACCTTACCTAGTAGACAAATGCATTTGTCTGACCCACTGGTGATCTTGTCAAGTGTCAAAAAAATGTGTCTCTTGGTGGGCTCTTGCTGGCGCCAGTAGTGTCCTGTTTACTCACCAGGTAGCCATAACGCCCCCATCCTTTACTAAAAGGAGCAACATACATCCAATTTTTTATTCCTACATCTATTATGTTGCCTTGAGCTGTAAAATAGTGGTGAAAGTATGGTTTGAACCCTCATGTCCACCAGGTAAGGTATTAATTTTGCCATGTTATTCCAACTTTCCAGTGGGTGTAGGGCAGGTCAAAAGGGACTCACTTGAGAACTTTGATAAATTCAGTCATAAACAACAGTTAAGGTCCCAAAGGCATACCAGCTTAACTTGTGTCAGACTGGTGGTTCCTCACCTCTTTTTACCACTCAAACCAAGCATAGAAGTTGAGAGAGGAAAACAGATTTTAGTCCTGAGAATGCCTTAAGCTTCAATCCTGTCCGTAACCCTTAATCGTGGAAAGTCAGTGAAAAGAGGTAACATGGGCTGGAATACTGAATCGGTATTAAAGTCTGAGATTAAGTACAGATCAGCCTCAGGAAGACTGAGGACGTCCCAAGAGGAACCAGACAGTCCCCGACTGCAACTAAGAACCAACTATGCCAGTTTTCTGGTCGGTTTGAAGCACGATCTTGTCATAGACATACCACCAGGGTATCGACTAAGCCCAATTAAGTCCCGGCTTCCTCAGTCATCCTGAGGCCTCCTCAATCTTCCCCAGACTAATGTGGCCGATTCTTGTTTTGCAAGAAAACTGGATTTTCTGTGTGTATATATAAATAAATTCCCCGATCTTATCATCATTACATTTCTAGGAACACAGCAGGATGCCACCTTTCAATGGAAGACAGCTTCAGAAACAATTTAGGTTTTTTTTAGTTTATTCAGTTACATATAATCATATATTTGCTATTCCTACATCAACCACAGCAACCACCACCAGCATCTCCACCCCCACCACCAGCCAGACAGAGAGAAGAGAGGGGAGCCTACCACAACATTATGGCTGACCTGTATGCCATAGACATTCCAGGATTCACCAATTACATGAGGATGATCCCATAATTCTTTGAAATGATAAAGACCAGACTGGAACCATGTCTAGCCATTAAGGCAACCAACTACAGAGCTCCAATCAGTGTTGGGGAAAAAGCCCCGCCATAAGATATCTGGCTACTGGAGAGTCATACACATCATTATCCTGTCAGTTCAGGGTTGGCAGATCCACCATCTCCAAGTTTCTACCAGAGGTTTGCAGGGCCATCCAGGATGAGTTCACCAGAGAGCACCTCAGATGTCCTACTACTCCAGATAAGTGGAAGGAACTGGAAAGGGAATTCAGGATCAGGTGGAATGTTCCACATGCCCTGGGAGCCCTTGATGGAAAGCATGTGGCCCTGAAGAAACCCAAGAACACTGGAGCCCTGTACCACAACTATAAGGGATTCTTTTCAATAATAATGTTGATCTTGGTTGATGGACAATACAAGTTCAGGTGGGTTGATGCAGGTACAGGTGGATCTTGCTCACATGGCCAGATATTTGATGCCTGTCAGCTAAAGAGGAAGATTAATGATGGCAGCATAGGGTTCCCTGACCCAGCACCTATAACCCAGGGTGGTAGAGATGTCCCCTACTTCATTCTGGCAGATGATGTGTTTGCCCTGAAGACCTGGCTGATGAAACCCTATGGCAGAAGGATGTTAACCAGAGAGGAAAGGATTGCCAACTACAGAATATCAAGGGGCAGGAGAGTTGTTGAGAATACTTTTGGCATCCTGGTCTCAAGATTCAGAGTCATGTTGACCACTATTCAACTACCCCCAGAAACAGTGAGGGAAGTGATCTTTACCTGTGTGGTTCTGCATTATATACTGAGAAGCCAGTATCAAGGCCAACATGGTGGTCAACAGCCTAGTGATGATGGAGATAATGATGATGTGCCTGGTGATTGTCGATTGATTGGTGGTGCTTCTGGTGGTGGTCCACAAAAACCCTGCTAGAGAAGCCAAAAGACAGAAGGATTACCTCAAGGACTACTTCAATAATGAGGGAGCAGTGGCTTGTCAAGATGGCAGAATATAACTGCTACTGCAGTAATCAGTCCTTTTCAGGACTAATAACCAGTTCTTTTCAGGACTACCAAATATTCCAAAGCAATTAATCAGCTGCACTTGTTCCAAATAACCCAATCCAATGACAATCATCTGTCCGACAAACAGACAAACCCAATGCCAAACAAAAGTCCCACAACAAACAGACAAACACAATGCCCAACATAATTCCCCCAACCTACAAACAGACAAACCCAATGCCCAACATAAGTCCCACAAAAAACAGACAAATGCAATGCCAAAGATAATTCCCCCAACCTACAGACAAACCCAATGCCCAACATAACTCACACAAAAACAGACAAACACAATGCCCAATCTAAGTCCCTCAACAGGCAAACAGACAAACCCAATCCGCAACATAACTTGGTAAATGGAATAAATATTGCATACATTTTGAAAGCTACACCCAAATTTCAGTTACATTTTTTTGTCTTCTGGAAAAATTACTGAAAGTAAAAGTTTTTCTTTGTTGTGAATCTCAAAAAAACATTTCTTCTACTTCCACAAAATTTACAAAATATAACCACCAAAATGGTTTTCTTCAGAGTATGGTTTTTCTGTCTGTCGGTTGTGGGGTGTTATGTTTGCAGATTAGTTTGTCAGTTCGTTGGTTGGGGGTTATGTTTGGTATTGGGTTTGTCTGTTTTTGGTTGGTGGGTATGTGATAGATTAATATCTTTTAACTCTAGGGATGGTGTCAGTGTTGGACTGTTTTTATTACAAATTTAAAACAATTCCATGGATTTTAAGCTACAAATGGGCAGATTATTGGCCATATTTAGAGTTTATTTATCTAATTTTTTCTATGTTGCCTTCTGTTGTTATGTGTATCACCATGGGTTATTTGTTTCATGTTTGGGGTGGTGTAGGTGTCAGGCTTGTTTTTCTTGTGATAAGTATTTGTACTGAATTTTTGGGGTTTTTTGAGGGGAAAATGAATAACAAGCAGCTTAATAAGTGTTTTTGGAATATTTGGGTGGCCCTGAAAAGGGCTGGCAGAACAAAGACCCACCCTGACTGGCTACTGAGCAGGCTGCTGCTGTTGAGGCGGTGCTGTGGTGGTGATAGTAAAGAGCTGCTGCTGCTGAGGCTGCTCAGTGATCTGTGTTGATGTTAGATCTGGTAGCTGGCTTAGTATTCCACTTAAGTTGCGTCTACTGCCCTCGTCCTGTAGTGTGACCACTCATGGCGGGTTTCCAAAGCCGATGGGGCTGAGTGTGTAGTAGATGTAACTGCTGCTAGCTGCTGCTTGGGTGGAACTAGACATCTGTTGAGTGGTTGTTGGTAGTATCCCGACCCTCTGGGACTCTGTGGTAATAGTGGCTGATCTCCTGGGTAGTGGTTGACATCTATGATTGTTCTTTATGGTTTCAATGTCTCTAAAAATCCTGCCCTTGAGGTCCTCAAACTCCTCTTGGGTCATCTTTTGAGCCTCTGATGCCAAGTAGTCAAAAAGGGCTGCCTGTCTGACTTCTACTGCAGGAATCAATGTCCTCATCTGGTCAAAGTGCTCGAGTATCTTGGAGCCTGTGGAAACTGGTGTAGATGTAAGTATTGGTTGACTCCTACTCTCCATCAGGACACTGGACTCAAGATGTTCTGCATCAGTAGTAGATTCATGAGATTCATCATGCTTGCTGGTGTTTGGACTGGCCTCGAAACCAGAGCTTCTGCTGGCCCCTTTGTGTCTGATGTGGGTATTATCCCTTGGGGATTGTAGATTGTAGCTTGGACAGCTTGCCATAACGAGTTTTCTGGGATTCGAACCACCTTCTGACATCAAAGGGCTGGAGCTTCAGTTCTGCAGAGATTACTGCCCAGAGAGCCTCTCTCCTCTGCATGTCATGGAAACGTGCATTCTCCTTGTCATACAGTTCTGGGTGCTGCTTCACAAACTCCACAATTGCAGTTTCTTGGCTGTCAGTGAATGTAGCAAAGACCTTGGCTCTCTTGGCTGCTGAGTAGCACTCTGAATCTTCCTCACAACTCGCATCTTCTTCGCAAGCTTCCTCAGTAACTTCTAAATGTTCCCCTGTCTCCTCTATCCTCTCCTCTATCCTCTCCTCTGTCCTCTCCTCAGTCCTTTCCTCAGTCCTCTCCTCCAACTCTCCACCTTCCTTCTCCCTCTCCTCTTGCCTCTCATCCATCTTCTTCTTTCCTCTCTTTCCTCCGTTTTCTTTCCTCATAACTTCAGTCAATATCAAAAAAGTTAAAAAAACTATAATGTGTCCCCTAACTCTAAAATTTGCCCTAAGCTCAAGTACATAAAAAATATTTTAAAAACTGAAATCCCTACAAAACAGTGACACATGTGACACATGTCTATCAGTAGCGAAGCAGCTCATATAGTCCCAGACCCCCTCATTGCCTCGTTTAAATTTCCTACGTGTGGAAAATAGTCAGTTCTTAATTGGTACTTAGTCCCAGGCCTCCGGGGGTGTCCTCAGACCTTTGCAGACTAAATTTGTGTTCTCCCAGGTGGCCTGAGGAGGCTGGCTTTTATCGGTTGGGGTCGGCTTCTCTTAGTCGGGGCTAAGTCCCAGACCCAGATTTCTTAGTCGCAGAACACCTGAGTCGGTCTGAGGCTTCCTGGGACTAATGAAACTGATTCAGTTTTACACGGGTATCCTTCCACTGCTGTAAGGGTGAGCCATTTCCTTTTCTGGCATAGTCAGTCATCTGGTAGCATTGCAAATGACCGTTTGCAAATTTTCTTGGATTTTTGAACCTCCATGGATTGTTGGACCACAGTTAAATGTGGGACCACCCCAGTATTTTTTCATTCTGTTCCAGCTTGCCTGTGTTATCAGATGGAAGTTTGCAATCTTCACTGGAATTAGAAACGTCAGACATGTGTTCAGCTTATCCTTGAACTCGGAGAATTCAATCACCGGTTGGCTATCCACACCTGTAATTATAGAATCTTCTTATTGTTCAGAGCTAGAGAATGAGGCAGGAAAGATAGCCGAAACAGTAGAACTGCTCGAAAAAGTGGCCTTATCATCAGCACTGAACTGGCGTTGAGAGAAGCAGCCTTGTGTTTTGGGACATTATCCAATCCAAGACCGAGTATGGCCTTATCTAGAACTGGGAAGGTAGAAGGTAGGTATAAGCTAATATCTTACCTAATATGCAAATGTCATAGTTCGCTTGGATCAGAAAAGACATCCTGAGTCACCTCCAGCCTGACCAGCTCCCATTTCTCCCTTCACTTGCTACCATGTAGTGCCTCCCATACTCACCAGGTGGCTATAATGTAACTTCACCTTTTTCGGTTGATAAGCTTAATCCTTAAAATGCCCCCAGTAAGGTCAAAAAGTGGGGATAGAGGGTAAGAATGGCCCATCTGTTAGCTCTGATATTATATTATAAAAATTTAATTTACCAATTAAACTTTCTTGTTTTTTTTGTCTTACCTTAAAGACTATTGCCAGAATAACTACTGAGGGGATGGTGGGTAGTTTACTGAAGGAACAAAATAGTCAAAAACACTCTACCTTATTATGTCCTGGGTCCGACCAGTTGACCAGTTACGCGACTGGTCTGGGTACCAGGCATGAATCACACTTCTAAGTTGTCCTAATGCTAGGACTAACAGAAAGATGGTTTTGAAGGTTTAATGTTTCAAGGAAGCCTTTCTAAGAGGTTTGAAGGAAGTCTTGGTTAGTTGGTGAAAAACAAGAGTTAAGCTCCAGGAAGAAATGCCCCTTTGGGTGGTAGCTGTAAAGTAGCTGACGGAGATTCTGATCCTTACTCATATCAATAGAAGAATTGTCAACCTTATCAGCTATAGCAGTACTGTTACCATTTATGGTAGATGGCTGAAGCTTCTTCTCCTTGGAAAAGGAAAGGGGGTAGTCAGCTCTATAGTGATGGCGCCTTGAAGTCCACCTGATGCGACTGGCACCATCAAAATTGGACCACGTTGGTCTGATTGAGCATTTTTAAAGAGCCACAATTCATTTCGCCACTTGATCGAGAAGGCCTGGAGTCTAATGGTGTAGGCTCAGATTGTGTTGGTTTATGCTGGCTGGTTGGGCTAGAAGGTCTGCCCGGTTGGGAAGGCAGAAGGGTATATTGGATGATAGGCTCACTAGATCAGGAAACCACAATATGTCGGGCCATCCTGGGGCCATCACTATTATTCTCCAACTGTCATGGCTGAGAATGTTGTTCATGACATCTGCTATCAGTGAGGTCATATGAAAGGCATAACCATCCAGAACCTCGCATGACAGACTCAGAGTCCACTTCTCAGGCTTCCTTGTCGGAGACTGGGGATACAAACTGGTGTAGTCTCTTGTTGGACCTAGTGTCAAACAGAATAATCTGGGTGTGTCATTGTGAAAAGGCCAGAAAGAATTGAACCTTGACCACTTATATGACATGTTTGTCTAAAAGGGAATACAATGCCTGCTGCAGGTAGCTGTCCCTGAGTGGACTGGCATATCTGCTTTTGACTATAGGATCTCTGGTGAAGGGAGGTTTGACCTTGAAGGGGACATTGTTACGGTTTTCAGGATGGACACTACTCTGGGGCTTGCACCCGACGATGCCTACGTTATTTAGATGTCCCCAACAAGTAGATTTTTGACAACTCTCTACAGATGTGATTTATAGGAGAAGCCTGATTTATGGGCCTTATTTTGTTTTGGGTCATTGCAGGGCTTACTTCTTTCTTTGTTGATGCCCTCAAAACACACAGCAAATACATGAATACCCGCCAGAGACTTGGAGATCCTAGTAAAGGCACCAGACCATTTGTTGGCCAACTTTCCTGGCCTGGGAACAGAGAGGGGACCAGTAGAGTGTGCATGGCATACCATATAGCCTGAGATTTTGGAGGCTTCACAAATTAGTCAGTTGAAAATCCATTCCGGTACCCAGCTCCAAAGATGCGGCCTTGAATGAGACAAACGTTCATTTGGTCAAACTATGAGCAGAACAAGTCACCTGCAACAATATCAACTGAGACTTTCCTGGCAGGCTGGGATCTCTTGCCTGTCCAAAGGTTGTCTTGGTGTGAGGGACACACATATTCATGATCCAGGGTAAATGATCAATTTAATGTAGGATCTGATGGCACACACTGTCTCCCTATAGCTTTGGTCCTCTGACAGAAGCGACTCCGATTCAGCTTGGTCAGCATCTGAGCCAGATGGTTCTTCCTGCATATCCGCATAGAAGACTAGAGCCTGATCAGAATGATTCGATTGAGTTACCTAATTACTTATCCAGAGGTGAAGCAAATTAAGCTATCACAAGCATTTTAATAATTGATAGTTTGCACTGCAAATTACCAGGGTAATATCACAAGTCATATGGGTTAATTTCAACAGAAAACTAAATTATAGCCACTTACTTCACCAATTGTGTACCAAGGGAATATTTTATGCTAACTCATATCTATGTACGACAGCGAGTTAGGTTTTGAAACAGCCACATTTATCCTTAGCAAACTAAACCAAAGAACGTAAAAGTTTGGCTTCCAGTGTTATCTAACATGGCAATATTTTCCATGAATGTTGCTATTCAATATCCTAATTATAAGACTCTTATGTTTAAATGTTAAGACATGTGTGCACAGGTTGATTCTACACACCATATGGAACACTTTGGTAGTAGTCTTATTAAAATCACCCAAATTATAAGCATTTTCCAGAAATTGTAACATAGGCCTTGATTTCCCCAGTGTTACACTATTTCTTTTTTACTTTTTTAATGTTGCTCCTCAATATTTTCGCTTTAAGATACCCTATGCTTGGTTTCTTACTGACATACCGAGTGTCTTACAGTAATTAAAAACATAGACAATATTTTTTCTGTGGAGGACAAACTATCATTCAAACTATTCAAAGTATTTTAAATAGGTGTATTTTCAAGCCATGTTACGTGATATTTAGGTAATTTTGCCATATTACCCAACAGAAATCAAAACTTTTAAAAACCAACTTTCTATTAATTGATTGTAAGTTACTGCATAATACAAATAGAGCAGATGTTTTGAAGGACTTATACGGGGGCTTTTTCATGTAAAACATGTCATTACATAATACATTAGTCACTAATACCAAAATCAGGGGACTGCCCTGACAGAATTCAAACAGGACTATGAAATATACGGCTGGATATTACTACATGATAATATACCAACTATATCCAAGGAATATTACCTAAACTTTCTTTCTGGAACTTTACACTCTACATAAATGTGTACATGAAGATAACTTTGCATATGAAACAAAAGTTCATAAAAAGACAATATAAAGAAAGATGTGAGACTCTCAGAACACATTAAACATACATGATGGGTTTATTGGGTTTATTTGTCTTATATTTGAAAAAAAAACAATTATATTAATGACCACCCTTTATGTGTGTTAGTAGCTATTATCTTATTTCATTCTGCAAATGAAGTCTCACTGTCTTTGTATATTATGAAATATTAAATATTCTGCCTGGGTTAGATGTTTTAAGATAAGATAGTGTTGTCACAATTGTATATCACACAACAGAAATATAAACAGAAATTCCCGATTAAGTAACCTTCCCATTAATGTTTCTTTTTCTGTTGAACGTCTACATCTGAGGCAAATTCAATTAGCCACAAACCTGCTAGATACTGCTCTGAATCAACAAATAACTTACATACTGATGTGAGTATATGCAATGATATTTCTGCAAGATACGTATTAAAAATAGATATATTAACACTTACCTGCTTTGTGTGGTTTCCACAGATGTCTCTGTAAAGTAGTCCAACACTGCATCCAGTCCTTGGAGATATACTCCATAGGGAGGTTGCTTGGGGGAATGTTCAAATATTACTTCTTTCAGTAATTCATATGTATTTTCATGAAAAGCATTCTTTTTAATGAATTCGACAGGCGAAAAATAGCAAGAGAATTCTTCAAGGCTTTCTGGTAGACCATGAATGGTGTGCAAGGAGTTGTTGTGAGAGATGTCTAGATCCTTTAGAAGTTTGTGCTGACTAAAATCTTGTATTACATCCAGCTTATTCCAAGACAGGTCAAGATTTGTGAGACAGGGGGGTAGATACCCCGGTGTTACAACAATGAGATTGTTTTTATATAACTCCAGCTTTTGCAGATTGAGCCACCGACTCAAGTCTGGCAATGCAGTCAGTTTATTGTCAGACAGGTCAAGATATGTAAGACTGAGGGATAGATGCTCCGGTTGTACAGAACAGAGATTGTTATGCTGTAATTTCAGCTCTTGCAGATTTGCACACTGACTGAAGTCTGACACTTCAGTCAGTGTATTCCAAGACAAGTCAAAATATGTAAGACTGGAAGGTAAAAGCTCCGGTTCTACAACACTGAGATTATTCACCGATAAGTCAAGCTTCTGCAAATTTAGGAACTCACTGAAGTCTGGCACTTCAATGAAATTATTGTAAGACAGGTCAACATTTTTCAGACTGGGGGGTTGATGCTCCGGTAATACAGCACTGAGATTGTTGTGCTGTAATTTCAACTCCTGCAAATTTAGACACTGACTGAAATCTGGCACTTCAGTCAGTTTATTACAAGACAGATCAAGATATGTAAGACTGGGGGGTAGATGCTCCAGTTCTATAACACTGAGATTATTCTCCGTTAAGTCCAGTTTCTGCAGATTTAGACACTGACTGAAGTCTGGCACTACAATCAATTCATTCTTAGACAGGTCAAGATATGTAAGACTGGGAGGTAGATACTCCGGTAATACAGCACTGAGACCATTGTGGTGTAACGTCAGCTCCTGCAAATTTGCAAACTGACTGAAATCTGACACTTTAATCAGGTTATTGGAAGAGAGGTCAAGATGTGTAAGACTGAGAGGTAAAAGCTCCGGTTCTACAACCTTGAGATAGTTCAGAGACAAATCAAGCTTTTGCAGATTTAGACACTGACTGAATACTGGCACTTTAGTCAGTCTATTCCTACACAGGTCAAGATGTGTAAGATTGGGAAGTAGATGCCCCTCTGCCAACTTCTTTATTCTTTTCACCAGTTCTATCCTTGTCAAATCTTTTCCACTCCAATCAATTGTCGCCATGCTGTTACAGTTCACAGAAATAACACCGTTCTGTCAAAAATCTCCCTCATATTTATTACAATGACTTTCAGACATTCAATCCCCAATCAGCTACAAATGTCTTTCCTTCTCTATTTTACCCATATCATTCCTAAAGAATTTCCATCACCACAGTTATATGTCTGTGTTCATGTGTTAAACATTTCTAAAAACTTTTACATTCTGAAAGTATTACGTATTACGATATATGTCAAAGAATTTAAACTCTTTCTTCAACACTCAGCCTGTAAATGTGTGGAACCTCGAAGTAAAATGGTTCTTAGGTACAAGGACACTGTTCATGTGCACACTGATTAGTCATACAGCCTTCTTCACAGAAGTTCTTATCCAGTGAATAGGCTTAACTCTACTACATTTTATATGTTATGTAAAACTGATAAGTTTAGCAGTTAGCTAACCCTTTCTTAAAAAGTGACCTCTGGTGTTAAATATGAAATTTTTACACCAATGAAATCTTTTTTATGAACAATTCTATGTAGCTAAACGGCTGTATATCCGTAGCTAAATATGAACTGATTAACTTTATTCGAGGAATTGCCTGTGTGTTTGCTTGTATATTTTTATTGCCCTTCATGAGTCATATTTGAATTAAATAGTTAGAAACAAAACCAGGGTTTGGGATTGACCATTTCTATTAATTCTGGTAAATAAGTCTTTCAAACTCCCTTCTTTGTTAACCCAGTTATGTTTAGTATCACGATTGACAGGCACGTAACATTTTTAATAGGTTTCCATTTATATTTATGCTTGAAGTGATTAAATAGAATTAAGTATTGCATTTATATGCAGCAATTCACGTCAATGAAGTTGTCTTTATGGTCTAAAAGTAAACATAATTTGAAAACAGGCCTGTCGAATTTCGATAAGAAAATATAGAGAACTGGACCTTGACATAAATGTGTTGTACATATTTATGTACATAGGGGTGATTTTATTTGTATCTTCTATGCTTTTATTATAAAATATATAAGGGATCTGTGAACAGAAGGAAGTTTTTCATTATTTATTAAAGGTAGTGCACTAGGCCTCATAAACATCCAAACGCATGTGATAGAACCTAATACTGACGTAAATATGTTTGTTTTAAAATGTTTGACCACTGAAATGTAACCCTCATGTTTTCAATGACATTGGGTTTTCTATGTGAAAAATGAACTTACTTGTGTTGATGGGGACTTGACATAAGGAGATTGGAGTTACATTTTTAGAAAGGTTGTGGATCATATTCCGGCATAGTGGCAGATGTGTGCTTTGGCTTCGTGTTCTTGAGTGATTCAAATTTTACAAATATGCACGACTGGCGTAATGACACTTAGATTTGGACTTTGTTTACAATTACACATAATGGCCATCCATGTACTATATAGTACATCAGATTAGAACACAGGGCGTGTTCTATAAACTTCTATAAAGATCAATATGGACTCAAACATCCCCATTTTCAGATTCAGTGCACTATGATTATCTGAGAGCATTTTCTCTAGAAGAACTTCCAGTGGGAGTGTAAAATCCACGCTGTTACAAAATGCACTCATTCATTGTTTCAGAAAGCCCCAAAGTATTATCGACTTGTGAGCGAGTCTATAATACTAGAACAATGTAAAAATATGACATTCCTGGACAGCAAAAGCCACAGCAATATTGCTTTCCGAAATTTTTATCATATGCAACAGCATTTTCAAACAGATTTGGAATGAGATCACTCACACAATACTTCCTAATATTGGTAGATCATTTTAAGAAAGTTATAATTACCTAGACCGAGGTGGTATTGCTTTCACAAGAGATTAAGTCCTTATAAAAGACAGAGGGATTAGGCCATGTTAGGTGTGTGACCGTGTGACAATATATGTAGACACATCACAGCCAGAAGTTTATAAATTGAAAGGGGGTGTAATCACCAGTTTATAAAAGGGACACTGGTTAAGGCCATTCATTGCAATAAGATTAAATGCATGTAAGGGTAGGGGGGTGTAGAAATGTCCTGTGGGGTATTACCTTTTTAATTACATTTTTTATTATTTTAACTATTCTATTCACTTTTACTCTAGTTAAAAACATTTTGTCAATATACCGAAAACTGCTGGGAAAATTGTCCAAATGTGCAAGGTAAAGAAAATCTGTCTGCTCAGTATGCAGTAAAAATCGTACGGCGCCACACCAAGCTGCATATATGTGCAAGGGCCTATAGGGCAGGGTAATATGGGAACAGACATCCAGCAGTGCTTTATATGTCGCCATAAATGTGGCTTCCCACCCACAATCACAGATACAATAGCAAATTTTCAACCAGTGACTCAATTAACACGTGTTTTAATCCATTCCATACAAATTACCTGTACCAGTTTCCCTTACATAAATTTTCTTGTAACTATGTCTGTATCCTGTTTAAGCAGAAAGTGGGTAACATGTTTGACTTTCACCAAGTCCTTTTGTCTTTTGTGAAATATATGAGTACTGTATGACTTTTGAAGAAACAGTCAGCCCTTTTTCAGAGACTATCCTCCTAACTCCAGAATGCTAGTGGTATAATGAACTCCTGTAAGTTTCCAATTTAAATTTAACTATTCAGGTTACTGATGGATACAAATACAAAGACTTGGAGCAAGTCTAGTAACATGTACTCACAAACAGTAACATGACGTGTCTATGTCCCTCCATGTAATTGTAATCAGTTATATATGAGAACATATTAGAATAAATAATGCTATAAATGAATGACCACATTATGTAGCTGTACATTTATTTTCTAAAACCATGTTTAGGCATGTCCGGGGGAAATAAATTTCATAAAGGTACTCTGGTAATAAAAGTGCATAGACTTAACAGCTTAATATAGAAACAATTATTTGTCATTACAAAAGTCTTTTGAAGATCAAACCTTAAAAACCAATTGCAATCAGGTACCCCTTCCAGGTTAGGAAAAACATAACTGTGGCTTCTTGTAGCGAATCCCTGAAAAGTTCCCACCCGGTAAAGTTCTCACCCGGAAAAGTTCCCACCTAGAAGTGCCCACCTGGAAAAGTTCCCACCCAAAAATTTCCCCACATTTAAAAAAAATTTCCATACGAAATTTATTTTTAAGTACAGAAACATGCAAAACCACATACAAGTAAAACATAAATACACATAAACATAAATATTTACAGTCGGATTTGTTAAATAGGGAGTTGAGTCCTGTAGTTATGGAGATATTGTGCTGAGTATTAATACATAATAATAATAATAATACATTGTACATTATACATGTACTATATAAATAATAGTAAAGATAAATCACTCGTACATCTCAATTGATCAAATAAAGCAACTATTTGATCATTACTCCTTACGAAGAACAAAAATAAAAACTTAATAATCATTGTTGATTGTGACTACATTCACAAATGCCAAAACTTTGAAATTATACATTAATCCGTTTCACTTAGACTCAAACTGAGATCTAACTTAGTACTTAGATCAAACATTGCTACTTGATAGAAGTGTACTCTGGTGATTGTTAGATGTACACCAAGAATAAAACCTTAAAAGATTCTGTAAAGTAAGTATGAGATCTTCTAAGGTTATTTCTTCCATTATGATTAAATGTTAATACAAAAACTGTGTTTTTTATACCTTTTGAAAACAGATATGTATACATGTATTTCCATTTATGGTCTTTACAAATGATATCACATGATTCAATTTCAATGTCATTTTTATTTTATGATATTTTGATATATTGTTTAATATTGCTAACTACAATAAGGACACTTTGTTGTCCCAGTCAATCAAAGGGAAATAAGTATTATGTGAAGATGTGGCTTCCCTGTTTGTAAGAGGTACCATGTTAGGCTTTAGGAGTAAGAAAATGCATCAAAGGCTAATAGGTTATTAATTTAATATATGGTTTCCTTGTTTTTTAAGTCCCTCAAAGGCAAAGTGAATATAAATTGAAGATGTGGTTTCCTAGTGTTTTAAGGCCATCAAAGGTATCCTTCCTTTTGAATCAAAACAAAGCTTATTGCATCATACATTTTGAATACCATAATATGTATACTATAATTTTTTTTCAGTTGGGAATGCACAAAGAAAACAATTACTGGTTGTGCACACTTTTTTCAATTTCTGTCATAATTTAACAAAAAATTAAAAGGGGGGAAATCAATGCCCCATGGGGAGGAATTTATAGCCTTGCGAAAAAAAGAGGGGAATTAACTGGGGAGGAATTCAATGGCAAGAAAATCAACGTACACCATATAATTCATGTGGGCTTATTTTCAAGAAATGCTGGTAAAAACATCAATACTTTGTGTGTGGTAACAGCATAATATTTACACATTTGAGACCAGACAGCAGACTTCTGTATTAAGAAAACACAGCCTGGGTAAATATGGTAGTTTTGTGTAAGGAAAGAAATAAATCTCGGACTCATTTGAGAGGTTGTTCACACAATATTCTCTAGACTTGTCATCATTGTGGTCAGATCACTACATCAAATTTTCCATGGTAAGTGTCTGTTCCATGATGGAAGGCACAGTGATGTTTGTTGTAACCAATTCAGAGGATTTGAGAAGGGGTGAGGGAGATGCCTGAGAGTGTGTCATCTGTTGATCCCCGTGAGATCCTGACGAAAATACCACGAGCAATTGTGGTCACTGAATTGGTCTCTGTTGGGCTGCTCTGATGTGCCAGCTTTGGATGGTTTGAAAACTGTGGCCTCGGGCATCGATTTGAAAGTACTCCATCATTTAAAAATGCATGACAAAGTGTTTATGCAGATAGCTGAAGTTGTGTTTCAGCTACTTTTGCTTGCCATCAAAGAAGGTGCACCCTCTCCAGATTAGATGTGTATCAGCTTGCCATAAATAGTCCTTTAGCTTTGAACCAAACATTTGCATGCAACCTTTTCCAAATTATTTTCTCGATAAAATTTGTTCCACAGTACCTTACATGTGGTATATTAGTTCACTGTGCTTTAGAAATGTTTCTCATTTAAAGCCACAGCAGCTTATCTTAGATCATTTTCCCTTGGTTATTCTCATAAAAACAGAAAACATCTTCAGCTGCTTCCTCTGGCTGAGTAACCTTACTAGGCTCATTAGCCTGTGTTACCAGCAAGAATATGAGTAGCTTTCCTCTTTTGCTTCTTTTGGAGGCATTTTTCTAATATTTCTGAAAGCCTACAAAAATCCACCGAAAATGTAAATAAATGAAATCAACTGAGATTATTGCAAATTCTTGCAAAGTATAAAGTCCCATAAAAAAATCTGATATTACATGGATCCTCCATCTTTGAAACCTGGCCATAAAATGAATACTGAGGACTGAGTCAGTGAGTTTGTACACCATTGTGTCACTTCAATGTGATCTATTCAAACACGCCCATTTGGAATCCACCGTAAATCCATTGTGAAGCCATCTTTTTCGTCTTTTCCTAATTTTTTCACAGTGAAACCCCATCTTTTTCATCAGAATATCCTCCCATGACCATAATATACATTGAAAGAAAACTTGAATGACCTATCTCAAATTTTATAAGACTTACAGGAGAAAAGGGTTATGATCAAAAGGTTCCCAAATGCTTTGAAACCAAAAAGATGGGTTTAGGACTGACATAGCATCCAAAAGATGGACGTATAATATACTATGTAATTGCGATTGATTTATGATACCATTTACAAATGCATCCTCTAAAAAGAATCTCATAAAGTTTACAATAAACTCGAAACTTTAGCAATTATCAGAAAAGTACACAATGAAATTGGTTTACAAAAGTCCCTAAAACGCAAATTTCCTGGATCACAAGTTGATCATGGAGGATTATTTGTGCATAGGATTTAGGAAATGAAAAGGTAAAAATTACCATCTTCCAAATTTGGAATATCACAAGCAGTTGTAAAGTGAAAATATTTTTCTGTAATAAAACAAACATGCTGAATATAATCAGCATCTGTGAATGTCAGTTTGAATTTGAATTAAATAACAGAACTCACAAACTTCTTAATTATTCACTGGCCGTTTTGCAAAACATAATTGTAAGGTCTTGTGTGCATCCCAGTAACTATGATAAAGACATGCACAACAGATAGATAATTAAATAGATATGAAGTTTAACAGTGGAGTTTTTAATAGGATAAAACAAACATTGAATGAAAAGCAACCACTTTGTGATGTGTCTTATCTGTGTAAGTATCCATACTGAATAAGGGGTGGACTCAATCTTGGACTTATTTGCAAATAAATATCACAAGTGTTAGTACAAAGAAAAGCTCTTACTTGTGTGTGCTTGGACCAATCAAAGAAAAGGGGCTTCTTGTATATCAAACCTATGTAATCCTTTACATTTATAAACCAATATGAAGAACCTAAACATGAGATAAAATCAACACTTGACGCCTTTGGTAAACTGTGGGTATATTTGAGTTTATTTTCTTCATAATATGCTCATTATAATTTTGCTTCAGACAAAATTTGTTAACAAGTGACCATTTCAGGGGACATTTTAGAGTGATACAATACAATTTAGACATAAAATTTCAAACTTTATGGCTAAAACCCAAACTAAGAAGGGTAAAATGTCATTTAATAACATTTATCCCTCTATCAAATGTAGATCTGAAGAAAATATCCTAATATATTCACAAAATGAATACACATATCAAAGCAGTAACATTGCAGTAAATATAATTGTTTCTATAGGATATCAACAGTCATATACTGATTTATTTATATTTTTATGTCACATTGAAACTATGTCAAAAATGTGTCTATACAGCAAACACATGTGGGGTTTTGCCCAATGCATCAGTTGATTGGAAAAGATATTGAATTATTTGTTAATTTCAGTGATAGTTATGTTCATATAATAGTGAGTCTGGGGTGAAGTCTTTTAAACATTGTGTCAAAAATACAGGTGGGTTTTGAAGCACTCAAAAGGAACTTCCCACTAACAAGGATGGTCATGAGGCTGATTGATGGACCAAATGTTTTAGTGGTTCAGGCTCAATATTTCACATCAGGAAAAAGTACAAAACTCAGCTTAGTCCTGACCGAAATGAGTGCCAAGTGATTAAATACTAAAATTCTAGTTCTCAAACATGAAACTTCTTAACTACCTGACCACTGAGGCTTCAAGAATACCTTACATGACAGTGCCCTCTATAATTGCTACCAACAACCACTCAACGTATATCTACATTGTGCAGTATTTAGTTCCCTTAATCTTCCAATAATTAACTAAATATGACCTACATAATATACGTCATAACACATAGCCCATCTACAATGGTTCAGATAAAACATAACCAATCATAATTCTTCTTTATTTAGAAAAAATATATCTGGAATAGAAAATAATTTATTTACACATTTAATATCCAAATGTGTAAGACAATACAATAGTCAATTAAACACAATTTTGTATTTGCCACATAAGAGCATCACTAGCCTTTCCTCAATCTCTCATTTGTCTGGAAAGCCTTCACAATACAAGACAATGTTTATAATGATATAAAAATATATTGTGACCAGCCTTTTATAAGGTGCACAATAATGTACTCAGTCATGAAAGAACGGAAAACTAAATATTGTACATGTATTTAAACATGTGAATATCTTTTTAATGTTACAATTCAGACGGGTAATGACCTATTTGGATTAGAATGGGGGCCCATTTAAGGGTTTCTCTGATCAGTTATGAATTCACCCCTCAATTTACATTGATTGCTTGGTACCTCTATTTACCCATTTATGAAGGTACATTTGATATAATTGTAAAATGTCTTTGGATTTGGAATTATTTTAAATTTTAAATCATGTTCAACAGCCAGGCTCATATTGTGAAGGGTAGTTTATGGGTGGAGGAACCAGTGCATACTAGTTGGTCAAGATTCTACACTGTAAACCACTGGGCATCGGTAAGTAACTACCAACTTTCCAACATGAAGCCCCCGGGCTGAGATTTGAACTGGCAACCTCAGAGGTTGAAGGCAAGCACTCTAACTGCTACACCACTGAGTCCCCATATTTTTTTATTTTCTAATTCTCACATAAAGCTTTAATAATAAATCAGAAAAATCAGAATGGGGTTAATGGGACTATAGGAATCAGGATACAGGTTCTAGTTTACTTATGCATTCATATTTAAAAAATAAAACATAAAAAGTATACACATTACTAATGTCATTGCTTACAGAACTAGATGCATGTTTTGTTTTTACCATGCACAGTTCATGTATACACATACAGTTTAGTTACCATACATAATACCATAATAAACATGTTGACCTATTTACAAAAAAAAACGCTTACTTCTATATATATATATATATATATATGCATGCACAAGTTAGACTTTTGCTGAACAGTTATATTTAAAAACTCTAATGTGATATCATGTCATGTTAGTGATCATTCATTTTGAAACTCCTGGAAAGAATCCAAGTTAAAAAAACACTAAGAGATAACAAAAAAATCATGTGAATAAATACATGAATATCAGGTGTGAATGGTATCAAAGAAGTTCAGAATTTTAATCCTAATTTCACAACGAACATAATTTGATTTGATTTTTCTGAATGACACAAGTATCATAGTGGAACCTCCGATTGAAGGTATTTGGTAAATCCCATGATGGTAGCTTGCTTGTTATTGAAATTCCCAACTACAACGTGGCTGTTACATAATTACAAAACAAATACACAAACTAAAATTGTATCGATTAAATGTAGAGTATCCCCGGATGGTTATGGTATAAGATCACATAGAGAGAAATCAGCAATTCTAAAATGACTGATGATAACACCAAATACATGTTTGTGTACACCAAATTCCTTTTGGTTTTTTAAATCCCTGTTTGATCGTCAGGTTTGGGTGAAAGAAAACTATCATTTATTTTAGAATGTCAACGCAGTTTGACCTTAAAGAAGAGGTGAAAGGTGAAATCTGAGATCTTATCCCTATGCAAGATTACCTGCCCATGGTTTTCTGTAAGTAACACCATCCCTACGATGAGAAAGTGAATTATAACTGAAAAGGTCTTGTATCCAGAAATTTAGGAGAAAGCACACATTCTGATGTTTGAAAGCAGCCATGGCCCTATATAGTCCAAGATCGTATATGATCTCTCCTCTAGTGAGTACCAACCAAAAATTATAAGAAATAAGTAACAAGTGTAAACTTCTATGTCACTGCAGAAAAATTGGAACTTCAGAAGGTCACTATGGATCCTATAGTGGAGGGATAAAAATTGTCTCCAAGGCCTCCCCCATACATGAAATTGCTCTCTAATGTTTTCAATATAAACCCATCTAAACCCACAGCTGCAATTTTTAAGATCAGTGAAAAATATATTTCATGTTATCACACAGAAAATGCTGAAATATAAAGGAATATATCAAATTTGACCTTGAGAAGGTCATCAATGGTCTTCTAGTCCAAGGAGTTATGGTGGTGCAGTGGGGACAGAAAGCTTCCCACCCCTGAGGTTGGCAGTTCAAAGCCCGGACCCTAATGGTAAAATTGATAGTTGAAAGTTTTTACAGATGGTCGAACGTTTACGGTACAGACAATAGGACCTATACAGTGCTGAAAGCGAAGTAAAAACCAAAACAAACAATATACAAATCTTCTAGTTGAAGTATGCGACCAAAAAATCTACATGCTTCAAGATCTTACCACAAAGGAAATCTCCACAGCCAAAAAACTGACAGGCTGATGTCTGAAGGCCAGCCATGCCTTCAAACAAAGAGGTCAAAGGTCAAATTCTATCCATGTTTTAGGGATGCATGTATGTGAGTACTAGACCAAAATGTGAAGAAGTGCTCCAATTCTGACCATTATAATGCAGCCACAGTCTTCCTGTTGAAGGCAGAGTGGTAACACTCAGGCCTCCCACCTCTGCGGGCCGGGGATCGATCCCCGTCATGGCCGCAAGTGGGAAAGCTGGTAGTTGCTTGCTGTAGGTCGACAGTTTACAGTACACAACCCTAGCAAATCTCTATGTACTGGTTTCCTCTGCCCTTCCAACTACCCGTCATGATATGACCTGTACAGTGTTGAAAGCGACGTAAAACCCCAAATAAACAAATAAACAAATCCTGTGGAAGGCCGAGGGCAGGCAACTATTGCATGCATACAGAAGACATGAATATGTATGATATACATTACCCATGGAATCACTTGTATGTGAGTAATAGGCCACAATGTGAAGAAATACCCTAAACTTGACGTTAAGAAGGCAGCCATTGGTCTTTAATTAAAAGACTGAGGACACAAAATATTTTTGAGGCCTTACCCATATCTAGTTTGAAAGGCCTGCATAAAATATTGTAATGCTGTTGCATATCAAAGGCCAAAATATGAAGAAATACATTAACTTTGAAGTTACAATTAGTTTTGTAGTAGTAAGCCAAGGCCACAAAACCATATGCTCCAATCTTTTACCTATATATGCTCACATACCAAATTGAAATGTAATGTCTACCTAAAATAATGTTTAAGCTATTGCATTTGAAGTAAATTCTTCACAGAAAAAGGCCGATGTTTGAAGGCCAGCCATGACGTTAAGGTAAAAAGGTCATCCTCTAAATACCCCCCGGCCCTGCTTTTGACAGGGAATAAAAATATGAGAGCATTTTTGTACACAATTTCACAGACTTATAACCTTCAAAAAGTGGACTTTTAATACTGTTTAATATTTTACTGTAGTTTATACTCATATCTATCTTTATTCTTGGAATATTGTTTTCCTTACATTAGGGTTTCCTCAGAAAGAATTCCCAGAAAACAAAAATATGTTGTAAAATTTTTTTTCCCAATTTTCCAAGGAAGTATTTTGTTAATCAGCTTGTTAATAATCTGAAATACTAATGCAAACTTCACAGTTATTGTATCCAAATTAAGAATTTTATTTTCAGTATTGATTAGAAATTATGAAAATGTTCTCTAAGGGAATTATCTTATTCTTAGAATTCCAAGAATAAGATTGATAGTAAACATGGACTGAATCAACCTTTGTCTACAGTATCTTACAGACCAAACATCCATTAGGGTAGGTATTTACACAAATAATTACAAGGTTCCTGTTCATTTTACATATACAAAGAGAATCCAGGTAAAATAGAATCCAGGTAAAATAGAATCCAGGTAAAATCATAACCAAACAGCGGCATGTGGTCAATGTTCCCAAATATACACTGGCTTTTTTGTTCTTAGATCATATTTTCCAAAATTTCCATAAAAGTATTTTAAATAAATTTTTGTCACATACAAAACAACTGATATATTAATGCTACCTGTAAGATGATTGACATTGTTACCTATTGTTTGATGATTCGAAGAATAAACATGTTGGTGAATAAAACCTAGCTATCTGTGCCAGTCAGGACTGTTATTTAGCAAATCACCATGAAACTACAAATTACAAAATGGCGGTTAAAAGGCATTTGTGCAAAATACAGTCTTAACCTTCATACAATTGGGTCTAAATACCTGCAGTATAACGATATAATGGAATGTGAATTGTTTTTCAGTGGAAGGATAAAAGTTGTAATTCTACGTACAGCATATATATTTTTTATCAATTATGCAACTGGAACTTGACAATCATATGCTTGGGTATAATAGGATTTTATGAAGTGGCACTTGAAGTGCATGTGGGTGATATATGCTAAACGATACAATGTACAATGTAGCATACACTATGTTACTCATTTTTCAGACCATTGAGCACATACCACTTTTGTTTTTTTGTTTTTTTTTTATTTATTGTTTTTTTTTGTTTTGTTTTGATGATGATGATGATGATGATGATGATTTTCAGCTAAATTTCATAAGGAAAATACACCTAGAAACACCCAGCACCTAAAAACTTGCACAGTCAAGAACCAGAATACCATGTTACAAGTGATACACTCTTCAAGTATAAATTTTATATCCTGGTAATTTTCTACCCATTCTTAAATTGAGGAGGCGTCAACAACTAAGCTTATCTGATCATGATTACTGAATAGTAAATGAGCTGCAACTACTCTCATGAAGTAATTGAGGGAGTTATAAAATTTATCTTCATTCGTGTTGAGCTAAAATGTTGGCGTGAAGGGTTTAGACCATAGGTTGTAGCAGCCAAAATAAATTTATAACACCCTAAATGTTAATAGTAAGAAACTTACATTGTTTGTAGTTGCTTAAATATTTTCCATCAATTTTGAAGATCATCAAGGATTTCTGAAAGTAGTCTGACCTTCACTAGTAAAGTTGAGGTGATTACCACAGTGATTACCACAAATGACTGAATATGAAACCTACTTCAAGCATCACACAGGATTTTATATTTCTGAAAAATCATATAATTAATGCAGTGGTGTAACATTTTCATGCATTGCAGTGAGTGGTCATTTTTCACCACATACATCTTCACTTTGTCTGAGATGGTGCAGGTTGTTCTCAGTGTAGCTCAGGAACTGCTGGCTGGATGTTTTCCACAACTTTTACGGGAACATTATCTGCCATGGTGCTTTGGCCTGTTTCTGTCAAGGTTTTCTTGAAAAAGTAGAGTTGCCTGTATGTCAACCTTCCCACTGACTCCATTAATTGACCTATTTTAATATACAAATTTCATAAATTTATAGAAACATGTACATATAGTATGACGACAATGATAGTTTCTAATAAATTTGCTGAAATAGAACCTTTGTCGAAATATAGCATTTAGTAACAAACATTGCTCGAAATGTTCTGGCAAGCAACTGCATGATTATGCATTATTGATTGTTTTTGTGTGTAAAGTTTAAACCTGAAAGACAAAATCAAAGGTCAAATTTGAGCCTCTCAGTATTGCCACTTGTGGGAGACTGAACCAAACAGAGGTGATAGATTGTGTGTAGATGCAAAACTTGCTAACCCAGTAGGCCACTGAGGATCCCTGTACTTGCACAAGTTTAGGTTGTTATATTTTAAAGTCACTGCAAGACATAGAACACATGTTGAATAATTGCAAAGTAACACATTTTTAATAAGCAACAAACTGAGAAAGTGTTAAGTAGCCAACTGTCTAACAAGATTGGATTTACATTGCTTGGTATCACCTTTATGGTTGCAAGTTCAAATCCACCTCATGATAAAACATGGGATATAATTAGGGCCTTACCTTACGTCATATTAACTGGAAAAGATGTCAAACCCTTGTATTCACATGGAAATCATTAATATATGTGTTACAAATGTTACAAAATCATGCACATATATTTTAATTATCTAACCATACATTCTCTGAAGCAATTAGAAAAGAAGTTTATCTTACTTGCTGCAGTCTTTCTTTTATCTTTATCAGCCACAAGTCTGATCAATTGTTCTTTCTCCTGTTCCAACAGGACTCTGCGACTGAACAGTCTCAACACAACTTCACAGACACTGGTCATTCTTGAGAAGAATTCATGGTTGACTTTCAAGTGTTCTCTATCATTGTCAGTGAGAATCTCATTCGCTGTAGACATAAATGCAAACATGATATATTTAATATTAAGTAACTATCAATATGATAATTAGATAAATAGAGCAAGGGTCATTATTCATAGTACATTTTCCCACAAAACCACTAATATTTAAAGACTTTTGAATAGTAATTGCTGTCACAAGCCTGCAACTGATTTCAGATGTTTTCTTCAGTTAGTTTAAATCTTTATATAATGTTGTAAAAGCAGTTTCATGAAAATAATACTTACTAAATGTTACACCCAAATATGTAAGTGGAATTTACTTTATTATTACTGATTGATAATGGTATAATGTGATAAATTTTCAGAAATATTTGATATACTTTTGATCAATTTTGAAACAATAAATATTCACTCACAATTTAACTTTTAACCTTAAGATTTCAATAAAGCTAACAATTTAAAGAAGTAATAAAGAATTGATAAACTGGGATTTTCAAAATGATCAAAGAAGAATTTACAATCAGTCCATTTCTTGAGATATTTTTGAATGTGACAACACTCAAAGGTGGTCACAAAATTGGCATATTTTAATATTGAATCCTGACAATTTTGGATACACCATACCATAGAACCTGTTCCTGAAATTGCTCTATCTTTATGCTTACCAGTAGTTACAATGTCCAAAAAATAATAAATTACCATCAACCACATGGCAAAATTTGGTACAGGAATATGCCCCACGTCCATATTTATTGACTGCTGCAACTCTGACCTCTTTGGCTTGACCTAAGATGTAAAAGAAGAGCGTACTGTATATAATGGTGAAAAAGCACAATATGCTAGTTCTCATTGTAGTTGCAGAACAATAATAAAGCATTTTCCCTAAGCAATTCAATGAAATATGTGAGCTTTCAGTCTCTCTAGTCTATGTCTATTTTAAAAGCATCACCTCTAATCCCAGCATATTTTAATGTTGTTATATTACAGCAAAATATGAGGCTAGACTTGTAAAGATGAAGATTTTGAAGTTGAAAATCATCATTCACAATATACCTTGTTTTTTTTATTAAATGGTGTAATTATCCCAGGGACTCACATTAATGATAATGACCTATTCAGTTAAAAGTTGAAAGTCTAAATTTGGGGTTTACATCCTGTCCAACAGTTGGTGTCACATTGGGACAGATCCACAACATTGCCACCTGTAGGTGTCGAACCCACACAGAGGTGACTGCCTGTGATAAGATGCCAAACTTTGCAACCACAAGGCCAATGAGGACCTGCAATGATTATTCAGGTATTATTACTAAGGATATTATACAACTACCTATAGTGAAACAACAACTTACAATGCAGTGAGAATGGGGAATGTTTTACAACATCTGCCACTGGTGTCCACTCCTGCCCTTCTCTGTACTCCACTACAGCATGGGTAATGGTGTTGTCCATTTTACCAGGAAGGGTTTCTTCTTTGCTCTGTGGCCAGCACCAGGATATCAACAACTCACCATCAGATACTTCTTCACAGTCTAGGTAGATCAGTGTTCCAGGTGAAGATGTATCTGTAGCACATGGAAAAAAGTATCATTCTTTTGACATTTTGTCCCATGACAGCTAGCCTGAGTATTTGTAAAAATTGCAACTATTGCTGTTTTCTTAGTAATCTGGTAAACATTTAACAGAATTTCAAAACAATAACGATAGAAGATATGAACACATTGTTGTTATTATTAAAAGCTAATCTCTTGCAGCTCACGAATTCACAAAATATGAATGCACCATTACAATTAGATATATGCACCAAAAATAAACTAAAATTATTGCTTTTATAGAACATAATATACTATTCAAAATTACCTTTGTGACAATTACATTCTTAAACTCCATTAGTTTAGCTAGTTAATGCAACAGAAAACACAAACTCATAGTCACACAGATTTTAAGCCAGGGATAGAGCAAATATATTCAAACATGCCTTGCAATCTGTACATAATTTCTTTAAATTAAGAGGTATTAATTTTAATTTTACCTTCACAGTTGTATATTAAGTACTTTTCAACATTTTGTAGATGTTCTGTAAACTGTCTACTCTTTTCTGTAAATGTAAATAATATACATTCTATGACATAAGTCTGTCTTGTTATGGAGAAAACTATGCAACAACATACTACTGTTGCACTAGTATTGCCCTTTTAAATACCATTAATAACATATATCTTATAATGCTAGTACAGTTTTGAGTAAAATGGGTCATTATGCAGCACATCGAATCATCAGTAGAATTTGATTTTGAATGCTAGAATTAGAATTTGATGCTGAATAACTAGTCATCTTTATAAAGGATAAAGAAACAATACTCTCAATAATTGAAACTTTCAGAAACATTGTGGATGTATACTAGCAACAAAATTAAGATGTTGTACCTGATGAGGAATATATTAAAGCTGTTGGGATTTTATCCTTTTTGCATGTGGTATAACGTAAATCTAGTGTGTGCTTCTGAAGAAACGTAGAAGGAAGTCTTTGATGATATGGATGAAGACCCTTGATCACACAATGGTTGCATGTAAAATAGACTTTTTCAATCACACCTTCAAGTTTCTTCAAATAGGATTTCAAATCAGAATGAACAATAGTCATGATTTTCCATACTTCATCTACTTCTGTCTTCTGTCCTTGAACACAAATACTAATGGTTGACTTTGGTGCAATTCTCACTGCCACACATTCCAAGGTTCCTACATTAACTACCATCCTATCTTCCCAGGTGTATCTGTCATCACCATAATGATGTTCCCATGCTATTTTCTGGATTTGAACTAACATTACTTCAAAACAATTTGCAGGAATACCACAGATAAACAAGCAATTGAGCTCCACTGAGAAATGGTTCTGATCACAACTGGTGAGTTTGTCTGGATTTATTCTGTCTGGACATTCTTTGTTTGTGTGAACCATGGGAAATAAAGCAAACTTTCTACACTGTTGATGGGATGACAAAGTTGAAATGTTTTCATAATATTAAGCACTGCTTTCTGGAGTTTTTTATCAATACCATATTTATGCCACAGGTAACGAAGAAGTTTTATAGAGAGTATTCCCTCAGTCTGGTATTGTATGACCATAATTTCAACTTGCCTTCTTTTGAAAGACTGAAGTTGACCCAAATTTGCAAAATCAATGGTACTCATTAGGTCATGGTGGAAACAGCACTTGAATAAATCTATGAGAAAGGTTTTCTTCTGAAATACATATTCATCTAAACCAGAGATGTTATCAAAATACATGATCAGCCCAGAGTTACTGAAGTGCCTAAGTGCTGACTGGAATTTTTTGGTCACTTTTACCCTTTGGAATTGCTTATTCCATGTTGAATATTGTTGTTCAAAAATAGACTTCAAGTCACTGATTTTCAAAAATTCACTCTTTTGTTCCATTATCATCTTGTAGAATTGCACCCATTTCTCTGGAATTGGCATTCTTTTCTGGGCTATCTGTGCCATCAAAAACTCCTTTAGGGCATTTACTCCTTCATATGTCTTGTTTGACACAAGGAAATATTCCATTCCTTCCTTCTGTAGTTGAAGCTGTCTTGAAAGCAAATCTCTTGAATCACTTTCTTCTTTATCAGTTAGAGCAAGACGACTTAGTTTTTGTACGTCCTGATCAATTGTAGCTTCAAGCTTTTCCTTTACCATCTTTTTGTGTCTGTCTATACCACCTGCATCCATTCTATCAGTATGTGTGAGAACAACATGCATCTGATTTTGTGGGTGGATCTGTAGTGATTGGATCAGAATGTCACATGTTTTTTCAAGTTCAGTGGCATCTACCTTGGCGATATCATGAACTATGAATCTTATACAACTGGGAGAAAGAAAGATTGGGTTGGTAATGTTGTAGATTGGATGCCCACCTTGGTCAAACACTTGAATGGTGTCTCGATCTGATATATTCCATTCTTTGACATTGGCTACTTGGGTTCTGTATTTTATGTCCACAAGAACTGGTACTTCAGTTATAAGTGACTGCATGATACTAGTTTTACCAGCAGCCGTTGGGCCAAGGAGCATCATGCTAAAAAAATTAGTTCCCTTGGTTATGAAAGTATAATTATAAACTAAAGGTTAATAAATCACATTTTAACAAAACTTTTACTTTTAATCAAATTACTTTCATAGTGCAGGTGTGTCTAAAAACTATGCTACTTCTACAGGTATAACATTTTTGAATACTCAAAGCCCAACTGAAAGAGCAGAGTCGGGAAAAAATTACATTTATTATGTATTAACATGTCTTTTAAGTTTACATACATAAAAATTGGAAATTTAAGGTTATACCAAAGTTAAAATTTTAGCATACTGAATCATTTAAAATTCTATAGTGAGGCCATATTAGTATGAAAAACATGCAAATGTAATGATATACATTTGTTTACAGAAAACCCAGTGGTATATCACAAGAGGTAGAGACTGAACTTGAATCTGCACCTTAAACATGATAATTTCATCAAGGGAGGGGGGGTAAAAAGATTTAACGTGAGAAGGTCAAAACTGATCTTGACAAAACCATCAAAGACTTTAACGCTCTTAACCTACCCTCTTTCCCCAGAAATTTAATCTTCTAAGATTACATGCCAATCAGTAGGTTTCCTAATGTTTTGGTTTACACTTCATGGCCCATGGTGGCACAGTCATAACACACATGCCCCCACCTCTGACATTGGTGGTTTAAACACCAAACATTGTGTGAGAAAGTTGATAGTTTCATTCTGATGGTAGTCACTTTACAGTACAAAACCTTGAACAAATGTACATACTGGATTTCTCAGCCCACAAAACTGCCTGTCATGATGTGACCTGTACAGTATTAAAAGTGACGCTAAAACCCACATAACTAATTACACTTAGAGATAAAATGGGATGTAAAGCAAAAGTTTTGCTTCAATTAAACATGACCCTAACTTAAATATAAAGCACAAGTACAATACTCTTCAGGTAAACCTTCACCTTTCCAGGAAAAAGTTTTAACAGGTTTACTTACAATAACAGAATGTAAGATAGTAAGTCTGTATCATCATTTAAATTGTTAAATTTAATTTTAACTGTCATCTTTGAAAGGATGACAGATGGAAATAAAGGTTTATTTTTAGAAACAACAGCTTTATTATTAAATAGATAATGGCCAAGTGGCGCTCCTGTATGTAAACTAAATGGCCTCTGAGGCCAACGGCAAGATAAGCTAATCTGAAATGTATTGCTTTATGAGTGAGGAGATTGTACTTGAACAATATATGGTAATGAATGGGGAGCCAGTGTAGTTTGTGCAGGAAATGTGTGAAGTGACAATGTTTATTTAGCTTGAACGCAGTACGACATAGAGCATTTTGAACTCTCTGTAGTCTGGAAATATATGCCTTTTCAGTGTTGTAAAGCAGTGAGTTACAGTAATCAACCCTTCATATTTCCCGGAGATGGTAGTTATTATTATTATTATGTATTTATACTCAGTGCAATATCTCCGTTTACTACAGGCCTCAAAGGGCTATTTAACAAAATCTGACTGTACAGATTCAGTAACTTAGGTGACAGAGATTAGCCATCTGTCTTTGCATTGAATTTTGTGAATCCAGGATGACACCAAGGTTTTTTACCAATTCAGCTGGTTCCATGCTGTGTCCAAGCAAACTCACTGGGAAAGATGACTTCAGGGAGCTTCTAATTTTATCATCACCAATCACTATGAATTCCCTCTTGTCAGGATTTAATTTAAGTTTATTATTTCCCATCCAAGCCTGGACCGCCTCGAGACAATTAGTCAGTTCAGTGATACTAGAATCAAAGTTCCTAGAGTCAAGTTCCAAGTAAATATGTGTGTCAATTGCATATAAGTGATGGGTAACGTTCAATTTAGATATGACTGAACTGAGAGGGCTTGCATATAGGGTCAAAAGGAGTGGCCCCAGGACTTAGCCCTGGGGAACCCCATAAGGGAGTTGAAAAGCATCTGAAAGATATCCATCTATTTTGATCTGCTGTTTCCTTGAATTGAGGTATGACTGGACCCACTTAAGAACTACCCCATCAATGCCATACCAGTGCTGAAGGCAATTGAATATGATTGAGTGGTCCTATTGTATCAAAGGCTGCAGATAAGTCCAAAAGGACCAATCCAACAGCTGGACCCTTGTCCATTGAGGTGGCAGTGTCATTTTGTATTTTTAACAATGCTGTTTCAGTTGAGTGAAAAACTCTATATGCTGACTGATTTTCATTGGATATACCCTCATGAGCAATGTGCTCATTTATCTGCCTAGCCACAGCTTTCTCTATGAGTTTGGAGATGTAGCTGAGGTTTGATACTGGTTGATAATTCTTGAGAATATTTCTGTCAAGACCAGCTTTTTTCAACAAGGGTGTAACAAGTGCAGTCTTAAAACAGGATGGGAAACTGCCCTCCTGTAGGGAGTAGTACCAAAGGAGGTAATATCTCAAACTGAATGTTGACCAATGGTATATACTAGGTTTTCTCTGCCCACAAAGCTAACCATAAGTATTTTTAAGTGCCACAGTAGGGGATATTTAGGCAATTATATGTATCACCCAATGGGGCCATGGTGGCAGAGGGGTAACACCTATCCAACTTCTGAGATTAGATTTCGAATCTCAGCCCGACTTCAAGTGGGAAAGCTGCAAGCTGCTTTCCGTTGGTCGGCAGTTTACAGTACAGAACCTTGACCAACTGTATGTACTGGTTTACTCTGTCAATAAAACTGCCCATCGTAATATGATCTAAACAATTGTTGAAACTGACATTAAAACCGAAATAAATTAAACAAAAGATATAACCAAACCGAAATTTTAGAAACAAATTTACTATTAATCACAGGTTACTACACTGTACAAACAGAGCAGATACCTTGAAGGATTTATAATAAGGCTCTGTCTTGGATAAGATGTTATTACATATGTTAGCAACTAATGCTAAAACCACAGGGCTGTCTTGACAAAATTAAGATAGGACTATAAAATATGTGGCTGTATAGTATACATAGATTTTCTTTCTGGGAATTCAAAATCTCCTTAAATATGTACATCAAGATAACTTTGCACATAAAATGAAAATCCATAAAAAAGACAATAAAAATAAAAGATGTGAGAAATTTAAGAGGACATTAAATCTATACGACAGGTTTATTTGGTTTAATTGCCTTAGATATGAAAAACAACTATATATTAACCTCCAATTATGTGTGTTACCAGTTAAACTCTAATTCCATTGGGAAAAAGAAGTCTCACCATGCTTGTGAAATAGCAAAATATAAAGAATTTGCCAGGGGTAGATGTTATAAGTTAAAATAGTGTATCCCACAACAACAAAAATGTGAACAGAAAATTCTTGATTCATTCCGATTTATGGTTCCCTTTTGAGTCAAAGACAAAATCAGTTTGAAAATTGCTTAAATATGAGCAGTAAGGTAAATGCAATTATCTGAAAATCAAGATACTGTACTGCTCCGGTGTGACAATTATATTTAGCGACTATTTTGGAGTATTTTCAATAACATTTCTGTCAGTTGTGCATTAAATATAAATATATCATATTTACCTGCTTTGTGTGATTTCCACAGATGTCTCTGTAAAGAAGTCTAACACTGCATCCAGTCCTTGGATATATACTCCATAGGGAGGTTGCTTGAGGGATTTGCCAGATATTTTACTTCGCAGTAATTCATAAGTATTTTCATGAAAAGCAGTCTTTTTAATGAATTCAACAGGAGAATGAGAACATGAGAAGTCTTCAATGCTTTCTGGTAGACCATGGATTGTGTGCAAAGAATTGTTGTTAGAGAGGTTTAGATACTTAAGAATTTTGTGTTTACTAAAATCTTGCAATACAGCCAGTTCATTTTCAGACAGGTTAAGACGTGTAAGTCTGGGAGGTAGAAGCTCCAGATTTACAACACTGAGATTATTGTTCCCTAAGTACAGCTCCTGCAGTTGTACATACTGACTAAAGTCTGGCACTTCAGTCAGTTTATTCTTTGACAGGCCAAGACGTCTTAGACTGAGAGATAAATGCTCCAGCTCTACAGCACTGAGATTGTTGTTCTTTAAGTTCAGTACCTGCAGACTTACACACTGACTGAAGTCTGGCACTTCAGTCAGTTCATTGTCAGAGAGGTCAAGATGTCTAAGACTGGGAGGTAGATGCCCCAGTTGCCCAACACTGAGGTTATTGTTCTTTAAGTTAAGTACCTGCAGATTCACACACTGACTGAAGTCTGGCACTTCAGTCAGTTTATTGTCAGACAGGTCAAGATGTCTAAGTGTTGGGGGTAGATGCTCCTGTTGTACAAAGGTAAGATCATTTCCATGGTAACCATCATCAAACAAAACAAAGCATAACCTAGTTAGTCCAGCAAACTGCTTGTATTTATTCAAATCTGGTACATTTTGCTGCCACCCAAAAATAGTTCCTTGCACTCCACATCATCTGCCAACTTTTCTATTCTGTCCACTAGTTCACTGTCTGTCAAATTTTTCCCACTCCAATCAATCTTCGCCATAGTGTTACATTTCACAGAAATCTCCCCATCCTGTCAAAGAAAAAATCTTCCTCATATCTATTTCAATGATTTCCAACCATTTTATTTCCATTGCCAGTCATCTACAAATATCTTTCTGAATGCAGTTCTATCACCAAAGTTAATGTCTGTGGCGAACAGTTCCTGAAGCTTTTACATTTTTAGTATTATATTGTTTGTCAAGAAAATCTAAACTCTTTCTTCAACACTCAGTCTATGAATGCTTGAACCGATCTAAATACAACAGTTCTCATGTATTGAATCTGATTATGTGTCATATTGATCAGTCATACAGCCTTCTTTATAGAAAGTCTTAGCCAATACCTAAGCATTACTTAGCTAGCCTTTTCTAAGGCACTGTCCCTACCCAGTATTAGAATGTAACAATGCATACATGAATACATGTGTGAAACAACACATGCATGAAAACTTTACACCAATATGGTTTTGAAATATTTTAAAGTATAATTTCATACAGAATATATATATATATATATATCATCATATATCACATCCTATATACAATTCCATTTGTAATATGAAATGGAAAATTTAATAGTTAAATTAAATTTTTATAAGATAATATCTTACCTAGTGGACCAGTGCATTCATCCGGCGCGCAGCCGGTCCCGCCAAACGTTAGAAAAAAACGTCCTGAGCTGGGCTCTGACCGGGACCGGTAGTGTACTCTCCACTCGCTAGGTGTCGTGTCGACACCCAGCTCCCTTCTGCGCGTGCGCGCGCATGCGTACTTCCTCTTTTTGTGGCCTACCTAAGGAAGTCCCCCTTTGAGTTATAGCGGGGAAGGTAGGGTGGGACTCTGATGGTCCACTAGGTAAGATATTATCTTATAAAAATTTAATTTAACTATTAAATTTTCCATTTTATTGCGTTAATATATCTTACCTAGTGGACCAGTGCAGAATAACTACCCAGTGGTTGGAGGGTAGCTCACGGAAGAGAAAAAGGGGGAAATAGACATAACTCCAGATACACATTGCTAGGCCATAGGGAATAACCCGAGAAAGGTTTCTCATCACCTTGGCTAGGCACTGTCTCTCCCCCCCCCCCCTTCCTTTTGTCTGCTGATGAGTCCACGAGGAAGTGAATAGGGAAATGAAGAACAAGATGATCCCTCATCTTCTTGTAAACACAAGACAGACTGCAGGGACGTTTTTTTTTTTTTTTTTTTTTTTAAATATATATACAGGGATATACATATATACATAAAGTCTGTACATGGAAGCCTCTCAAGTTCTGACCTGTTGAGCCGCAACCACAGGGCCCAAATGGAAAACTTCTGAATCAGCCCAGGCCAAATCCTTAAGATAAAACTGGGTGAAAGTGTTATGAGACTTCCAGTGACAAGCTGCCAAAATCTGATCTAATGGAACACCTCCTTGAAAAGCCTTGGAAGCTGCGAAGGCACGGACATCATGGGCCCGAACTTGATGTAACTCTTGGGCCTGATGGTCGGTCAGCTGATAACATAAGATAATGGTCTGTTTGATCCAGGAGGAAATCGTCGCAGGGACGATATCTTTTTGGAAACTCTTTCTAAAGGAGACAAAAACCAATTCCTTGCCTGACCGGAGGTCTTTGGTTTTGTCCAGGTAATAACGGAGTGCCCGGACCGGACACAAGCTCCTATCTTCCTTGAGGGATCTGTCTAAGGAAGGAGCCAGAGCTGGAATGATCACCGGAGCCACACAGGAGGGACCCTCCTTGGCCAAGTGATTCTTTGATATGAAACTTGGTGAAGGGGACAAAGAAACATTAGACCAATCTTCCTGATGCCTAATATTCTTGTGAACCCAGGCATGAATTTCACTCCTCCGTTTCCCGGAGCCTAGGGCTAGCAGGAAAACGGTTTTAAACGTTAGATGCTTCAACGAAGCCTTCCTAAGAGGTTCAAAAGGAGGTTTGGTAAGTTGGTGAAGGACCAAGGAGAGATTCCAAGAAGGAATCCCCCGTCTGCCCTTGGGTTTGTCCCTATGAAAACTTTCAAGCAGTCGGGTCAAGTTTTCATCCTTGCTAATATTTATCTTGGAGTTGCCCACTTTGTCGGCAATGGCAGTTCTATAACCCTCAATAGTAGAAGGTTGGAGGTGTTTATCCTGAAACAGGAAAAGGAGAAAATCCGCAATCTGTTTTATAGAAGGAGTCCGGAAGTCCACCTTACTCTTGTCGCACCATCGGACAAATACGGACCACTTTGATTCATAGATGGCTCTAGTAGATTGTCTCTGAGGAGCTTCAATTCTTGTTGCCACCTCTGCAGAAAACCCTGCCTGTTTGATGGCAGTGGCTCTAGGAGCCAAGCATGTAGGTTCAGATTGGGAAGGTCCCTGTGAGGACACCGATTGAACGGTTGAGTTATCAGATTCGACACCTGAGGGAGCAGGAGGGGAATTTGACTGGACAGGCTGACCAGGTCCCAAAACCATGGCATGTTGGGCCAACCCGGAGCAATCAGGATGAGGCGATGGAAGCCGTGGTCCAATAGTTTTGTCACCACCTGGGGAAGGAGAGCCGTTGGAGGAAAGGTGTAGGCATCCAGATTTTCCCAATGGAGGCTTAGGGCATCCACCGCCCAAGCTGACTGATCGGGAATCGGCGAAACAAACTTGGGGAGTTTGTGATTGAACCGGGTGGCAAATAGGTCCACTGACGGGAAGTGCCAACGCCGGCATAACTGGGCAAAGACCTCCGGGAGGAGGGACCATTCTGTCTGAATCACCTGATTGAGTCGGGACAGTTTGTCGGCTATGACATTCAGATGACCCGGAATATGCCTGGCCCTCAGGACAATTTGTCTGCGGTTGCACCAAAGCATCAGTCTCCAAAGGAGAGCACAGAGAGAGCCTGACCTCATACCTCCCTCCTTGTTTATGTAAGAGACCACAGTGGTGTTGTCCGTGCACACAAGCACTATCTGGTTGCAGCACAATGGCTCGAAACGTTTTAAGGCTAGGAGGACTGCTTTTAGTTCTAGCAAATTGATGTGCAAGGCGCTTTCTGACCTTGACCAGAGGCCTTTTGCCACTGAGTCTCCTAAGTGCGTGCCCCAGCCGTCGTTTGATGCGTCTGTAAACAGGTGGAGGGCGTGCTGAAGAGGGTGTAAAGGTTGACCCGACATCACCTTGGCTGGATCCAACCACCACCTCAGGTGGACGTGAAGGGATGAAGGGATTGGAATGACCTTTTCCAAGGATTCTGGGACATGCCAATGCCTTTTTAGATGCCATTGGATGGGTCTCATGTGCAACCGTCCCGAGACCACCTGCTTTTCTGTGGCTGTGAGAAGGCCAATAAGGGACATGAACTGCCTGACCGTACAGCACTTTAGACCCAGGAGAAGGTTGATTTTCTGAAACAGAACCTTCCACCTTTCCTGGGTGGGTTTGACTAAACCTTGGGATAGGTCGAAATGATAACCTACGAAGTCGAAGGTTTGTTGAGGAATCAGTTCTGATTTGTCCATGTTGACCACCCATCCCAGAGAGCGGCAAAGGGCCAAGAGGGTCTGGGTATGACGTCGGCACGTTTCCTGGCAAGGGGCTCTCAGTAACCAATCGTCTAGGTATTGGTGGATCCGAATACCCCGAGCCTGAGCCATCAGTTTTACCTCTTTGACCACCTTGGTAAACTCCAACGGAGCCGTCGACAGGCCAAAGGGGAGAGCTGTGAATTGAAAAGTTTGACCCAAGAAGTGAAACCTGAGGTATTTCCGTGACCGGTGACTTATGGGAATGTGGAAATAAGCGTCGCTGAAATCCAGCGAGGTGACCCACTCCCCTTCTTGTAAGGAGAGTCTGATGGTCTCTGGTGTTTCCATTTTGAATTTGGCCGGAGCCAGGTACAGGTTCAGCTGACTTAGATCTAGAATGGGTCTCCACTTGTTGTTGGGTTTTGGGACCAGGAACAACCGGTTGTAGAAGCCCAGGGAGGATTGAACCGAGACCTTTTCTATAGTTTGTTTTTGACCTAGAGACTGCAAAGCCTCCTTCAGGTTTTTGTTTCGTAAAGGATTTGATGAACCACTGATAACCACAGGCACTCTTGATAGAGGTGGCCTCTCCTTGAAGGGGAGATGATACCCTTCCTTTAGGATGGAGACTACTCTTGGATTTGACCCCAGGGAGAGCCAGACCTGCCAAAACAGTTGCAGACGGCCTCCCACAGGCGGACTTTTGACAACACCCGGGACATTTTTGACATTTGGAACAAGGAGACATTGATTTACACACAAAGCACTGTTCACAGATTTTATTGATCTCTTGACATGAGAGGGGCTTACGTTTTTCTTTTGTAACGGCCCTTTTACAGAAGGTACAGGAGAAACAACATGCAAATTTACAGTCTCTTGAAAAGTCATTTTGTTTGCTGATGACACTAGGTTGAGATCCCCGTACTTTACACTTAACTGAACTGGGGGACTCAAAGGAAATTGATTGTCATTTATACTGCTTCGTTCCACGGGCAGGCTTGGAGTAGTATGTGGAACTAGAGCCACCTCTCCCACGGTTCTTTCCCCTGCCTCTGCCCGAAAATTGTCTCCAAGGTTGTTGAGTCTGAGAAGATGAAAAACCAGACTGGCGACTATCCTTTTTGTCATATGGTTGATATCTATATTGACCTTTCTTTGAGTGCTGATATGTGCCCGGACCGGGACCAGTAGCACTCTTGTTTGATTCATACTTTTGAATATCTTGCTCCGCTACTGCCAGAACATCATCCGGGAAAAGCCCGTAAGTGAACAGGGGAGCATTGCGTAATTTATTCCAGGTATCCGGTTTTAGGCCTGGTTTAACGTACTCGAGATAAGAGTCTCGTCTCAGCAAAATGAAATTGGCTAGCTGAACGAACAAGCTGTCAGCGAGGTGCTGGAAGGCAGTTCCTAAGGCCACAGATACACTACTGTGGAAGGCTGACAAATCTTTCAAGTCCTTGATGGCGTCAGTGACCTCCTTTGGGGCCTTTCCCTGAACAATGGTAGCGTTCAAAAATGCAATATGTTGATTCATTTTGTCCTGAAT
This sequence comes from Sabellastarte sp. h YS-2021, assembly GCA_964017235.1. Classification (NCBI taxonomy): domain Eukaryota; kingdom Metazoa; phylum Annelida; class Polychaeta; order Sabellida; family Sabellidae; genus Sabellastarte; species Sabellastarte sp. h YS-2021. Next base: position 10,474,610 of record OZ024937.1, read on the forward strand.
CTCACTCACGCACCTGTTGAATCCCGCTGCGTGGTTGGTAATCAAAGAGCCTTCCTTGGCACACTGTTCCCACCGTCTAAGTATTTCCTGGGGAATAGGCCTAGATGCCGGTCCTGAAGATGGATATGAAGAGATCCTGGCTATACGGGAGAACTGAGAACTGAGACGTGCTTCAGAGCCTGACCAGCCAAAGATTGTACGCCCAGGTCTTTGATTTAACATCTTGCTTGAGACGGGACTGAGAATACCACTTTGCCTGGCTTTTGGGTGTTCTGATGAACTGGTCTTGTTTCAGACCTGCTGCCTCTTGTGAGCGAGAAGGGTATCCTTCTGCAACACGAGTGTTCAGTTTTTCCATCTTATAACACAGCCAGTCGTCAGCTGGCAACTCTACTGACACTTTGCCTGTGCGACGAGGGTGTTTACCCTTCCAAGGGTTGTCAGAACGGTTGTCTGTATCACTGACTGCAACTTCAAAGTCTGGTATGTGTGACCAGCCAAGGAAAGCCCTGACCGACCGGACAGTTTCCCTGTAGTTCATTTCTTCGTTTTTCTCATGTACCTCAGAATCTGAAAGTTCACCCTCCTCACCAGAGTCTTTATCTGACCGGTCCGGAAGGGGTTCCCCGTCTGACAGAGCCGGATCTGGTTGAACAAAACTATCCGGAGCAAGGGAGGCAGAGGCACTAGCATATTGAGGACCGGTGATGACCGGTTGAGAAAAGGACCCCAGGGAAGAAGCACTGGTGACAACAGGAATAGCTTCCTCCGGTTTGCCAAGAACTTGTAAACCCGGACCGGGTACCACTGTCTTGGGAGAAAAGATAGGGTCCGTAGCAATTTGAGTTGAAGAACCGGCAGCAGCGGCCGGTGTGATAGATTTCTTCTGTTTGGGTTTAACTTTACTCTTCTTAACAGACGGAGCAGAATCCTCAACCTCCTGACCCGGAGGCCTCACCGGACTGGTGGCTCTGGGTTCAGGGGAGGGATTGATAAAAGGCGTGTCTGAGATAGTAGCATGACTTTTTGCAACAGGCATCTTGGGGGTAGAAAAAATATTTGTTCTAGTAAGGAGAGCCTCAAAACGGGCGAACTTTTCTTCCAACTGGTTGTTTAATAGTTCAAAATCATGTCGGGAGACAAAATCTCCGGTACTTGTCTGTTGATCAACTGGGAAGGTACCGGTAAAAACCCGTTCCTGCGCATGCGCAGCGTCAGGGGATATCTCAAGATCTTCCTGGTCCTCCACCGGACCCACAACAGTAACTTTACTGGGGGAGACTAGAATCCCAGCCTTTTTATCTTTCCTGATTTGGTATTGTGGGGTGGCCAACATACCTTTCTGAGCGTCCGAAAAATTAGCACAAAGTTCACAGTCCTGATCTTTAACACATGGATCATCACCTAGCTTTTTGTCCCTACAGCGGGCACATTTCTTATGAAGGTCGAAACCCGCCATAACATGGCCACAACTACCCCGCCTCTGTCCTGGAGATGCCATGATAAATATATTTCACAAATATCCAAAACGTTCCTTCTAACACACTTTAATACACTATATAAACTTCAAAGATTATTCCACTGAATTTATCCGTGAAAAAAACTATGGCGCCAAACAAAAAGAGGAAGTACGCATGCGCGCGCACGCGCAGAAGGGAGCTGGGTGTCGACACGACACCTAGCGAGTGGAGAGTACACTACCGGTCCCGGTCAGAGCCCAGCTCAGGACGTTTTTTTCTAACGTTTGGCGGGACCGGCTGCACGCCGGATGAATGCACTGGTCCACTAGGTAAGATATATTAACGCAATAAAATAGCCCAATTACATGAGGAATGTTCCATGAATTTATATGTGTGTATTATTCATGATCTAAGCCATATTTTAATTACATGGTTAGAAATAAACACCATGAATTTTTTTTGTGATTCCTCCCTGTAACTAATCATGGCAAATTGATGTTATATACTCCTCAACAAATGTCGCATTTATGTTAATATTTCTTAAAAATGAATATTCAGATTTGAAAAGTGTTCCAATTTTATTTTTTTACTTGTATTGATAACTCTGTGCAATCAGTACACACCTGATTATCCAAAACAGTCAGAAAATTGGAAAAACAAACAGATCTTATGTTTCAATTCTTCTCAAGATTTGGGTGAAAATAAGGTGGATGACATTTTCAGTTCTTCATTCTTTATTCTGTGGTGCATGAAAGTAAATTAGCTAGAATGTGTTTTCCAAATAGTGATAAACATAACTTGGTGTCTGAGCAGTAAAACTATGAATGTATTCAAAGTGACTTTGAAATGTGTTCGTGTACTTTTCACATCATTTGGTATCTAGTCTTCTTGGTCACTTCTGTCATTTGCCATGTTTCTTCCTGCACAAAAAAAGTCTTTTTCTAGCAAAGTTATATTCCTGATTAAAAAGAGTTACATGTCACCTAGCCTTTCCTAAGTAAGATTCCCCCGTGTGTTGAGAAGCTGGTTAGCTGTAGTCCAAAGGCAAACAGGCTTATAACTTTATGTATCAAAATCTAGCAAGGATACAAGGTTCTAAGCAGTATCCAAGTTTGGTTCCATATATTTTGGCATTCGGTAGGGTCTATAGCTTATAATGCTATAGTCAGTTCTGTGCTGCACCATGGCCCCTTGAAGAGTGATGTAATTTGGTGTTATATTTCTAACAATACATCCCTTTCCTTACAAGTACCCCAGGCCTTCCAATCTCTCTAATCAATACTTCCCTGCAATAAATGCTGTTTGGTTGTTTGGGGGTTATTATAATTACCCTGGTTTTTAGTAAAAGTTATGTCATATGTATTCCTAATGTGTTAGAATTAATAAACTTAGTATCAGCCATCACAACGTTTCCATTTAGCTAGATGCTTATTGAGTTCACCTCTTGCATGCAGTCTACAAAACACTTGATTTTAATTTCTTAATTCTCGCGTGGCTTCAACAATGACTGCTAAGTTTTATTGTTTACCAGTCATGAATCACGGCATATTCTACAAACACAACACTAAACTTAGGAAAGGCTAGTCATCACCTTATATGGTTAGTTTATTTTACGTAAACACTAAAAGTAAAATATTGTTCATATGTTGCTTATGCGTAGAACTATTATTAGAAAAGTCATTTTCCAGAGCTTCTGCTCTTTTTTCGCCTGTATTATAATCTATACAGAAATGGTGGGGAAACCTCAAGTCAAATATTGAGGATTTCACATTCACAAGCGGATCATGTTTCAAGATAATGTTTCATTTTTTTGGCCTTTAAATTCCAGCTGGAGCTTATGTCAGTAGGCATGTCCGTTTGTCTGTTTACCTTAGTTTGTGTTTGCGATTATTCGGGGCCACATGAAGGTGTGGGCTAGGTCAGTTCTGAAGAAGTTGATTACTACTTTCTATTATTTTACTTTGCACCAGTTTACATATGGCTCCCTCTGATTGGTCAGCCTTTGGTCATTGTCTGTAACCCCCAATAATTCTTCCATTTTAAATGTGGAGGCACATGGGCACACACCAGAAAAACTTTCCCTCCCTTGAGCCCTCCGTTAAATTTCTTGTATACTGATTAAGTATTGTATGTATTATTGTATCATGACAACATTACTGCCTCTAGATATTTTTCAGATCACCATGTGCAACAATGGTGGGGGCTGGTGCATCATTGGCATAATTATCGAAGTCTTGACTAGGTAGTCTTTGGCTAACTTAGTAGTGCTTTTCCTCATGGACATAATATTGGTGTGTTGCTGCACACCTGGTTCTGCTTTGATAATGGTACCTGTGTCTGTGAGCTTGTGCTGTGGACGTCCTGAGGAGAACGAGTGCCAGAAGCATTGGAATTTGCTTTGTCAATGTATTGAATGCATTTTAATAATTGTATTTTAAATATGATGCATATTATTCACTATTTATTGATGTATACGTACACAATATATACATGCTAAAAAGGACATTAATTGAAGTCAGTGATCATTCAGTCTAGTTGTGATCATGAGCTGGTCCATTGTCAAGCAGAGGCTGCATTGCACAGTCACTAAGGCTGGTTATTTCAGTGAGGGGATCACAATGATCACGTTTTTAACACCTTAACTTGCCAGTGTGTTTCTTTACTGTGTTTTATTGGATTTGGTTTTAACTATTGCTCCAGGACCTGCTTTCATGACCTAATTGTTGCTTGATTGACTGGTGGGTTGGGCAGTTTTATGATAGAACCCATGGGCATTAGAAAGATAATGAACACTTTCTGTCCAAACTGCCTGCTTTTCTTTGACCGTTTGTCATGCTGTGATCTTGACCTTCCATAGTTGAAGGTCAGCTGTATGGCCTTGGAGCTGAATTTGGGTCAATCTCACTTGCTTAGGGAGCTTGCCAGGAGGGTAGATGGCCAGTTAGGGTCTATACACAATTTTAAGATATAAATTTAAAAAAAAAAACGTGTTTTAAAATTGTTACAATATATCCCATGCTGCCTCTCTTACTTCTAGGGAACTGTTCATAAAATAATAAATGGATGTTCATGGAGTTTTCTGTGTTTTAGGTCCACAGCATCGATAATAGTAACTTAAATAAAACAGAGGGCATGTTTAGCAAGCTTGTACATTTGCAAAGTGCCTATTTTTGTCAGTTACAATTATATTTATTGTCACACCAATTTACATCAACATTGCTTCTCTTCAAACAGATAACAGAGAGATATCTGAGAGCATTATTTTATTATCTTACGCAAATCTGTAAATTTGTACATTTAACATGTAACAATGATACATTTCCTTCTGAACACAAGAACTACCTTTCCAGAGTTGCCTACTCTGCAATTTATTGAGAATTCTTGTTATCATTAAAATTATTAAATCTGGTAGCATTCTTCACAGGTTCAGAAAGTACTCTGTACTGACCATGTTTACAAAATTTGTCACTTAAGGTGTTATTTTGTCACCTTCTGAAGTAAAGCATTCTTCTGTAACCAAACTGTCTGTGTGTTTTTAGGTAAAAGTTTTATTTTCATATTTACCGTGTGCGTGTCACACATTTATTTCCCTTTTTTACTGAATGTGACAGGTGTCATTAAAAATTTCAGGTTCAAAAAGTTCACCCAAACTGGCAAACCTATTTTCAGGAGCTATATTTAATGGTTTTCGACAAGTTGAGTTTCTCTTAATTTCCAGAAGGGTGATATTTTGATAACTATTGTGAATAAAAAGAAATTCAAGGGCGCACTGTCTTTCACAGAATGTCATCTATGACATTGCTTTGAATTAAAAATATTCCTGGTGCTTATATTATTAAGAGGAGTTGATCCAGTTGTTTTAATATTTTGTTGCTTTAAAGCAGTCTTTTCGAGCATGTGACTCTCATTTGTTGTCGGTGTCATAGCAGTGTTGGCATACATGCCTTTAGAGCTGATTTTAAATCTTGGGAGTATCAAAGCCAAAACTATGGTCAAAGTGTTTGACTCACTTGTAAAGTGAAAAGATTAAAGGAGGCACTGCAAGGAATTAATGGTCAGGATGATCACGCCTGGTGATGTAGGAGTAGCTGCTCAGAGACAAGGCTGGCCCAAAATAGCACCACATTTGAGAAACTTGACATGTGTCTTGCACCTGCTGATGTACTGAGTTGACATTCCTAAGGACATGAAAGGAAGATAATTGACTCGGAGGCCTTCTGAGTATAAATTCTGATGTGTGACCTGAGTGTCCAGTTGAGGTTTGGCATCCTGTGATGCTGAGGATGTTCACTTGTGTGGATAACGGTAATCTCTATCAATTGACAGACTCTAAGATGTGTAAGGCTAAAAGTCAGAGATCGCAATTGCTAAATCAGAGACACTGATGGGATCAACACCTCGGAGTAAGATAACATCAAGACGGGAAAAACTAGGGTTGGTAAGATTTTTCAAAGAGATAAGTTTTCAACTTCTTCCTGAATGAGGAGAGAGATTTGGCTGAGCGTACATCATCAGGGAGATCATTCCAAATCCTCGGAGCATCAAATGCAAAGCTGAGGCCAAAATACTTTTTAGACTTATATATTGATGCAAAATGTTGGACCTCAAGCAGTACACTATCAGATTGACTTCTACTCATTCTGTACACACTATGTCCAGGTTTAAGTAAAGGTTCAAAGTATGTTGGATGACCACTATGTAGAAACTTGTACACCGATAGGGCCATCAAAGCGATGCAAGGGAGGCAACCAATGAAGACTCTTTCTTACAGAAGTGATATGTGAGTACCTGGGGTGTTTGCCACAATTCTAGCGAGACTATTCTGAACACATTGGAGCCTACAAAGGTGAAGAGCAAAGAGACATCTAAACAATGAATTACAGTAGTCAAGTCAACTTCCAACCGAGGTGTTTGCAGCAAAACAATACCCTCTGAGTCGCTTTAAAAGCCTAATATGAACAAAACTAGCCTCACAGATATTCTTGACAAGGCAAAAGAAGAAAATATCAGAATCAAACCAGACACCAAGGTTCCTAATTGCCTCAGTAGGTGAGAGGAGGTTACCAAGTATATTAACTGGGAAAAATTATCCAAGTATTGTACAGACATTTTTTAACCAAACAGAATAAACTCTTATCTGGATTTAGTTTGAGCTTATTTGTGGAAAGCCACTTTCTGACATCATCTAAGCAGTTTTCCAGCCTATCAAAGGCCTGGGTGCATGCTTATGTGTGAGATGAATGTATAACTGCATGTCATTCGCACAAAAGTGGAAACATATGCCAGGATGATTTTGAATAACTTTACTGATCGGAGTAGTGTATAATGGGAACAGCATCGGCCCATAGACAGAGACGTGGGGCACACCATACAATAGCCTTTTAGCATCGGATAAAACAGAAGCAATCTTGATGCACTGATAGCGGTCACAGGGGAATGACATGAACCAGTCCAGAACCAGACCTCCAACACCAAACCAGGAACTCAAATGTTCTATGAGTGGACAATGATCAATTGTGTCGAATGCTGCTGATTGGTCCAACAGAACAACAGTAGCTTCACCTCTAGCAAGAGCAAGATGGACTACATATTTAATAGACAGTAGTATGGTTTCGGTCTAGTGACCTTGCTTATAGGCTGATTAACATTTTTAAGTCTATTGGAGTCGACATGGCCATTTAAGCCACTAGATGCTCAACAAGTTTGGGGATGAAGCTCAAGTCAGACAGGTCGGTAGTTTTTTTAATTCATCCGGTGGTAGTGAGGACTTTTTTATCAGAGGAGAGACTTGAGCCTTTCTGAAACCACCTTGGACAACACCTTCAGGTAGAGAACAGTTGACGAGCTTGGTAATTGAGGGCAGGAGAATATTCAAGCATTCCTTAGCTAGAAAAGTTGGCAATGGATCAAGCAGGCAAGATTTTGTTGGTGACTTGGTACTTACTTTTCATACTTCATCATCAGAAATAGATTTAAATAGGTCAAATTTGGGTATATCCGAAGGAGCAGGGAGAGTGAAGGAGTCAGTGTCTGTAAAGGAGTCTTTTCTTATTTTGTCTGGGAAAAAAGTGACAAAAAGGTTGGCAAGACCTATCTGAGAGGCATAAGAGGGTAGTACCTTCTTAGGGACAGAGTGCAGTACTGAGCATAGAGCCTGCCAGAGCTTCTTTGAATCATGATCATTGTCATTGATAAAGTTTCTATAATAGTTAGACGCTGGTGATTACCCTGATTATCCCTGGTGATTAGGGCATTGCACCAAGCAATCTGTTTACAGAGTCTAGCCCAATTTTGCGGGGACTTTTCTTTGTGCCAGAAGTGCTCAAATTGACGCCTGACAGCTTTAGCCTGCAAGTAGGTGGTCCCTTTAGTAAAGATTCATGTGACCGTAGGAGTGTGTTTGTGTCAAGCAAGCCACTCAAATCCCTGGTGTATTGATCATAAAGTACTAACTCTACTGCCAGGACTTGCAACAAATGAGCAATCAAATATTGCCCATATATAATCTAATTACCAAACAGCATCACATACACAGTCATAGAGAGCACTCTATAATAAAACAATACCACTGTGAACAAATCTTCAAAAGAGGAAGCCACCCGTAACACTCTACAATGGACCTATTTCAGTTAAGATTATCTCTCGCAATCAAATCTTGTTAATCTATTTACAAAACAGTGTCTCACAGACCTCCTATAGAAGGCAATATGAATGTTAACAAGCTACCGAGGTCCTCAGTGGCCTAGTGGTTAGCAAGTTTGGCATCTAATTATAGGCTGTCACCTCTGTGGGTTCGAGTCCCACAAGTGGCAATTCTGAGGACCTGTCCCAATAAGACCATGGCTGTTGAACAGGACGTAAAACCCCAACTTTGACCTTTGTTAACAAGCTACCATCGAAGATCCAGCACCAAATACTCTCCAACACTCAATCCCAACAAATGAATTTTTACCCAAATCCCATTATTACATTTAATTAAATTTGAGCACACTGACTATATTTGTAATTGTTTAATTGTTTAGGAATATAATTGATATGTAACCTACATAATAACTGTGGAGGCTTATTGTTTTTTTTCAGGAGGTTTGCTTAATTTTTCTCCTGCACTACACCCACTGATATTCAGGGAGATACAAATTATACAAGCAATGTTTTACATCACAAACACCAGAATAAACAAAAACAAATTGTACGGAAAAATTACCAGCGGAATAGACAAAAGAACTCGGACAGAAACATGAATAAAAGAAAAATAAGAAAAGGAAACCAGCCATAAACTAGTCCCCTTGCGTGAAAACAAAGCCATCAGACACATGAGTAGTGCAGTAGAATTTACAAAAGTTTCGTGACAGAAAGAAATTCCAACTTTCCAGAATTTAACACACTATGTCCTAAGTAAAAATTTCGACTTACGCTAGACATAAAATCTGATATGTGTAAATGGACATATTTCATAGAACATTTGTTAACCAATTAACCATTTGGGGGGAGATTGATGAGTAACAATGTAATTTATGTATGAAACATGTAACCTAAATCAGCATAATGTTTATGAACAGACTCTACACAATCTTACTGTTTGTTTAGGCTTCTAATTTATTCAGTACTTTAGGTATGTGCTGATTTAGGACAAGTGCCAAATGAAACTAACTGCTCTTTCTGTCTAGCTTCATAGATTGAGAGCTACATTTATTTTACAAGAGTGCATTAATTTACAATACTACATTTTGATAAAAAGCATTGTGAACTAATCCAGAATGGGACACATTGTCAAAAGGGGAAGCTGAAAGTCGCACAGTGTTTCAGTGTTTTTCTCATATAATTTAACTTCATATCTCTTACAAAGTTCAATTTTACTTTAAGATCACAGCTTGGGTCTTTTCTGGAGAGGCCCTCATTATTGCCCACATGTTACCATGATTTGTTTATTTGCACTTTCAACACAGTACAGGTCATATCACAAGGGGTAGTTTTATGGGCAGATGAAACTAGTACATACAGTTAGTAAAGGTTCTGTACCGTTTACAGCTGGCCATTGGTAAGAAACTACCAGCATTCCCACATAGGGTGATGATTCATGATTTGAAGGAATGAAAAATGTACAATCCAGGGTTTAGTTTGCAATGATGTTTAATGTTTGTTTCAGGATGTGTTCCTGATGTAAAAGATATTTTCACAATAGCTTCCTGATTGGCATTGCCATTGCCGCAGAAAATCTTCAGATAGGTTTTCCATAGGTTTGCGACCCACCTAATTGGTTTACAATGGACTTAAGATGAAAAAGATAGGTGTGCAATCACTATAAGATGGAAAGATTGTTATATGACTGTAAAATAGTTTAAGATGACTAAGATTGAAATGATGACATTACAATTAGTTTACGTTGTTATAATTCTTATAAAGATTAGGAAAAGTTTGGGCTAATTTCAAGTCTGCAAATTCTCATAAACTGTTCCTTGTGGACTTCTGATTGCTGTAGTTTTTGTTATTTCCAAACAGAATGTCTGAATAATTTATTTAAGATAGTTCTGATCGAAAAGATTAACTTCCAGATTCCCAAAATCCACAAAAGAATCGGAACCAATGTTTATGTTATACCAGAGAAATGGAACAGCCCTATAAGGGCCTTGGATATAAATGTGCAGTTAATTTTAATAGATGGTGTGAAGGTGACATTTCCATTAGTTTGCACATTTGTGTGTCATTATCCTTATGGTTTTTAGTATAATTGAAGCAATTTTCTCCTCCTTAAATGCATATAATCCCACCACAGTGAATTGCCTGGATGAGTGTTCTCTCAGCACTACTGATGAATGCATGTAATTGACTTCATGTCCTGTATGTGTTGACAGAAATTCAATAATAGCTACTTATCTGCAATAACATTTCTATCTCCCTCTGCCTAACTGTAATCAGTTATATATGAGCTCATAATACTATCATAATCAACAATCATGCATACGAGCACATTATGTTCCTGTAGAAATGTTTTATTAGGCATGGATTTTCTCTTTTCTAGTCACTAGTTGGTTCTATCTAGCCTTCCATTGGCCTTGATTCAATTGGAAAGATGTCATCTCATGGATCACCTAATCTCATTGAGAAGATTTAGGTTAGAACCTTTTTAAATAGATTCATCTAAAATTTCAAAGTTTTGCTTTGACTTTCATCTGCCCCCAAGTGACCTGCCCCCATTAGTTTGTCCTTTATTGACTAAGTAATGATTTTTCTTTATGCTACTTTGATTTTCCCCCTTATATTTTCATAGATATATGGATACACAGGAAATTTAGTGAACATTATAAATTTTGTTTGAAGTAACACAAAGGTTGTCTATGTCATAGCATTTAAAATATGACTACTGATTGAAATCAAAATAATAAAACGACATCACTATCATACTTAACTTGTAAGTCATTTCAAATCTCCATCCCTGGAATTTAGATTATAATAGAGTAATAGCTTTATAGGTGTTTTTAAGAGAATTACTATTTTTGTAAATAGAAAACCTATGCATAATTCAGTCTCTGTTATCACTGTGCCACTGTGGTCCCTTTGATGAAGTAAATATTTAATGAAATTATGTTTTGACTTCACAAAGTTATCTCAACCAGACATTATGTTTGAGGTGTGTTTATTGTCTGTTTGCCTTTATGTTAGTTTATGTTCATGATTACTCAAAAAATTTTTAAATGTCTTTTAGCATTTTTATGTTGATAGGGCCTGAAGTACAAGGTTAATAAATTTGGGGACAGAAAAAAGGTCATTGATCGATTTAAAAAAACATCCCAGGATTTGCATTCCATTTGCCTCCAATTACAATATATTTCCAATGAGTTTTTTAAAAATTTCTCACTTGGTTGTGATTTATAGTTGTGTATTATACTGTTGCATTTACAATTTAATAACTAGTGTATGAACACGACTAGGTAAGGTGTGCCTTGCTAAAGGCACACCTTTCTTTTGAATTAGTGGAATTTGGAATTCAGATCATGATGTTGCAGTTTATATAGTGTGCATGTTTGAAAAAAAATCATAGTATATTTGAGCCTTAAGCAAGGTTAGTGTGTGGCTGTAAAATGAATGAACTAAACTGTAATAAGAACTATTGCATCCTTTTGGTCTAATTAAATCCTGTAAACTACTATATGTTTCAAAAAGTCATTGTTATTGTGGGGGAGGAGCGGGGTAGATCTGACTCATGTTAAAAGTGTAACCAATCCATATTGGCAAATCATGGCTAAATGATGTTCAAACAAGATTAGGAGATCAGCTACAATACATTTTTGTTCCCATTACTGTCTTTCATTTAACATTTTTTCTTCTATTGTTTTTGTTTCTTCAATTTGTAATTGAAATGTTAGTCAGAAATGTATCCTTACGTTTTTACATTGACCTTTCAAATAACTGGTTTCAGTTCAAAAGCTCAGGGGTGGATTAATGTAATCATTGTTCAGTTACACTATTTTCTGTGTTTAAATATTTTAAAAAACCATATTTTAACATTTTTCTCTGTTATGGGTCCACCTTGAAGATAATGCTTTGCAATAGGTTTACAATTAGCATAATGGGTGTGTTTTGAGATAGGTTCAAGATTTCTTGCCGTTAAGTTTTCAACAAATTAGAGATTGTCCCACTAGGTTCTCAAAAAGTTTACAACAGATTTATGATAACTTTACGAACCTAAAAAGATTGGCTTAAGATAAAAAAAGGTTTGAGACCCCTGCAAGATGGAAAATATTGCTTTGTGACTCTTACAGAAGGGTATAAGATCACTATCAGATCCAAAGGATAACTTTTTGAGCTAAAAACAGGTTTAAGATGCGTTTGAGATTATAAAAATCGCATAAACATCGCCAGCAGTTTGCAATAATTTTAATACTGTTACAATTGTTGGTGATGGACTTACAAAAACATCCAATCGGATGGCTTTAAGATTGATGGGATCGATAAATTCTACCTGGTGAGTAGCAATTAATAAGGATTTTATACCTATTGAAAATAGGTATAGTTTGCAAAATTTTAAATATTGTTGCAGATGTTGGTGATGGACTTACAAAAACATCCAAACGGATGGCTTTAAGATTGATGGGATTGGTAAATTCTACCTGGTGAGTAGCAATTAATAAGGATTTTATACCTATTGAAAAACATTATCGCCATAATGGAATAGACCTATAGTTAGTATATAATCCCTTCTTAATAAACTTGTGTGCTGTGTATTTTGCTACTGAATTAATATATTTCTGTTAAATTGGCTGGGCTGCTGTACAACTATGTATCAAGGTTCATGTAGCAAAAATATCAATACTTTTCGATGAAATTAGTCAATCTTTCTTGACATTCTGATGATATTTATGTCAATCAGTGTTATTTCAATGCATGTATATATTTATTTATTTGGGGTTTTCCGTCGTCGCTTTCAACACTGTATAGGTCATAGTTCAATGGGCAGAAGAAACTAGTACATACAGTTAGTCAAGGATCTGTACTGTAAACTGCTGTCCATCACTAAGCAACTTCCAATCTTCCCACATATGTTCCAAACTTTGAGCTACAGTCTTCAGAGGTGGGAGGCGAGTGTTTTACCATGTAGGTGGCCTCAAACCCACAGTCACAGACATGAGAATCCATGTCTCAAATGCCAATTTTTCAACCACATAGGCTCCCTTATGTCTCTCACGCATTCTTACTGTCCTTGTGTAATTATATGGCTGTAACTTTCACAGTGGTTAATTTCAAGCTTGAATTGATATTGTTATTTTTGAATTGTTTAAGTCTAGTTTCATTTTACATAAACCCTACACAAACTTACGGATGAAATAAAACATTGACCGATCTTATTAGCCAAAATGTAAAATTTACATAAAAATCTAATTTAAAATTTTAACAAGGTACATGTCACTTAAATTAATTTTCCTGTCTTTTTTCCAGGTGGAGAGATCTATTTATAGGCCTGTTCCAACCTGCAGTTCCTGCTGTGGTTCACAATTTAAAGAAATGAAAAAATACACAATCCAGGGTTTAGTTTACGATGATGTTTAATCTTTGTTTTGGGATGTGTTGCTGACGTATAAGATATTTCCTAATAGCTTTCTGATTTGGCATACATTCCCTCATAAAATATTTAGGTTTGAAAAAGATTGAAAAGGTGAAATTACAATTAGTTTATGATATTATAATTCTGATAAGGATTGGGAAAAGTTTGGGCTAATTGTAAGTCTGCAAATTCGCATAAACTGTTCTGTGTGGACTCTCACGATTGCTGTAGTTTTTGTTATTTTCATAACAGATGTCTGAACAATGTCTTTAAGATAGTTCTGATTGAAAAGATTCACTTCCAGATTCCCAAAATCCCCAAAAGAATCGGAACCAAAGGTTATGTTATACCACAGAAATGGAAAAGACCTGTAAAGGCCTTGGATATAAATGTGGAGTTAATTTTAATTTTAATAGATGCTGAGTAGGTGACATTTCCATTAGTTTTCACATTTCTGTTTTATTTTCCTTTTAGTTTTTAGTATAATTAAAGCAATATACTTTAAAATGCGATAAAGTGATCACAAGAGTTATAATAATTACAAATTACTGAGCATGTAATATCTCGCCACACATTTTCAAACTCCTTCCTCCTTAAATGCATTTAAGCCCACCACAGTGAATTGCCTGGATGAGTCTCCTCTGAGTCCTACTGGTGATTGCATTCCTTTTTCAAATAATTGACTTGATGTCCTGTATGTGTTGACAGAAATGGGGTAACAGTTACTTATCCGCAATAACATTTTTATCTCCCTCTGCCTAACTGTAAACAGTTATATATGAGCTCATAATACTGTCATAACGAACAATCATGCATATGAGCACATTGTGTTCCTGTAGAAATGTTTTATTAGGCATGGATTTTTTCTTTTCCAGTCACTCGTTGGTTCTATCTAGCCTTCCATTGGCCATGATACAATTGGAAAGATGTCATCTCATGGATCACCTAATCTCATTGAGAAGATTTAGGTTAGAACCTTTTTAAATAGATTCATCTAAAATTTCAAAGTTTTGCTTTGACTTTCATCTGACCCCAAGTGACCCCCCATTAGTTTGTCCTTTATTGACTAAGTAATGGTTTTTCTTTATGCTACCTTGATTTTCCCCCTTATATTTTCACAGATATATGGATACACAGGAAATGTAGTGAACATTATAAATTTTGTTTGAAGTAACACAAAGGTTGTCTATGTCATAGCATTTAAAATATGACTACTGATTGAAATCAAAATAACAAAACTACATCACTATCATACTTAACTTGTAAGTCATTTCAAATCTCCATCCCTGGAATTTAGATTATAATAGAGTAATAGCTTTATAGGTGTTTTTAAGAGAATTACTATTTTTGTAAATAGATAACCTATGCATAATTCAGTCTCTGTTATCACTGTTGCACTGTGGTCCCTTTGATGAAGTAAATATTTAATGAAATTATGTTTTGACTTCACAAATCTATCTCAACCAGACATTATGTTTGAGGTGTGTTTATTGTCTGTTTGCCTTTATGTTAGTTTATGTTCATGATTACTCAAAAAAATTTTAAATGTCTTTTAGCATTTTTATGTTGATAGGGCCTGAAGTACAAGGTTAATACATTTTGGGACAGAAAAAAGGTCATTAATCGATTTAAAAAAACATCCCAGGATTTGCATTCCATTTGCCTCCAATTACAATATATTTCCAATGAGTTTTTTTAAAATTTCTCACTTGGTTGTGATTTATAGTTGTGTATTATACTGTTGCATTTACAATTTAATAACTAGTGTATGAACAAGACTAGGTAAGGTGTGCCTTGCTAAAGGCACACCTTTCTTTTGAATTAGTGGAATTTGGAATTCAGATCATGATGTTGCAGTTTATATAGTGTGCATGTTTGAAAAAAATCATAGTATATTTGAGCCTTAAGCAAGGTTAGTGTGTGGCTGTAAAATGAATGAACTAAACTCTAATAAGAACTGTTGCATCTTTTTGGTCTAATTAAATGCTGTAAACTACTATATGTTTTAAAAAGTCATTGTAATTGTGGGGGAGGAAAGGGGTAGATCTGACTCATGCTAAAAGTATAACCAGTCCATATTTGCAAATAATGGCTAAATGATGTTCAAACAAGATTAGGTGATCAGCTACAATACATTTTTGTTCCTATTGCTGTCTTTCATTTAACATTTCCTTCTATTGTGTTTTTTTTCTTCAATTTCTTTTGGAATGAAATGTTAGTCAGAAATCTACCTTTAGGTTTTTACATTGACCTTTCAAATAACTGGTTTCGGTTCAAAAGCTTAGGGGTGGATTAATATAATAATTGTTCAGTTACACTATTTTCTGTGTTTAAATATTTTAACAAACCATATTTTAACATCTTTCTCTTTTATGGGTCTACCTTGAAGATAATTCTTTGCAATAGGTTTACAATTAGCATAATGGGTGTGTTTTGAGATAGGTTCAATATCTCATGCCGTTAAGTTTTTAATAAATTAGAGATTGCCCCACTAGGTTCTCAGAAACTTTACAACAGATTTATGATAACTTCACGAACCTAAAAAGATTGACAAGATGGAAAATATTGCTTTGTGACTCTTATAGATGGGTATAAGATCAAAATCGACCTGGTGAGTAGCAATTAATAAGAATTTTACACCTATTGAAAAACATTGTCGCCATAGTGGAATAGACCTATAGTGAGTATTTAATCCCTTCATTATAAACCTGTGTGCTGTGTATTTTGTTACTGAATTAATATATTTCTATTAAATTGGCAGGACTAGTATATAGCTATGTACCGAGGTTCAAAGTAGCAAAAAGGGGCCACGGTGGTAGAGTGGTAACACTCTCGCCTCCCACCTCTGCGGTCGGGGTTCGATCCCCGTCATGGCCGTAAGTGGGAAAGCTGGTAGTTGCTTGCCGTTGGTCGGCAGTTTACAGTACAGAACCCTAGCGAACTATATGTACTGGTTTCCTCTGCCCTTCCAACTACCCGTCGTGATATGACCTGTACAGTGTTGAAAGCGACGTAAAACCCCAAATAAACAAAAAAAACAATCAAAGTAGCAAAAATATCAATAATTTTTTATGAAATTAGTCAATCTTTCTTGATATTCTGATGATATTTATACCAATCGGTGTTATTTCAATGCATGTGTTTATTTAATCATTTGGGGTTTTCTGTCGTCGCTTTCAACACTGTACAGGTCATAGTTCAATGGGCAGAAGAAACTAGTACATACAGTTAGTCAAGGATCTGTACTGTAAACTGCTGTCCATCGATAAGCAACTACCAACTTTCCCACATATGCTCCAAAGTTTGGGCTACAGTCTTCAGAGGTGGGAGGCGAGTGTGTTACCACTGAGGTGGCCTCAAACTACAGTCACAGATATGAGAATCCATGTCTCAAATGCCAATTTTTCAACCACATAGGCGCCCTTATGTCTGTCAGGCACTCTTACTATCCATGTGTAATTATATGGTTGTAACTTTCATAGTGGTTAATTTCAAGCTTGAATTGATGTTGTTATTTTTTCAATTACTTAAGTTTAGTGTATTTTTACATAAACCCTACACAAACTTACTGATGAAATAAAGCATTGGCTGATCTTATTAGCCAAAATGTAAAATTTACATGAAAATCCTATTAAAAAATAGACCTTAAGAAGAATAAAAATACTTTAGACTTTAATTTCATCTGTGAGTCTAATTTAAAATCTTAACAAGGTACATGTCACTTGAATGAATTTTCCTGTCTTTTGTCCACGTGGAGAGATCTATTTATAGGCCTGTTCCATTCTGCAGTTCCTGCTGTGGTTCACAATTTAAAGAAATGAAAAAATGCTCATTCCAGGGTTTAGTTTACGATGATGTTTAATCTTTGTTTTGGGATGTGTTGCTGATGTATAAGATATTTCCTAATAGCTTCCTGATTTGGCATTGCCATGTCCTGAGAAAATATTAAGGTATGTTTTCCATAGGTTTGCGACCCATCCAATTGGTTTACAATGGACTTAAGATGAAAAAGACAGGTGTGCAATCGCTAAAAGATGGAAAGATTACTATATGACTGCAAAATAGTTTTAAGATGACTGTAAGATTGAAAAGACGAAATTACAATTAGTTTACGATGTTATTATTCTGATAAGGGCTGGGAAAAGTTTGGGCTAATTTCAAGTCTGCAAATTCTCACAAACTGTTCCCTGTGGACTCCTGATTGATGTAGTTTCTGTTATTTCCATACAAGATGTCTGAACAATGTCTTTAAGATAGTTTTAATTGAAAAGATTCACTTCCAGATTCCCAAAATCCCCAAAAGAATCGGAACCAAAGTTTATATTATACCACAGAAATGGAACATCCCTATAAGGATCT
The DNA here is from genome assembly GCA_964017235.1 of Sabellastarte sp. h YS-2021. Lineage (NCBI taxonomy): Eukaryota > Metazoa > Annelida > Polychaeta > Sabellida > Sabellidae > Sabellastarte > Sabellastarte sp. h YS-2021. Next base: position 10,492,469 of record OZ024937.1, read on the forward strand.
TGGATATAAATGTACAGTTAATTTTAATAGATGCTGAGACGGCGATATTTCCATTAGTTTGCATATTTGTGTTTCATTTTCCTTTTAGTTTTTAGTATAATTAAAGCAATATACTTTAAAATGCGATAAAGTGATCACAAGAGTTCTAAAAATTACAAATTACTGAGCATGTAATATCTCGCCACACATTTTCAACTCCTTCCTCCTTAAATGCATTTAATCCCATCACAGTGAATTGCCTGGATGAGTGTCCTCTGCATACTACTAGTGATTGCATTCCTTTTTCAAATAATTGACTTGATGTCCTGTATGTGTTGACAGAAATGGGGTAAGAGTTACTTATCCGCATTTCTATCCCCCTCTGCCTAACTGTAATCAGTTATATATGAGTTCATAATACTGTCATAACCAACAATCATGCATATGAGCACATTATGTTCCTGTCGAAATATTTTATTAGCATAGATTTTCTCTTTTCTAGTCACTCGTTGGTTCTATCTAGCCTTCCATTGGCCTTGATTTAATTGGAAAGATGTCATCTTATGGGTCACCTAATCTCATTGGGCAGATTAGGGTTAGAACCTTTTCAAATAGATTCATCTAAAATTTCAAAGTTTGGCTTTGGCTTTGATCTGCCCACCAAATGACCTGTCCCCTATTAGTCTGTCCTTTTTAGACTAAGTAATGATTTGTCTTTATGTAACCTTGATTTGCTCCCTTGGAATTTTTTTCAGATATAGGGATATACAGTAAATGTAGTGAAGCTTATAATTATTTTTGAATTAACACAAAGGTTATCTATGTTATAGCTTTCAAAATATCACTACTAATCAAAGAATAAAAGTACTTCTCTAACATACTTAACTTTCAGTTCAGTTATTTCAAATCTCCATCCCTATATTTCAGATTATAATAGAGAAACAGCTTTATAGGTCTTTTCAAGAGAATTACTATTTTTGTAAATAGATAACCAATGCATAACTGATTCTCTAAAAAGCCTTATACTTGCTTTACAGCATTTTATAAGGCCTCCTTTCTTGGTGTACATATGCCTTTAATAACATATTACTGCCTACCTCTGGTTGTTTTAGCAATTTCCAATTTAATGATAATCATGCTATAGCAAAACCCCATGAAATCTTTAATTTCAATGATAATCATGATATACCGAATCCATTAAATACGATTGATTGTAATCTACAATGATTTAATTTATTTATTTTGTTTAGGTCTTTAAGTTGGGCCTAGCACCTTATAAGTTATATTATGATGAGCAGTTGGGAGAGCAGATGAAACCAATACATACAGTTGACCAAGGCTCTGTACTGTAGACTGCTGATCAATGAAGAGCAACTGCTAGCTTTCCCACATTACCAGAATACGAACTCTGATCCCAGAGATGGGAAGCTAGTGTTATCACTCTGCCACTATGGTCCCTTAGATGAAGTAAATATTAAATGAAATTATGTTCTTGACTTTACAAAGTTTGCACATTCTTTGAACTTATTATACACCTTATTATCTAAACCAGACATTATGTTTGAGGTTTGTTTATTTGTATGTTTGCATTTATCTTTGTTTATGTTCATAATTACTCCAAAAATATTGAAATGTTTTTAAGCATTTTATGTTGATGGGGCCTGAAGTACAAGGTTCATCATCTTTTTGGGAAAGAAAGAGGTCTTTAATGGATTTAAAAAAAATATATCAGAATTTGCATTCTATTTCCCTCCATCTATTTCAAATGAGTTTTCTGGCTGACATTTCTCACTTGGTTGTGATTTTTAGTTGTGTATTATACTGTTGCATTTACAATTGAATAACCAGTATATGGACAAGAGTCTGGGTGAGGTTAGCCTTGCTAAAGGCTAATGTTTTTTTTAATTACAGAAAATGTTCAGATAATAATTTTCAGTTGCTATAGTGTACATATTTGAAAAAAATATCATATAGAGATTAGAGCCTTTAGTAAGGTTTGGTATGAGGCTGCAAAATTATTGGATTTAACTGCAGTAACACAGCTGTCACATAATTTTTGCCTGATTAAAGGCTGTAACACTGTTGTAAGGTTTTTTTTTAAATCATTGTTATTGGCTTAAATCATGGTTTAATGATACAAACAAGTTTAGGAGATAAGCTACGATGCCTTTTTGTCCCAAATACCGCCTTAAATTTATGATTTACTTCTATTGTTCAGTGAAATTCTTTTGGAATGAAATGTTATTCACAATCTTATCTTTTCATTTTCTTTCATAAACAAAATAACTAACTTCAGTTCAAAAGCTCAGGGGTCGGTAAATGTAATCATTGTTCAGTTACGATATTTTTTTGTGTTTATATATTGCTATAGACCAATTCTCTCCCTTACTGGGTTGTTCCACCTTGAAGATAATACTTTGGTTTACAACTGGGATAATGGGTGTGTTTTGAGATAGATTAGATAAGTGAGATAGGTTTAAGATCTCATGCCTTGTTTCTTGAAAAGTTTATGATAGATTTATCATAACACTACGAACCTAAAAAGATAGACTAAAGATAACAAAGGTAGGTTTGAGATCGCTGTCAGATGGGAAAGATTGCTTTGTGGCTCTTAGAGACGGGTATAGGATCGCTACAAGATCAAAAAGATAACTTTGCGAGTGAAAAGACAGGTTTTCGATGGGTTTAAGGTGATTAAAATCTGATAAGGATTGCTAGCAGTTTGCGATAATTTCAAATGGTTTAATATTGGCACAACTGTTGGTGATGGACTTACAAACGCATCCAAACGGAACACAAATCTAAATTTATATATGTGTCGAAATCACACAGAAGAACTACAATTTGCACTGATCCACCTCAGGAAACTGAACATTATGATGATACAGTTATACATCCAAATCACTCAGAGAGTGCACACCTCTGCCACTTCAAATAAAAATGTAAACGAGGGAATTCCGATTTTCTTTTATCCAGACAGTGATCCAGACCACTCTTAAAATTTGAGTGGATCGAAGCTTGACTAAGACCCCTCTTCTCATTTGTCTCAAGAAGATTCAACCAGTGGCATTCAGATATTACTCCTAACAATCAAATGGACAGACAAACGGCGATAGAAATAACACCTTTATGGCCAAGGTAGTTACAGAAAATGAATATAAAAGAGTCAGTTAAACTAAGATAAATGTTAAACAAAGTGCAGTGAACATTTTAATTCTGAATCACTAGTATCACCTACTTGATGTCATTATTTGGAGATGACAGTTTCTGAGGCAAACTGCTTAGTTACTGGTACTTGTTAATCTATGCATTTTGGTTTTAACATCGCTTTAAACACTGTACAAGTCATATCAAGACAAGTAGTTTTGTGGTCAGAGGAAACCAGTACATACATTTGGGGTCAAGGTTCTGTACTGTAAACTGCCGACCATTGGTAAAAAACTACCATCATTGCCACATAATGCCCTGGGTCTGAACCCTCGACCTCAGAGGTGGGAGGTAAGTGTGTAACCACTGCACCACCATGTCCTCTCCCCCAGCTACTGGTTACAGGATGGGCAGCAACACTGTATTGTATGTTACATTACAGTCAATTAACAACAAGTTGACACATAACCATTAGCCTGAAGAAAGGCTTATAAAATAAAATTTGGAAAATCTTGCTATCAAGCATGTTGTATTAACAGTGTGGAGAGGCAAGATTTGCTTCCAGACAGAAATATTTACTTAAAGGGCCAATGCAATGAATTTTACATTCTGATTAAACACTGGGTATATTTCAGTGAGTGTACATATAACCCAAAGAACAGAAAAACAACATCCCACAGTCTGCACAGTTAAATGTACACACAAGTTTATCTCCACATTTCTGCCTTTTCAACAAGTAGGCTGTAAAAGTATGTCAGGTCACAGCAGAAATACATACGTCATCATATGAACACATTTTCTCTAGTGTGTATGTTCTGCTTGTATATTGGTAGTGTTTATACATAAAACAATGGATTAAATTTATTTTTATCTGAAGGTTTATGATGTGAAGAAACTTCATTATTAGAAAGTTATATGATGCTTATGCATTAAAAAATAAAATTAGAATTAATTTTAATGGTTATAAAAGAGATTTAACAGAAAAAAAAAACATCAAGTTACTATTGCAGTATATACAATGTTCACTGTATAGATCATCATACAAGTAGGCTTTACATAATTTTATTATTAGTTGTACAAACTGTTTATATCAATATATACATTATAAAGGCAACTTGTGTTCAAATAGTTGCTTTTTATTTAAAGAATATCATAGTTCTATCAGTTCTAAGACAGAAAAAAATGAAAAATATCACTAAATTACTTCCAGAAAAGCCCCAACAACGTAAATGCAAAAAATAAGTATATTAGCTAATATAATAATAGTTCATAAGTATTTTATTAGCTAGTGATTAGCCTATTTAATTTGAAATTTCTTTTGATAGTAGAACTCTGTTACATGGGTTCCTGTAAAGTTAAAGTAAATAATTCAGGTTTCATGATAAGAGTTTCTATTGAAATGTAACTGCATATCTAAAATCCCTGAAAATATCTTTCTCACACATTTTCGAATTTGATATTTGTCTTTAAAGGTTTCAAAGATGTACCAATAAGTAAAAAACTCATACATAGTCAGCAATAGATAAAACTAATGATGTAATATAATCTTAAAACTCGCACATTAAATAAAAATTTTCCATTTAATTAATCTGAAGAAAAACAGCTGACTTGGTACATAACTTATTTCAATGTTGGATTACTTAATTCTTCAATTCTGCTTTTATGACAACTCTAAAAAAAATAAAAATATATCCAATATAACATATGCTTGATATTCTTATCTAGTGTTTGGTTCTGAATTTCTTTGCATTTATTTTCTTTATCTACATAGTTCCCAGTTACATAAAGATCCCCATTTAAAACTTTTCCTGCTTTGCTTTTCCTTATCATCGAATAATGACCTTATTTATTCTTTAAAAAATCATTTTTATCCAAGAACTTCGCTACTGTTAGTTTAAATAAGAATTTCTGAATGTTTCACTGTAAAAAAAAACAAATCTTTTTGACATTACATCTGAAAAAAACAGGAATTATTGCTTATGAACAAGTTACATATTTAAAAAATGCCAAAGAAAAGAACTCTACTGCTTATAAAACTAAATCTAATCCACCAGTTTAAATATTATTTTCAGATACTGGTAGTTTTTTTATTATTACTTGTTTCATGAAGTTGGAAATAAAAATAGTGAAATATGCTACAAACAATGTATAAACAGAAACAAAACTGACATCTAAGATAACACATTTTGTACAGTACAGCAGTGTGTGTGCAGAGATGGGTTCATACCATGACGTAGCATAAACAAATCTGGGGTCAAATGTTGAAATGAGGCAGACTCTTGCTTTCCAAGCTTCAAGTGAAGATTATAAACATTACACACTTCTGTGGGTTTTTTGTTTTGGTTTATATTATTTATAATATATGAATGAATTAATAGATGAAATTTGTGTTTTTGGTTGCATTGGCCCTTTAACAGAGCTGTGCATGTGTGTATGAACTGGTTCACTGTCTGGTTTTGTAAGGCCATGACAAAGAAATTTCTTCAAGGCCAAACTTATTTAATCAGTCATTAAATACAGTTCAGAGATTTTGATCTCGCCATTCATCAAGTAAAATGTGCTAAGCTTTTCTCATCACTTAAACACAGGTGAAACATAAGGGAAGTCCTTACTAGAGATTTTGGATACCTATTGGACTGTTGTGTTTCTGAACCTACTTTGGAATTTAATATCTCAAAATTGTACAGTTATAGCTTACAACTCTAAATTTGTTTTTTAATCGTCTTGTGTATTCGTGTAAACTACTAAAAATCCTGTGTAGCAAGTATTTTATTCTTACTAATTGTGAACTAATTAATCACATGTTGTTCATGAAGACTTATTTAATAAAAATTGCTTGAATTGAACTTTGAAGCTTTTGTAAAAAATTTTTGTCAGCCATCAAAAGATAATTGGACACTGCTGAAATTACCTCAGTTTCATAGTATTTTATATTATTCTGTTTGTTACACAAAGTATAAACAGCATGGCAGTTTCTATAACACAATGTATATCAAATCAAAATATCAAAGAAAAGCTGTTAAGATATTTACAGAAGCCTTGTGAGGGGCCATGGTGGCAGAGTGGTAACACTCTCGCCTCCCACCTCTGAGGCCAGGCTTCGGTTCCCGGCACGGCTTCAAGTGGGAAAACTGGTAGTTGCTTGCCCTTGGTCGGCAGTTTAAGGTCCTTGCACATTAACACGGCGCGGTGCGGCGCGGTACGATTTTTACTACATGCTGAGCAGGCGAATTTTCTTTACTTTGCACATTTGGGCAATTTTTCCAAGCGGTTTTCAGTAAACTGAAAAAAAATTTAAACTACAGCAAAAGTGGCTAGAAAAGTTAAACTTACCACATATATTATTATTATTTATTCATTTATTATAGTGACATGCACCTAAAATGCCCAGCCCATAAGGGCTTATAAGTCACTTTTAGTTCAAAGATATAGTTACACATGTGGTTGTTTTTCCAATACAAAAATAATATAATCACACATAGTCATTAAATATGTACATGTTTATAAACATTTAATACTGTTATAGCAATGAAGTATTACATACAGAAATCACTGAATAAAACAGACCAACCTGATATTATTTATAGGAGTAACACTTTTTTGAAAAAAAAAAAAAAAATGGAAATATAGTTATGAGATCAATAACAAATTAACATAAATCATTAGCTGATTATCATTTTTTCCCCTTATTTTTACGAATATTCCATGAATCATAAAGATAAACAATTAGAGGTTTTTCAAAATTATTAAGTATCAAAGACAATTGTTCCTCATTAGGTAGGTTTAAGAAATCTTTGTAAACTTGTGTTATTTTAGCAAACAATAATTTTCTTTGTTCTTCATACATGGGACAATGACATAAAAAGTGAATTTCATCTTCTACAGAATTCATATTGCAAACCAGACATGTTCGTTCTTCTACATTGAGTTTTCTGTAAGTTTTTGATTTAGGATCCTTGGTTAAGTGGTAACGACCAGTTTCTATGCGCAAGGGCAATACACCAGTCCTAAATTGTGCAAAGAGTGATCTTTTAAATTTAGGCATAAAACTTTGAAGATAATTGGCTGGCTGTAGATCAGTTTTAAATATCTCATAATTTCTAAGTTTTGGCTTTGATTTCACATCTGCTCTCCACTCTTTTTCTGCTAAATTAAACAATATTGATTTTACTATTTTGAGATTAACTATATTCTGATGCATAAAGTCTTCTGTCATATCCAAATAACTGAAAATATTTTTAACACTTTCTGACCAGTTTGATTTATGATTTTTAAGATCCCACAGGAACACTATTTTAGTTAACCGGCAGTTATCCATTTTTTGAAGTCTATTCCAAAATCTGATTGCACATATATATCTCCTAAACTTACAAGGTAACCAACCCATCTCCCCATTTAGAGCAGGAACAGGGGTGAACCCATGCACTCCCAGAAAATATCGCATAGCCCTATTTTGAACAAGATCACATTTAATTAAACATCTAATACCCCACGGTACATTTCCTATGATACCCTCACGTGCAATTTAATCCCTTCACAATGAAGAGCCTTGCCCTTGACCAGTATCCTTTTATAATACTGATTACACCCCCTTTCAATTACAAAGTTCTGCCTATGATTGTCTACATATATTGCCATTGACATTCCTTCCTCCGTTTAAGTACTTAATCCATCTACAAACAAGACCCTTGGCCAGTGTGTCCCTTCTAGAATTATGTTAATTGCAATCTTCATTAAATTAAACCCTTTTATGTGTCTATATTGACACACACCATATTTTGTCATCTATCAGCCAGTAGTTAATCCCTTCACAATGAGCCTGTGTGCTTGCATTTAGGTTTCCAATTAATATATTTGAGTAGAAATATGTTGGAAATCCAAAAATCTATAAAAACTTGGGGGAAAACAGTAAAAAAGCCGCGCGGTTTTTCGGAAAATTAGAAAATTTTTCTAAATGGAAAATCCGCACCGCACCGCTAGCTGCCGCGCCGCATATGTGTGTAAGCAGTGAACTACTTCCTTTATTTCTAAATGGAAAAATCCGCACCGCACCGCTAGCTGCCGCGCCGCATATGTGTATAAGCAGTGAACTACTTCCTTTATTTCTATTTTATTTAGCCGCGCCGCGCCGCGCTGGTGTGCAATGGGCTATAGTACAAAACCCTTACAAGCTGTATGTACTTGTTTCCCCTGCCCTTCCAACTACACGTCATGATATGACCTGTATAAATAAATAACCTAAAGTCATGTAACCTTTTGAAAAATTACAAAATCTTCTAAATAGAAATATCCAGCATCTGTTCAGCTAACATGTGAAAGTAAAGGAATACCATGCCATGCATGTATACAATGGGCTTTAAGCTGTTATTTTAACTCAATGACCTTGGTCATGCTTAAACCCAGATATTCTTCTCTGTAGTCCACCCCATTACCACTAAATGATACACCACTAATGAACCTTATGTAAATGTCATCATTTTAAAGGCATTACAGTTTCAAAAAATAACAGGAAGGCTGCTTTTAATAAATTTGCATAGTTAATGCACATCCATGCAATGACTGTTTTCTAAAATTAAACAAAATCACATGACTTGGGGATGGTTTATAAAGAACAAAGTTCAGAAGTTGAGTCAGAACTTGTCCTATTGTTTTCAAACCTTAAAAAATAATAATTAATGTCATTTTAAATTTAATATAGCATGGTTTCTTTATTTATATTTATGTACATGCTGTTGTGAATCAAATTAACCACAAATCACAAGAACATTTAAGCATTTCGCAATAACTACCACTGTAAACTATGTAAAATTTGACTTTTATTTTATTTTGTGACAAATGTACATATGCAATTGATATCTAGAGTAAATTATTAAGATTTCCAATACAGAATCATCTTCAACGCAAAAATGATTGATCAATTACTGATTGATTTGGGGTGCTTTCAACACACTTTTTAGGATCATATCACAATCAGTAGATGAGAGGATGGAGGAAGCTGCTGCGTACTGGTTGGTCAACATTCTACATTGAAACCCAACAGGCACTAACAAGTGACTGTCAAATTTTCAACTTCAGATCAGATAGAGAATTGAACCATAGCCCTGGGGCTTAGGATGAAAGTATATAACCCACACTACTTTGTTATCAGAAAATTTACCATGGAAATTTTCACTTTTATCTCAGGTAAAACGAAAACATGCTTTTAGATCATCAGAAGCAATTCAATGGAGCAGCCTCATACATGAAATTTAAAGAAGGGGCAAATGGGTGAAATAGGACATTAATATATGCCATTAGTCTATGGAATCTCTGAGCTGCCATTTTTTTGTTGTTTTTTTTTTAATTTAGTATATTGAATCAAGTTTGTGTGTATAAGAGCAGGTAATAATTATGTACAATCAAATCAGAATTGTGTATAATCAAACACCTGGGGGATATGTCATAAATACATACGACAATACTGATGTCCTCAGTCGCTTAGTGAGTTACCAGGTTTGGTATTTGAACACAGACTCTCCCCTCTGTATGGGGTTTGACTCCAACAAGTGACAATGCTGAGGACCTTTACAAACATGTCCCTGGCTGTAGAATGAGATGCAAAACATCAACTTTGACTTTTGACCAACGTTGATATTGATGCTAGTAAATCACTTTGAGAAAGTGATACAGAGGGCTAAGTTCAGAGCTAATCACTCCTATTGTGATTAACATTCAGTCATTTTGGACTGGTCCTCACGATTGAGCTCTTCTGCTACCCTGGCACTTATTAAGCTTTCTCGTGCATTTCTAAAGTTGTGTTTGAAAAAGAATTTTTAATCCAGCCCCCCCAGCCCCTGAAGTTCAATAATATATTGTCGTTGTACGGAAGTTCGATCGCTTAAGAAAATTGATTTGAAATATACGAATAAAAGAATAATAAAAAGTGTTATTACGTTTTGAAATGTACAATATGCGTAAAAATATCTGCATTATAGTTTTGCTAAGTTGTTTTTATTTGAAATAATCTAAAATATAAAGATTTTATTCATACTTGAAATTTTTTAGATGTATTTTAGATGACACCAGTGACCACATTGGTCACACTGAGCCCATTTTATGAATTCAATGCCATGATACTGCCCTTTTGATTTTGGTGTGAACTGTCTACAAACACAACACAGTTCACTTTCATCGAAATCACTGTCATCACTAGCATCTTCTTGATTATCAATCGCCAGGTTGATATGAGAAGGCCCTGGTTGGTTTATGTTTGGAGTACATAGCTGCATGGTGGTCTTGGAGGAGCTTTGCAAAGGTGCATTTGTTTCTTGGTTTTTGGATAAAGATGGAGGTTTGGATTTTGATGAGGAAGGTTTGGATGTTGTATTCTGCAATGCAATGTGGCTTTGGATCTGGTCAAAAGTTTCATCCTCGGTTATGCATCTGCCTCCAACCTTTTTGCTGAGGGTGTTGCGAGATTTTCTTGAGCTGGTTTTGACATTATGTAGGACGTCGTGCTGTCATAAGAAAGATGCCAAATTTGAACATGTGTTTTCAATATTTTGATGCTCAGAACTGATTGTGCTATCGTTCTTCTTTCTGAACACTTCCTGTGGTATTGTTTTGTCCTGGTCATAAGCTGTAGGATTTAATGGAAAAATGCCTGTTTTTTTGAAGGATGCCTGCAAATTTTGAGGTGAGAGGGCAGATACATATGATTTTGAAGCGATTTGTGCAATATTATGCTTTCCAATTACCTGTCCAGGGTGGTTTTTCAGCCAAGCATGAGAGGAAGAGTTTATGATTCTTTGGAAAGGACCAAAGCAGCCCACATCAAGTGGCTGCAAAACATGGCTGAGGTGAGGAGGAAACAACATCAGGTGAATATCATTTTGCCTGGCCCATGAAATAAGTGTTGGATTTACATGCGACTTGTGACCATCATATAAAACCACTTTCTGACCACTAGGCATGTATTTCATCAGGTGAGTTGTCATGTACTTGTAAAATACATCAGAATTTGACCAACCAGGGGGTGACATACAGGCATTTGTACCCGGACATGTGTCATTTAACCACTCAGGATTCAATCTTGTACCCTTAAAGCAGAAATATGGAGGAACATAGTGACCCAGAGCATTTCCGGCACCGATCAAAGTACATCCCATCCGTGGTGATGTGATGGCCTGAGGGGATTTAAGGCTGATCGAGGACAAGACATGTGGTGGTTTATGTTCAGTTGAAACATATTTCTCATCCACATTAAACAGTCTCTCTGGAGAGTTTGCCAAATCATATTTCTCAAAGATATCTCTAAGTTCATCAAAGTAGGCAGAAATTTTGGATGGATCAGATGCTTGAGCTCTAACACTAGCTAGTGAGCTTGGTTGAGTTTTCTTTAACTCTGGCCACCTTCGGATGAAACCATTATACCATTGTTGTGAAAGTTTTGGCTTTTTCAACACTCCAATAGAACTGAGGAACTCACTGGCAAGCTGAATTACTTGAGATCTTGTGTAACCATAACCCAATGATGATGATGATTTGATGTGCTCAACAAACATTTTCTCAACCTCAATGGACATTACTGGTCTTCTACCACTTTTGACAACATTAACACTGACTCTGCCATCAATGCGATCTCTTAAGGTTGTTAGAGGAACACCAAAGAGGGCTGCTGCTTTTCGAACCGAAATTTGGTTTTCAGAGATATATTTGCATGCTTGTGATAATTTTGAGATGTCATAAGCCTGATAAGATCGCCTGCATAGCTGTTTGGGTGCTCCCTAAAAGATACAACAAATGGTCTTCAGCAAAAATGTTACTTTAGCATAGTTTTCATCCAACTTTAATTTTGAAAAAAGTGGTGACATCATTTGATTGATTTTTCATCTCAGTCAGGTAAGTAAAACATCTCTGATAAAAATGCAATTTCTTTAAATTTTGCAATGAAAAGTTCTTTAAAAACAATTTTCGATTGTGCAACAACAATTATTACATCTATTTTTGCAAAGAAAAAATAAAAATACCTGTTTTTTCCTCATTTTGATGCAAAAACATAAGAATAAAATAATTTTCGGCAAGATTGTTTACATTCGAAACGTCAGCAGCCTTCCGTTCCTCATACAACCATTCAAAACGAAGCAAATCAGAAGAAAACGAAGCCAATCGACATTTTGTCCATATCGAACTTAAGTACATTGATGATACTTTACTAAATGGTGAGCTCTTATTGTGGTTTTTATCATGTAAGTTTTAATGTGTTAGTGAACTGATAAAAGTAGAATGCCCAAGAAAATATTTTATTCATCTTGCTGCATATTGTTACGAGTCTTGTTAACAAATCTTGTTGAATTTGCTATCCACCTTGCACATTGAATACCTCTCGTGGACACACTCTCCTGAGATCTTCAGATCTCGTCCATGTTCTATTCTCGTGGCTTGGAATAATGACTGTAGGGCACACTTTTCACACGAGCATACTAAAGACCTATATAAAGTCATACAGATCATAGATGTATATCTGGATGATTTTTATGTTCAATACACCCATTTACCCACTAATATATTGACATTGATAACTTCAATTTACAACCAAAAAACTTGTTATCTATCTGAGTCAAATCACTGATATCAGTTAATATAAAAGATGAATGGCATTTTACAGTTTCCGTAGGCCTTAATACTTCTTTAAGCAGTTAATAACAAAACAGAAAGTTAACTTTATTTAGTTGCAAAATTTGGGGGAATATTTTGTGGAAAATTGCATAATTCACATGAAGTGGCATCCTACATGTCAAATATCTGAAGTATGATTCATTCAAGCCTTTTAGGAAAAATTATGTCATTATAATTAAAAAAAAATATTCCTGTTCTTGTTTTAAACTTGTGAAAACAATTTTGCTGCAAAACTTTACTGTAAATCCTGTTAAGACTCTGGGGTTACATAAATGCATATCTTTTAGACAAAAAACATTTGTGCTGAATTACAAATGTCAGGAAATTTCCCCCTTGTCTGCCCTGCTACCTTGGCTAGTATCAAGTTGACATTTTATCAGTCAGCTTTTCTTAAAATGTCTTGCTGATGTATTGTTTTGTAATTTATTATCTTGAGAGAGACAAATGAATCTACTCAATTCCAAGTTCTCTCTTTGAATAAATACTAAAATGTGTCTATTAATGGGGGTGTTCCACTGGAGGTGACCTGTGGGGTACTAGGTATTTTTTGTGCGTTGGGAGCAATCTTTACAGAGTCAGTTAGGGTCGGTTGTAGTTTCCTAGCTTGTCCTGGTGGATGGGCCAAATAGCAAACATGTTTGTTATTTCATCGAACCTCATCGACTCTGCATCTGCACAGAAAGAAATGACACTGAAACAGAGGCTGCTGGAGGGAAGGCGGTGGCATCACTGTCATGATACAAGAAGTGGCACATGACCAATATCTATCTCATTGATGATGAGGCTATTGTGCATTTTGAGAAGGACCGCAAGGAGTTGTATGTCAAGACTAGTAAATATTTCAAGGGCAAAGCAATGAAGGAGTGTCTCTGGGAACAGTTTGCCAAGAGTCGCAAGCTGTCTGTAAAGGTGTGCAAAGCCTGGTTTGACTCACAAAGGACACACTACCAGAAGCCGAAGCAGTCAAAGTCTGGACAGGCCCCAAAGAAGAGGAAGGGGTCAGCAAGTTGTCATCCTTCAAATCGCAAGCCTGAGGAGACAGTGCTTCAGTTACTATGGCACACGACATATCACGAGCCTCCACTGACACAGAGAGTATGGAAATAAGCATGCAGTTAACAGACACCACATTACAGCCTCAACAAGTCAGGGACCCCAATGCAGCTCCAGGGTGCTCTTCAGTCAACCAGCAAGTCATGGACCAATTCACACAGATGAGAACCATGCTGTCATCATTCCTCGATCAAAAGCAGGAGACAACAACACATACTGCCCTCTGCAACTACCTGGCGTGGAAGATGGAGGGATCAGTGGAGAAAGACTTTCAGATATTTAGAAAGGAGGCTGTCAAGCTCCTGAGCAACATACAAAGCAAAGCAGAAGAACGTGGTTGTCAGCTCCAGCAGCCACAGCAACAGACACTTTAACGTAGCTCAAGTGCAGCTTCAACTTTGTGCTGCAACATTTCAACGGCCACAGAAGCCAGCTCAAGCTGCAAGGGAATACATCTTAACCATCCCAGAGACACAGATGCCTTCAAGCCAGGTCATCCAACCCGCTCAGCAGTGCCTAGTGGTAAGCAAAGGACAGCAGCAGCAATCCCATGGGCATCTGACTTCCTTCCTTGTCATTGACGACCAACAACAGGCTGGACCTTCAAGACCCCTTACGTTCACATTGATACCAATGAAGCACTTCAACTCTCCATCAGTTGCCTCAACTACTTTCAAGTTTCTTCCGAAATCTTCAGTCTATGATGAGCTACCAACAGATTGACACACACCAAAACCTTTTTCACCAGCCAACAAACCAGCACCAGCTGCCTCTCCTCCACCCCGCCTCACAGCAAGACCATCAGCTGCCACCAGCCCAGCGTCTGCCTTGTCTGCATTCAGCAGAGGCCAAATCGCATCTGCAGTAGAACATATGCCAAGTGTTCAATCAGTCCTTCTCAGGACCACTGCTGTTAATCAATCAATTTAAGGTCCTTTTCTGGACCACATGAATCTTCCAAAAACAATTAACAAGCTGCTGTTCTAAAGAAGTTTCCTAACAAGAAGCATTACACTGCCCCACACAAATTAGAAAAGACATTCAAAACTCCCCAAATGATAATGAATTTTAACTTCAGATTAAAATTGCTAAAAACAATAACAAGGCCGGACTTGGGGGTATTTTAGCATTTGGATTCGGCCTTGTGACCTTTGACCCTTTGCTAAACATTTCAAATTCCCCTAATCAATTTTTGTGATTCTGAACTTTAAAATATTTGAACAAGTTTTTTTTTTTTTTTGGGGGGGATGTATTTGGACATAGCTTGGGTTGAGTATTTTAAAGAGAGGACATGTGATTCAGTTGTAAGTATTTTTGTAAAAAAATTAAATGGATTTGGTTTGGAAATTTGTTGGAATTTGTAGTACTTACTTACTTTAACCGTAGGTTTCAAATTGTTTGGGGTGGACAGTGTAGAGGGACCAGGAAAAAGACATCACCTCCACGGATAAAGGTCACCATTTTTAGCTAAATAGGACAAAAATACCACCCCTTTAGTCTTGAAGTAGGTGAACCACAATTCATTTAAATAAATTTTCATTGCCAATCTATCTATAGACATTATTATGTAAAGCAGTTTTATCATTGTAAAAACATGCCAGAAATATGCGAGTGTTGTCAATGATCTTCTATCCTTTGTAACTATTTTGAATTTATATCAAATGAAATAATGTGCCAAGTTATAGATAGTAACAGTATATTTAAAAAAGTCAAATTTCTGAAAGATATTTGTCCAAAATAAAGTCTTTGGTGGTAATCTAATCTCAGGGCGTCACCTCTGTGTGAACCTACTCCAAAAAACAATGCCAGAAGCCTGTAATAATAATTTTACATTCCTAGCGAAATTTAGATTCCTTACATCTGCGCATTTGATAAGGAATGCTGAAAAAATATTTTAAACATAACCACATAACTTCTTTGATACAGTATCCTGTATATTTACAAAATAAGATAAAATTACCCCTCCCAGGTGCTATCGACTAGAAACATCTTTATGCAGAATACAGGATTTTTCAAAAATGTATGCCTTCCGAGAATTGCACATTTTCCAAAAGTGCCCCCCCCTCTCCCCTGTTAACATCCTCCACACAGTTTCTCAAGTGTATTTGGCTGGGTGTGAGAACCTTAGCCTTTATCTGGCTTTAGTCCAGGAAAGAAACGGATTGACCTACCGCTTGTTGCAATAGTTTGTTTCTGTGGTTTTTTTGGTTTGCTTGTTTGGAAGGTTACTTAAATGACATATTAAAGGTCAAGAAAAATGTATTTATGAGAAGATACTTTCTAATGACAGCAGGTAGGAGACCTTTCTGATAGGTAAAACAAACTTTTCAAAAATGGTGTGTGTGTCTGACATTGATTCAGGAATAGATTAAAACCTCAATTATCTGGTCAAAATCCGAGGTCTGTGGGGTTAGCAAGTGCCTAATACTAATTATCCAAATTGAGAGGAGCTGGGGAGGGGGGGGGGGCAACCTCAAAATTTAGTTTTCTGCATCATTTCTATTCTTTCCTGGTATTTTAGTCAAACAGAGGATGTGATCTAAACAAAATTCCATAAAGTTAGGACTTTACAAGCCTTTATTTTAATAAACACCTCACAATGAAATGTTATGAAAATATGCATATGTTAATCCACTTTCCTTACAGAGAGGTTAGAACATACTGTTACATTTTTTTAAAGGAGTGAGTTCCAAATGATCCATGGCCAAGGTCAATTTTAATGGCTTCACAAATTATATTGAAGGTGTTTCTTATTATTTGATCATGGCTAAAATATTTTGTCTATCAGTCAACATGCTAATCCAGATTTCTCATCATGTTAGCCAGAATCTGATTGGCATAAGCACAAGATAACTTGATGTCATAATATATATTTGGATGTATATACAAAAATTTTTCATTCAAAATCGCTTTTGCATCAAACATTTGTTGCACTACTAAGATATCAAACTTTTTGCCTGAATCAGTTGGGTGTAAATATTCCTATCAAAAATATTTTTTTTAAATTTTATCAATATTATTTATGAAAATAAGAATGTGTAAGGCAAAGGCATTAATCAGTCATTTTTGTAATAGTAGGTGATCAGGTGACAGCTGTCCACATTGAATGAACACAGCCCATTGTTATTGTTCAAGCAGTGAACTCAATCTGGGACTCTTGTGCACATAAATACAATATATGCCTGAACTCCTTAAAATACTATTTAGACTTGACATTTTTAGTTGTGTATATCTTTTGGTCATTACTTGACAACTTAACAATAATGAATTCCCTCATTTGACATACCACTTGCAGTTGAAAAATAAGTCTGAACATTCTGTCCAAATAAATTTAATTATATCTGAACATTCTGTCCAAATAAATTTAATTATATCTAGGATTTATTAAGTAGCTGTCTTGAAAAAACAGAATTTGTCAGTTATTTTATTTCTCCTGTATATCCTGGCTTTTTTTATTTATTTTTTTTTTTGAATATCAAAATGGCAGATAAATAATTAGATATAAAGTGTCATATTAGGTGTTTTGTAGGAAAAGAGATAAAAAGACCTTCTATAGGAAGGTTCCTGCCTGTATTGTGTTGTGAAAGAATGAACTCAATCTAATACTCATTTGTATATAAATATCGCAGTGGTTGTACTTAAAAAAGTTCATAGTCATATATGCTCAAGGCCTAAAGAAAGGGTTTATCCAACATTAAACCCGGGGCAACGCTGGCAGAGTGGTAACACTCTTGCCTCCCACCTCTGAGGCCGGGGTTCGATTCCCGGCACGGCCTCAAGTGGGCAAGCTTGTAGTTGCTTGCCGTTGGTCGGCAGTTTACAGTACAGAACCTTGACCAACTGTATGTACTGGTTTCCTCTGCCCTTCCAACTACCCATTGTGATATGACCTGTACAGTGTTGAAAGCGACGTAAAATCCCAAAAAAATAAACCAACATTAAACCCATATGTGAGGGTCAATATTTTGGTAAATAACAGACTTACTATTTAAAAAAATAAATTGTTGTACAATGTATATTTTAATATTTAAATACCCACGAGGTCCAGAACATTAAATTCGACATCACAAACTGAAATTCTTTCAAATTTCATTGGAATGTTTTTATTAATATATTTTCTTTGAAATGTGACTACTTTAGTGACTAATTCAATATTGTAAGTTTTACTTCATAATTTTACAGGCTCACCTACTTCAGTGAATGGAAAATAAGTACTGAATTGTTAATTAGTACCCAATATAATGGTGATTGCAATGAAAGTCTGATGTTAAAACACAGCTCTTCAACATAGTTTCTGATTACACTCATAATTTCTTTACAATCCCTAGAACAAGGAAAATCACGAGGCCTAATCTCAGACGGAGACACTGGATTAACTGCGTTCTTGGTCTCACTGAAGTTTTGAGTCAAAATCTGTTTCCCCGAAGCTGACCGGCCAAAGCAAAACATTTCAACTTACTGATCTCTGCATATTCTTCCACTTTAGTTTCTTTTCAAGATGCATACTTTGGAGTATTTAATGATATAATTAGAAGCAGAATCGGATTTGATTGTCATAAACATTATTCCATTTGATTGTACTGACATCGAGCACAGCAGTTGAGACCTAGTTAGGATTTAAGTCCGCCTTGTGAGTCTGGTCCCACGAGTCACCTCCTTAGTTCTCTTAAAGCTGAACCTTGTCACAGCCAAAGTGTATATTGAGTGCCTTTGTAAAATCATTTTCAGTGAAAGCCTGAAAGTCATAGTTTTAAGTCAAGGTTTATGCCATATGAATAAACTGGATTACTAAGTAACTTTTAGTGTCTATTATTGTGGCCATAACAATTCTCATTTTTAATAACTAAACCAGCTTATTAAACTTTTTTGAAAATGTGAAATGTTATTATTTAATAAGAATATATCATTTGAAGTTATAACTATGTTTAATATGTAGGTAACCAGAAGGTATTTGATACAAAAACAGCAATGTCTTAATACTTGTAGGCTTTATTTAGAAAAAGATAGAAAAATATAATAAATATTCAACAATGATTAAAAAAATATAAAAAATATAACAAATATCCAACAATTAAGCAAATAAGATACAATATCAATAGTATTTAAAGTATTTAAATAGTTTACATACTTTCCCCTCAGTTCCTCATGCAAAAAGTGCAGATCCCCAATCAAAAAGGCCTGTAAAAGGTTTTTTACCTCAATACCTTTCATTGAAGTAAATTTATAGATTGGGCCTGTGTCAATATATATTATAATTTAAATAAATTATTTAAATAAAATATTTGCTCATTCTTCAGATTGAAATGGCTTAAAAATGAGTATCTATTATAGGAATAATATGCGAGTTTTGTTTTTGTAGAAGTTACCAATGCACAAAACATGGACTAGAAAGTATTTTTGGCACACAATTTACTATAATTATTTTGTAAATACAATATACTTTGCAAGGACTATTCTATAGCGAAAACTGCAATTTCACTGCATCATTATGCCCCTACCTTCCTCAGAAATAACACAAACTCCAAAAATTACAAATATCCATTCAGAATATCTATCATAATATCAATCATATAGGAATCACTGAACACAGTTTTACTACAGCAGTAATGCCTCAGAAGTTAATGAATGCAATGAAAAGGTTATACATACGAAATGACATACAAATATGAAGTGATCAATTAACAAAATTAACATATTTAGTTTTTTTGCATTGTTTTCCAATTTTTACTTTAACTATGGAAACTTTAACTACATTCCCAGTAATTCACTTCTGTAACCTTGTAGAATTTTTTATAATGTCTGCAGAGCAATACCTAATTTAAAAGTCTAAAGTGTGGGATTTTATGTCCATTTCTAAAACCAAGGTTAAATCATAAGGCTCAGTTTTCACACATGCTAGAATGAGCCAGGGCAGCATTAACTAAAACTCTTAGCCATGCATTTCAGATTTTAGCTTAGTCCTTTTGTCATTTTGTGAAAACCGTCGGCGGATTTGAACCCATGATTACAGAATACCAATCTTCTGGTCCTAATAATACAGAACCATAGAGGGTTCAAATAATACCTAACACTGCAATGCATACTATAGTTACCACAGTAAACTGCTTAACACCTATCTACCTGAACAATATTAAGGTTCTTTGTATCTTCCAATAATTATCTATTAACTACATCACATACAACATTAGAAACATATATATATAAACCATCGAAATTATTCAGATAAAAGCAAACATAGTCAGCCATGATTCATCTTTATTTGCAAAAATATATCTGCAAAAAATATAGTTTGTTCACACATTTAATATACAAATGTGCAAGACAATATAACAGCAACTAGGGATACAGTTAATATCCAAATGTGTATGATAATACAATAGTTATTTTAACACAATTCTTTATCTACATCTACACATAAGCCTTTGTTTGCAACACCTTCACAAAACAAACAGTGTTTATAAGGTTATAAAGATATATTTTGATGAGCATTTCATTATGTGCATAGTAATGGACTCAGTCATGAAATCAAGGTGAATTTAATAATGTACATATATTTAAAAATTTGAACAAATGTTTAATGCTACAAGTTACAATGGTAATGACCCATTTGCATTGGAATGATGAAAAAATTAAATGCTTAAAGTTATGAAGCACCCTATCCTTTCCCATTGCCTTGCGTCTATATTTACCTGTTCATAAATGGACATTTAATCAACTTGTAAAATGCTGATGTGAAATTCGCCAATTTCACACTGACATGGTAAATGGAACAAAGCAGTATGATAAACAGTAGCCAACATGGATAGTAAAATTATATAGATTCTAGTTCCACTGTGAAGAATTTGCCTCCTGACTACCACCATAGTATGGTCAAATGCATAATCATATTGGTCAAACAACTTGCATTTTGGTTATAGAGGTCGGGAATGTTATAACATATAACATGATAAGCCACATTAATGTGCCAATTAATACTAATACACTAGAAAGATAAAGACTTGGTGCTACAAGCTTTCTTTGTGAGTTGAGTGGTGATAGTTGCAATTTTATGGTTTTACAATGTTACAATGAATGTCTCAAGTTATAAGCTGACTGGCTCTTACAATTAATCAGAAAAGTAGAAATAGAGTTTAAGGGACAATATGAATCTGAATTCATAACCAGGGGTACACATTGCCAGGGTCGTGACTTACATAACTAGATGCATTATTTGTGGGCACCATGTACAGTTAATGCATACATATACAAATATTTACATGTGTATAAACATATCCACCATCTTAATCACACACAAAAAAATTAATTTATCAACACATAAGCAAAGTACTGATGATATGAATAATTAAGAACACATTCTGTTACCAGTCTTTATTCTTATTTTCACATGTTTGATGTTTAACTTACACACAAGCAAATATGTTGAACCACTCATAAGCAAAAAGAAAGCTTATTTATATATGCCATGCAGAAGTAGGGATTTTGTTGAACAACTATAATTTGAATACTTTAATGTGATATCATGTCATGTAAGTGATCATTTATTATGATGCTTCTTGAAAGAATCCAAGTTATAAGCCCAAAACATTAAGAGAAAACTAAAAATTTCTGAATTAAATGATAAAAATCCTGTTTACAAACTTGGACATAACATATAAATATATATATATATGTCATAGTGATGTACAATTACAAAGACAAAAAAAAACACTAAATCACATGGCTCATGCTTGGGTTTAAGATACATTAATAGCTACTGGTAATTAGAAAGGAGCTGCACATTTGAACAAAGATTATTCAAAACTAGAACTAGCGTATTGGAGAACTGATCAAATTTGTATCCACCAGAAAGACAAGTCACCCAAGCCAGTGAATTATTATTTGACCTTCAAGGGGCCCAAGGCCAAATCTGACCACATCAGAAGATTCCCAGCCCATGATTTTCCATATGTTGGTTTCACATCAAAAACCTTTAGAAAAATAATAAGCAAGTTGTAAGCAGTTTTAAGTTTGGCTTTTAAGGTCAAATCACACCACATCAGAAGATTCGTAGCCCATGATTTCCTATTATTTGGTTTCACATTGCAAACCTCTAGAACCAATAGTAAGCGAGTCATAAGCACTTTTAAGACCACTACATGGTGCACTATGGAATTTCGTGGATGACCTTGAATTAAGAGCTTCAAGATCAAATGTCTGCATGGTTGAACAGGACATGTATATCTATTATACATAGCAACAACTATGAAAAGACACAACATTCTACGTGTCAGAACCAGCCAGCAGAAAAAGTAGATCATTTTCAAAGAAATGCCCGTGGTGTCCATCTTGTTTTCTTAGAATGAGGCTAATTTCAGTACCAGAGAAGCTTACCTCCCAATGAAGATATCCAGCAAATTTGATGCAGCTAGCTGGTGTAGTTTACCTCTGAGAGCATTAACTTTATGCTTAGGCCAGTGGCAGCATAGGAAATGCTAAACCAAAGTATCCACCAGATGCATGCAGCGAAAAAGTTCACAATAAAGATTAGAATTATTTTTGAAAAAGACAAAGCCATGGATAAACCTAAACAAGCAATCAGTGCCCGTGAACGGGCTCTGTGTCAGCTGACTGTGTGTTTTGAGTTTCAGAGTAGAACTGACAGAAGAAAAGGACACAAAAGTTGTGCCCTGGAAATGTTGTTTAGAAGGAAAGTTAGAAGGTAACTGTTAAGGTGTAAAAAGTAAGTTGAAAACATATTTAAAGAAAATATTGCAAATGCAATAGTTTTAATTTTACTATGTTATAGCTGACCAGAAAATAGGTGAATAACATACTGAAATTAGACCTACCGCATCGGAGAACCGACGCAAATTGTATCCACCAGAAAGAAAACTCACCAAAGCCATTAAAACATGCTTAACCTTGGAGAAGCCCAAGGTGAAATTTGACCATATCAAAAGATTCTTAGCCCATGATTCCTATAGGTTGGTGTGACATTGCAAACTTCTAGGAACACAAATAAGCAAGATATAAGCACTGTTAATTTTGGCTATCCTCATTTGACCTTGAAAGAGGGGTCAAAGGTCAAATCTGATCACATCAAAAAATTCCTAGCCCATGATTTCCTATAGGTTGATTTGACATTGTAAACCTCTAGAACCAATAATAAGCGAGTTAGAAGCACTTTTAAGTTTGGCTATCCTTGTTTGACCTTGAAGGAAGGTTCCAAGGTGAAATATGACAACACCAAAAGATTCCGCGCCCATGATTTTCTATAGGTGGGTTTAACATCCCAAATCTCTAGGACCAATAATAAGCGAGTTATAAGCACTTTAAGTTTGGCTATCCTCGTTTGACCTTAAAGGAGGGGTCCAAGGTCAAATCTGACAACACCAAAAGATTCCAAGCCCATGATTTCCTATAGGTAGGTTAACCATTCCAAACCTCTAGGACCAATAATAAGCGAGTTAGAAGCACTTTTAAATTTGGCTATCCTCGTTTGACCTTGATGGAGGGGCCCAAGGTCAAATCTGACCACACCAAAAGATTCCGCGCCCATGATTTTCTATAGGTTGGTTTACCATCCCAAACCTCTAGGACCAATAATAAGCAAGCTATAAGCACTTTTAAGTTTGGCTATCCTCGTTTGACCTTAAAGGAGGGGTCCAAGGTCAAATTTGATCACATCAAAAGATCCCCAGCCCATGATTTCCTATAGGTTGGTTTATCATTCCAAACCTCTAGGACCAATAACAGATGAGTTATAAGCACTATTAAGTTAGACTATCCTCGTTTGACCTTAAAGGAGGGGTCCAAGGTCAAATCTGACCACACCAAAAGATTCCCAGCTTATGATTTCCTATAGGCTGGTTTACCATCCCAAACCTCTAGGCCCAATAATAAGGGAGATATAAGCACTTTTCATGACTGACAAAGAAAGGCCTGTGGCGGCCATCTTGTTTTTTCAAAATGAGGCCAAAAATATTTCCAGTCAAGATTTTATAATGAGGAACATATCCTGCTATCCGGTGGATAAAACTAAATAATGCAAATGTAATAGTTTTAAAGTTACATGTGATTTACTCAACAGTGATAGCCTAAAAGTAGCTATTACTCAGCTATGCCATGAGCTACAGGTCTGAAATTTTACTATGTTATAGCTGACCCAAAAGTAGCTGAATAACATTTTTTACACAAAATTCTCTAAATGTAACACTTTTCAAGTTACAAGTGATTTTACTCATGATGGAAGTTACTGAAAAGTTCAAAGTAGCTGTTACTCACTTAGCTATTGAGATAGACAGCGTAGTTACTCACCATGCTGTAACTATGGGAAAAGTTGCTGAATAACATATTTATACACAATGCTCTAAATGCAATACTTTTCAAGTTATAAATGATTTAGTGTTGAGTAAGAACCTCAAGCTATTAATCAGCTATGCAATGAGCCAGAGGTCTGAAATTGTACTATGTTATAGCTGACCCAAAAGTAGCTGAATAACATATTTACACGAAATTCTCTAAATGCAATACTTTTCAAGTTACAAGTGATTTACTCAACAGTGATTACCTAAAAGTAGCTATTACTCAGCTATGTCATGAGCTACAGGTCGGAAATTTTACTATGTTATACATGACCCAAAAGTAGCTGAATAACATATTTACACAAAATTCTCTAAATGCTATACTTTTCAAGTTATAAACGATTTAGTGTTGAGTAAGAACCTCAAAGTAGCTATTACTCAGAGTATGCAATGAGCCACAGGTCTGGAATTTTACTATGTTATAGCTCACCCCAAAACAGAAGAATAACATACGAAACTAAATACTCTAAATGCAATACTTTTCAAGTTATAAGTGATTTACTCAACAGTGATAACCTAAAAGTAGCTATTACTCAGCTATGCCATGAGCTACAGGTCTGAAATTTTACTATGTTATAGCTGACCCAAAAGTAGCTGAATAACATATTTAAACAAAATTCTCTAAATGCAATACTTTTCAAGTTATAAATGATTTAGTGTTGAGTAAGAACCTCAAAGTAGCTATTACTCAGCTATGCAATGAGCCAGAGGTCTGAAATTTTACTATGTTATAGCTGACCCAAAAGTAGCTGAATAACATATTTATACAAAATTCTCTAAATGCAATACTTTTCAAGTTATAAATGATTCAGTGTTGAGTAAGAACCTCAAAGTAGCTATTACTCAGCTATGCAATGAGCCAGAGGTCTGGAATTTTACTATGTTATAGCTGACCCCAAAATAGGTGAATAACATATGAAACTAAATACTCTAAATGCAATACTTTCAAGCTATAAGTGATTTACTCAACAGTGATAACCTAAAAGTAGCTATTACTCAGCTATGCCATGAGCTACAGGTCTGAAATTTTACTATGTTATAGCTGACCCAAAAGTAGCTGAATAACATATTTATACAAAATACTCTAAATGCAATACTTTTCAAGTTATAAATGATTTAGTGTTGAGTAAGAACCTCAAAGTAGCTATTACTCAGCTATGCAATGAGTCAGAGGTCTGAAATTTTACTATGTTATAGCTGACCCAAAAGTAGCTGAATAACATATTTATACAAAATTCTCTAAATGCAATACTTTTCAAGTTATAAATGATTCAGTGTTGAGTAAGAACCTCAAAGTAGCTATTACTCAGCTATGCAATGAGCCAGAGGTCTGGAATTTTACTATGTTATAGCTGACCCCAAAATAGGTGAATAACATATGAAACTAAATACTCTAAATGCAATACTTTCAAGCTATAAGTGATTTACTCAACAGTGATAATCTAAAAGTAGCTATTACTCAGCTATGCCATGAGCTACAGGTCTGAAATTTTACTATGTTATAGCTGACCCAAAAGTAGCTGAATAACATATTTATACAAAATACTCTAAATGCAATACTTTTCAAGTTATAAGTGATTTACTCAACAGTGATAACCTAAAAGTAGCTATTACTCAGCTATGTCATGAGCTACAGGTCGGAAATTTTACTATGTTATACATGACCCAAAAGTAGCTGAATAACATATTTACACAAAATTCTCTAAATGCAATACTTTTCAAGTTATAAACGATTCAGTGACCCTATGCAAGATGGAAGTTACTGAAAAGTCCAAAAGTAGCTATTACTCACTTAGCTATTGAGATAGACACCCAAGTTACTCACCATGTTGTAGCTATGGAAAAAGTAGCTGAATAACATATTTTAACAAAATGCTCTAAATGCAATACTTTTCAAGTTATAATTGATTTAGTGCATGATTTCATTAATTTTAATGCATTAAAAATTATTTAAAAAATTCATAAAAAAATAATTAAGAAAGATCCAGGTCTGACACTCACACAAGGGAATCTACTTGTGGCCTAGTACATATATGCAAGATATGAGAGAAATCCCTGCAATAGTCACTGAGAAAATTGTGATACAAATTTGAAATTTTCACACTTTGGGTGGGGGTACCTCTCTTATAATCGCTCTAGCAAACAAACGAACAGACAGATCTGCATGCCTTGAACAATTTTTCATCCTCGATAGATAAGGTATCTTTTAAAAACAACAGCATGTCTCTAGGCCTTATAGTTTTGGAGGAGAAGTTGTTCACGCGGACGCGGACGCGGACGCCAACGCCGCAGAGTGACGACATAATGTCAGCTGACTGACAAGTCAGCTGACATAAAAAATCTCATAAAAAGTCTGATTTCATATCCAAATGATAATTATCTTTGAGGGGAAATAACTCCAAGCTATATCCACCTTTGTGTGAAAACACGATCTTTGTCTATATAAATGTGTACAGTTATGTACATGGAAAACACACAATAACACAAATAAACACAATTGCAATGCCTTGCTCCTCCCCTTTTGGGTGAGGGTAATGAAATCTTGAATAGGATTTGTGGCTAATGGATACCCAATGATACATGAGTACGATAACATTTCTTGAATACAATTTCACAAATTTCTAACCTTTGAAACTTGAACATGATATATATATATAGGTATTATCATGACATCCATTTTATAGGAACCATATCGGAAATGTTCTGTCAAGATGTATCAAATCTATATCTCTTCTGTTAAATTTGTTACTCGGGATCATGTTCACATCAATCTTCATTCTTGGAATATTCTCCTTACATTTTGGGTTTCCTTAGAAAGAATTCTATGAACACAAAATATCTTGGAATAGAGGTTTATCAAATCTGCCATGAACACAAAATATCTTGGAATAGAGGTTTATCAAATCTGCCATGAAAGTAATTTGTCAATAAACTTTTTTCTTCAAAAACCTTAATGTTTGTTAATAACTGGAATACTAATTGTGACTGTTTTCTTCATAACTATTGTATCCTATGATTTTTATTTTTAATGTTGTATGAAAAATACAAAACCTTTTTTAAAGAAAATTCTCTTATTCTTAGAATTCCAAGAAAAAGATTGCTAGTGAATATGTACTGAATCATTCAGAATATCTTCCAGAACAAATTATAGTAGGCATTACCATGAATATTTAATATCTTTCTTGTAGATTTTGTACATATAAAAGTAGAACCCACATAAATATGCAGCAACAATTCCAAAATACATAATCAAACAGTGGCATGACCTCAGTGATCCATATTTCACAGCTGCCATTTCCAAAAACACCATTTTAACTAGACTGTGCCTACTCGACACAAACATATCCCCAGACGCTCCATCTCTCATGCGATAGGCATTCAATGGGTTTTTTGTATCACCCATTTCAGTTTATTCGCCATTGTTATTAAATATTTAAAATTTTTCGCGGGAGTCAAACCAAGTTTTCATTTTTTGGTCAATTTTAAGAAAAGTCCTTTAAGTAGATTGGTCATGGGCCTCACATACAGAGTAAATGTCTAGTTATAGCCATGATTTTTGCATAAGAAAAAAATACAATTAATATAGTAACACATGATATTTCAACTGTTTCAGTCACATAGTATGACAGTTATGTGGATAAAAATTGGTAAAAAATCAATAATTTGATGTCTGTGAGCATTTTAGAGACCTTAAGGTGACCTTAAGATTAAAGCTACATACTTCAATTTTTTCAGGTTCAAAATCTATTTAAAGCCTGGATTGTTGACACATGTAAGCAGAACATAATCATATATTACCAGATGAGATTAAAGCTGTAGCAGTCACATTGCTTGAACGCTATAGGGCTTAAAAGTAACAAAAAGTCCGTAAATTTGGTCCCTGTGGGCATTTTAGGGATTTTAAGGTGACCTTGAAAATAAAGTTACAGACTTCAAATTTTCACAGAGATTACATGTACAAGTTATATTTACTACAGTTAGAGACTTGTCAAACTCATCAATTAGTGGTTTGGGAAAATATGTAAAAAAATGTCGAAAAAGTCTAAGTAGGGTCTCTATGGGACTCAAAGACAATTTAAACCTTAGCATGAGGTGTTGATTTTGGTATATGTTGAATATAACAAGATAATATAGTAATGTGCTCACACGTAAAATTTGTTTGTGACTTAGAGAGCTTTAAGTGGTCCAAAGTCAGGCTTTTTACCTTAAGGTGGCCATAACTTATCTGTAGTTTGTCATCTTAAAATAGGGGTTCTCTCTTGACCCAAATACATGTGTGTGCTAACTTTGAATGAAATCTGTCAGTGATTTTCAGTTATCATGCACACAAATCAAAAGGTATGGTGGTGGTGGTAGCACAACGGATATGAAACCAGTAAATCCCCGACTTTCATCTGGGGACAATAAAAGATTACTCCATATATAAATCTATACATCAACATTCCTTTTTTTAGAATATTCTTTTCACAAATGCCACGACATGCTTTTTAAATAAATTTTTGCCACCTACAAAACATTTATTCTGACAAACAACTAGCATTATAATGCTGCTGTTAGATGCTTTATGTTGTTAGAAATTATTAGATGATTTAAAGAATTAATATGTTGATGCACAAGAACCTAGGTACCTATGCCAGACGAAAGAGCTGTTATTCAGCAAATGAGCATGAAACTAGGAGTTACACAATAGCGTTGTGGCCTTGGAGTCTTGACTCTCATACAGTTGGCCTGAATCCCCACAATGCAGGGAAAATTAAATGTGAACTAATTTTCAAACCTTGGAATTTGGGAATGGGTGGGGATTTATGGGTGGGGATTGAAAACATTATGCTACAGGACTATTATTTACATCACGTTTTATATTAACTACACAAGATTTTCCATTACACAAATTATGTGACAGCTGTTAAATATGAATCTGGTTACTATACATGTTATACATATATACACAAAATATGTACTGTCATAATCGACTGTCCTCTGCTAAAAATTACCTAGAAAGTTGCACATAATGAACGTAGTCAAATGCCTGATTACCATTTTTGATACGAGGTACATTCTTGAACTATTAATTTTACAGTTTCAGATTTCTTTATTTACAACAAAAACATGCATCACATGTTCAATCTTAAAGCCATTTTACATGCCACTAGTTCAAAACACTGCAGTTCAGACATCCTCCAAAACTCCAGTATTAATATTGCTCTTTTTTTGTCAGCCTAGCCAATTTCCAAATGGGTTATTTGAGTAACCTGTGAAGCACTTTGATCATGACTGCTAACTAATAATGGTAAACCCTAACCACTCTTGTGTGGTAATTTGGTGAGTCCTTTCGTTAATGTTCTTGTTGGAAAAGCTCAAGTGACATAACTTTTGTCAGTAGAGTATACAACAAATGTTATTTTAGCAGCCAAAATTAATTTGCAAAGCCAAAAAAATTAACATTAGTTGTAACTGCATATAAGGTCTGGGAATTCTGAAATCAGTCACTTGTGAAATTGAGGTGGTCACAACAGTATAACAGGAATACAAGAGTGAGAATATCAATACTACATTAAGCACCATGTGACATTTAATATTGTAAACCAAATCCAATAACAAACAAAACCGTAGCTGCAGCGGTTATCTCCCGCCTTAGAACCAGTAATAATGGAGAATTAAAGTAAAGATAAAGCCTTTGTAGTAAGATAACGCCACTTAACATTGAAAAGGGGGTCACAGGTAAAAGTCAGCAATTGTAAAAGAGTCTCAGGGTATGACTTCATTTAAGCTGTTTTAACATTGGGAACTAGTAGCAATGATAAGGGTTATATAAGGCCTTTCTAATAGGATAATCCCATTTAACATTAAACATGTGATATGACAGCCATTTCGTTTTTGAAACTAGGCCAAATAACTATCAGGCTAACTTTCTTAATCATATATCTTTTGTGAAAATTTGACAAAAACCTAGCTGCAATATTTTAAGTATAGAGCATCTTAATGACTTTGAAATAATTGGCTATGGCAGCCATTTTGTTTTCTCAAAATAAGGCCAAAATTTATCTCAAGCAAAATATTTGCAAGCCAGGACTTTTCATAGGCTGTCTTTACATTCTGAAGCCATAGCTCCAATAATAAGGGAGAATTAAGGATGTTTTAGTGTGATGACCCCATTCAACCTTGAAACAGGGGTCAAAGGTCAAATTCAACACATAAACAAGATTCCCAGGCCATGACTTCCTACAAGTTGTTTTCACAATCCAAACCTCTAGGAGCAATATTAGGGGAAATATAAGGCCTTTTTAAAACTATTACCCAATTTGACATTACACATATGATATGGCGGCTAATTTGTTTCTAGAAGTAGGCCAAAATTACTATCTGGCTAGCTTTTCTAGCCATATATCTTTTGTGTAAATTTGATGAAGCTAACGGGATTATGTCAAGATTAAGAGCAGCCTTATGATTTTCAAACAATTGGCTATAGTGGCCTTTTGTTTTTCAACATGAGGTCAAAATTTTGTGCAGACAGGTTTTTATAGGCATAAACATTTCCTGCAAATTTAGTGAAAATATCTTGATAGATGAATGAGACGTTATTATTAAGTATTATGTAAAAATGTGATGACTAGACACTGAGACGGATGCACAAACGGTCACACGTAAGGAAGGCCTTTTGTACTCTCCCAACCAAGGCCCTCACTTTTTATTGTTTGTATTTACATTCTGAAGCCATAACACCAATAATAAGGGAGAAATAAGGGTGTTTTAGTGTGCTAATCCCATTTAACCTTGAAGCAGGGGTCAACAGTCAAATTCAACACGTGGACAAGATTCCCAGGCCATGAGTTCCTGCAAGTTGTTTCACATTCTAAACCTCCAGGAGAAAAATTAGGGAAGATATAAAGCCTTTTTAACAGGATAACCCCGTTTGACATTTAACATGTGATATAGTGTCCATTTTGTTTTTGAACTAGGCAAAAATTGCTGTCAGACTAGCTCTTCTAGCCATATATTTTTTGTGTAAATTTGATGAAGCTAGCTGGAATATTTCAAGATTTAGAGCACCTTTATGATTTTTAAGTAATTATCTAATTTCAAACAATTTGTTGTTTTTTTTCAAAATGAGACCAAAAATTCGTACAGACAGGTTTTCATAGTAAATAAATATCCCCTGCAAATCTGGTGAAGATATCTTAATAAACGAATGACATATTAAGGTTTACATAAAAATTTGACAACCAGACGCTTGGATGCACGGACGGAAGACATTTTGTAATCTCCCGACCACTGCCTTTGGTCGCAGGTGGGATATCATGAAGCTGATTGTGCTGGAGCATACACCATCACTCTCTAATCTGGCACACTGTGTTCTTCATGTAGCTCAGAAACTGAAGGCTAGATCTCTGCCACAAGTTTTACAGGAACAGCATTTGCCATAGTGTGCTGACCTGTTTCAATCAATGTTTTCTTGAAGAGGTAGAGTTGCTTGTATGTCAGCCTTTGCACGCACTCCATCAATTTGCCTATATTAAAAAAAGTTGATATATTTGTATATATACATTCAGAAAGGCCACTCAGTTATTTTCTAGCAATTTTTTCAAAAAATATCTTTCATCTTAATGTAACAATTGAAGAGAAACATTGCTCAAATGTTATAACAATCACTGATTAACTCTGCATCTTCAACTATCAGAGTCAATTTTATTATATTTGTTTAAACACTTGTTTACTTAAAGTAAACATTAAAAGTAAACACAAACAATAATTTTTGAACCAGTAAGAGAGTAATGCAGGCATAATTATCCAAGTGGTTAACGAGATTAAAATTGGATAACCTCTGTGGCTCCAGGTTATATTCCAGCTAATGATAACATGTGAGATAAATTAGGGCTATTCTGACACTCGTTTAGCTTTGGAAAAGATGTAAAACCCCACAACACTTATACATATGGTTGGAAGATTCTCAATAATTTTACTCACAAGTCTTGTTAACAGTGAAATTTATCTTACTTGCTGCAATCTTTTTCTTATCTTTATCAGCCACAAGTCTTATCAAATCTTCTTTCTCCCGATCAAACAGGACACGACGACTAAACAGTCTGATAACAACATCAAGGACACTGGTCATTCTTGAGAAGAATTCATGGTTGTCTTTCAAATGTTGTCTGTCACTGCTTGTGAGTGTTTCATCCGCTGGGACATAAATACAAACATAAAACTTTTAATGTTAAATAACTATGATTTTTACGAAGTAGATTTTATGCTATAAAATGGGGCTATGGTAATTATTCATAGTCCATTTGTCAACAAAACCACTAATATTGAGAGATTTTGAACACTTGTTATTATGGCATGCTAACAGATGCTTCCAAATATTTTCATTAATTAATTTAAATTGGTATGTATTGGTGTAAAAGTAGCTTGACCTACATCCTTTGTAAATATTACTCCCAAATGAATCAGTAAGTTGAATTCAGGCTGCTATTACTTACAAGTAATGGTTCAACATTATTACTTTTGAATATACTGTTGATTAATTTTATGTTCAATCAAGTCTTGGAAAAACATATTTTCTTTCAGTAATTATTTTTACTTCACATTTTCAAATAATCAACATTTTTCCATATGATGATAAAAATAAGAAAAATCTTCACAAAAATAAATGTTTTGGATAATGAATCTATGAACTCTTGAGTACTCTAGATGATCTTTTAAATAACTTGCAAACACAGTTGGTGTTTCAGTGTCATGAGAAGACAAAATTTGATCATGTAAACGATTTGTGATGATAAACTTCAGTATGTAACTGCTAATGCTGTAACTAAACTACCAGAGTAGGTATACACAAACGCTTGATTACACTTCTATGAGATAAAAGTGTTTGAAGTAACTTCTTCCAGAGCATCAATCAAACACTAATTAGGCTTAAAACTAGGAGTTATAAGTACTTTTAGGTTTGGCTATCCTTATTTCACCTTGAAGGACGGTGCCAAGGTCAAATATGAAGACATCAAAAGATTCCTAGCCCATGATTTCCTTGAGGTTGGTTTAACATTGCAAACCTGTAGGACCACTAATAAGTGAGTTACAAGCAATTTTTAACTTTGGCTATCCTCATTTGACGTTGAAGGAGCAGACATGGTCATATCTGATCACATGGAAGATTCCCAACCCATGTTTTCCTCTAGGTTGGCTTAACATGCCAAACCTGTAGGACCAATATTGAGGGGGATACAGAAACTTTTAAAAGCTGCTACGTGTCCAATGTCTGCATGCTTGCAGAGGACATATATATATGTTATATATATCACCTAAAGTATGAAGAGAATAAACCTTCAAGTTACGAGAACCAGCTAGTACAGAATGAGTAATAATTTTCAAAGAAATGAACAGGCCAGCCTTCTTCTTCTTTTAAATAGTTTGGCTAATTTCAGTCCCAGGGAAGCTTACCTCCCAGCAAAGATATGCTGCATATTTGGTGTAGTTAGCTGGTGTAGTTCTCTATTGAGAACATTAACGTAAACAATCTCTCTATGCATGGCAGCGGCAGTGTAGCAAATGCTAAACCAAAGTATCCCCTGGATGCATCCAGTTGATACAATAATAAGTGAGTTATAAGCACTTTTAAGTTTGGCTATCCTCTTTTGACTTTGAAGGAGGGGCCCAAGGTCAAATCAGAAGGTACCAAGCCCATGATTTCCTACAGAATGGTTTCACATGCCAAACCTCCAGGACCAATAATTAGGGAAATATGGGCACTTTTAAAGTCGGCTATGTGGGGTACTTTGGCATGCCGTGGATGACCTTGAATGAAAAACTTCAAGATTAAAGGTCTGCATGCTTTTGTAGAGGACATATATACTTGTTATATGTCCTTTTACGAAAATGAGCCAGTAGAAAAAGGTAAATAATTTTCAAAGAACCAGGGCGGCCATCTTGTATTTCAGTATGAATGTAATTTTAGTCGCAGAGAAGCTTACTTCCAGTGTAAATATCCTGTAAATTTGTTGAAGCTTTTTGGTCCAGTTTTCAGCTGAGAGTGTTAACATGGAAAATCTCCCTATGCCAGGAGGTGGCCATGATGTAGCAAATGGCTAAAACAAAGCATCCACCGAATGCATCGAGTGGATACAATATTTTACATGAAAATAACCTCTAAATTTAATAGTGTTGCAGGGGCCATGGTGGCAGAGTGGTAACACTCTCGCCTCCCACCTCTGAGGCCGGGGTTCACTTCCCAGCACGGCCTCAAGTGGGAAAGCTGATAGTTGCTTGCCATTGGTCGGCAGTTTACAGTACAGAACCCTGACAAACTCTATGTACTGGTTTCCTCTGCCCTTCCAACTACCCGTCGTGATATGATCTGTACAGTGTTGAAATTGAAGTAAAACTCCAAATAAATAAAATAAATAAATAATAGTGTTGCAAGTTACAAGTGATTTCCTCAATAGCAAAATGCTAATAGTTACAAAGAAAAAAGCTGTTTACTTATTTTTGTCACTGTAAAAAGACAGAAAATAGATATTACTAGCTTATCTATTGAGGTATACCTCTAAAACAGGTACAGTCTCGTATCCACAGAGAAAGTAGCTGAACAACATACTTTTGTGAAATGCTCTAAATGTAGTAGTAGTTAATTATAAGCAATTTACTCAAAGTAGCTAACAGCCCAACACTCACTTAGCTTTAACTTTGATCTGCAATGCGAAGTAAAAAGTTGAGGGCATGAATAACTGAAGTAATATCATTAAGTGATAGGTAAAGTATGAAAAAGTGTGCCTTACTGGTAAAATAATGCACACTTTACGAGACCCCGAACTTAAAGCTCATACACTTTTGAATACAACCCCCTGAAATAATTCCACTTTTTGGAATTGGGGCAAAACCTCTTGTCAAATCAATTAACCTAAATCTCAGTATATTTGATTTGTGGCTATTTATATATTGGCATCTTTATATTGCCCATGTGCTTACATGGCTTCTAGTATTTCTATATTTCTTCTGTTATGTAGAACTTTTACTCTAAAATGCATTGCAGGAATAAAAGTGACTCTAATAATTTGTTTGTAACTCAGAACTGCTTGTAACTTTTCAGCAAACTTATTGTGTCATCCTATTGATGAAAAGGTGAATTATTTTGTAATGTATAATTTTCTGGGCTAGAAAATAGGCACTAATTGGCTGTTTCAGGTGTCTGTAAATTAGAACAAAAAAGTGTGCAATACCTAAAAATAATGCAGTTATAACAGGGTTCCTCTCCTGGCCCAAATACATGCATGTGCAATTTTTAACGAAATCTGTGAAAGTATTTTTGAGTTAGCCCGCACACAAGTAAAAACATACTGTGGAGTGAAGGATGTGAAACAAGCATATCCCCAATTTTTTCTCAGGGTATATAATTACCATCAACAACGTGGCAAGGTTTTGCATAGGAAAATCCACCATGCCCATATTCATTGGCTGCTGCAACTCTGACCTCTTTGGCTTGACCTGAGATGTAAAAATAGGTACATTATAACATAACAATGCTGCAAAGAAACTACACTATGATAATTCTCATTGTACTTTTTTCAAAAATATGACAGTGAGTCTGCAGTCATTCAATTAGATAATACATTATTGTTTAGTATTTTCATTCTTGACCTGTTTCATGAGAGACAATGCCTGTAAAGACGGGGTTTTAGAATTTAAAGAAATCATCAAACACAATGTATCTTCCTAAGAAATCGTACTGTCCTATCCTGCATCATGATTAGTCTGGTATTAGTACAGATGATATGATATGGCAACTTACAATGCAGTGAGAATGGGGAATGTTTTACAACATCTGTCACCGGTGTCCACTCCTCCTCTTCTCTGTACTCCACTACAGCATGGGTAATGGTGTTGTCCATTCCTCCAGAAACGGTTTCTTCTTTGCTCTGTGGCCAGCACCAGGATATCAACAACTCACCATCCCATACTTTTTCACAGTCTAGGTAGAGCAGTTTTCCAGGTGGAGATGTATCTGTAGCAGATGCAAGAAAAGTATCATTCTTTTAACAGTTTTGTCCCATGACAACTGACATGAATATTAGGGAAATGAATTTGTGAAGATTGTTTTACTAAGTAATTTGTTAACACTATAAAAGAATGCATAAAATACATGAATATTAGATTATTATTAGGGTTATCACAGCTAAACAAGATGAATCCAGTATCCTACTTTAGATTCATAAAACAGTAGTCAAAGCTATTCTTGTCTGAAGTACATTTTTTACAATCCATTAGTGTAGCCAGTAAATGTAATAATGCAAAGGGAAAAAAGAACACTAATGCAGTTTACTTATTGAACTTCATTAATAAAAAGAATTTCTCTGTATCTCAATCACTTTTGAGATTACACAATTAATCTGCCATATTTAAAGTTGTGTCTTTGTGTGGTAGACACAGGACCCAAGTCACCCAACAAGAATTTATAATCACCCACATTTTGAGCTGTGTAAAGAGTTCCACACATGCCTCACAATCCTACCATGGTGTAAATATTGAAGAACATCAATTTTACCTTCACAGTTATCCTCCAAGTACTTCTCAACATTTTCTATATGTTCCTTGAAGTGTCTGCTACCAGCTGTAAACATAAGTAAACTTCTATTAAGTAAGCACAATGTTTTATGGAGACAATAATGCAACACACTCACAGTATTACATATTACACCAAAATAGTACTTTCAAGCACCCTTAAAGAAATTTATTTTATAATGCTAGTATAGTACCAACTGGAGTAATATTGCCATTATATAACATATCAATTGGCCTTCACATGGTGGCATAGAAAATTTCAAAATCTTTTGCTACCAATTATCAGAAAGATATAAAAACACAAATCATGTGTAAGATATGAAAAAATAAAAATGCTCTCATTTATTATAACTTGCAAAAACAGTGTTTGCATAAATAAAAATTATACAGATTGCATTTTAATGCAGTGTATCCCTGTATGGAACATGGTGTAACCTAATATACATGAACTTCAGCCATTCTAAAAATGAGTGGTGCTACACCAAGGATATCTTTATGAAGGCCAAAACCATTGGTCCAATAAAAATGAAGTCTGGCCATATTTTTGCAAGCTTTTTTCTGGTCATATGTGTGTATTGCAAACGTCAGCCATGGGATGATGTGACAAAATGTAAAGAAATACCACATATGTCATTTTTAGATGGGCGCTATTGGTTTTGTAGTGGAAAAACGAGGCTTAAAAAAACAACTTGGAGGATGTACCTATTTACACCCACATACCAAATTTGAAAGGTTTACATAAAAAATTAAGTTTTCACACCTGAAATGGGATGATCTGAGCTTCTTTATGTAAGCACAAGGCCAAAATGTAAAGAAATACCCAAAATTTGAGCTTAGAAGACTTCCATTGGCCTTCTAATGGGAAGTCCAGGACCACCAAAATATAGGCTCGATCGAGGTCTTTCCCAAGCATGTTCACATACGTTATTTGAAAGGTCCACCTGAAATATGTTTATGTTGTCATGTATGAAAGGAAATCTCTGTGGGAGAGGCATGGCTGTGCTAAAACGTAAGTATCACCAACTACTGTTGGGGGATACAATGTAATGAAAAGATCAAGATGCTGTACCTGATAGGGCATATACTAATGCTGATGGAATTTCATCCTCCTGACATGTGGTATGGCGTAAATCTAGAGGGTTCCCCTGAAAAACCTTAGTGGGTGGCCTTTCTTCAGGTTTCTCGAGAGTTTTGATCACACAGTGGTTGCATGTAAAGCAGATTTCCTCAATCACACCTTCAAATTTGTCGAGGTAGGATTTTAAATCAGAATAAAGGATAAACATGACTTGCCATACTTCATCAACTTTCTTTCTATGTCCCTGAACACAAATACTGATTATTTTCTTTTGTGGCATCCTGACTGCCACACACTCTAAGGTTCCTACTTTAACTGCCAAGCCATCCTTCCAGGCATGCCTGTCATCACCAAAGTGTTTCTCCAATGCTGTTCTCTGGATTTGTACCAACAATACCTCAAAACAATTCATAGGAATACTGCAGACAAACTTGCAATTGAGATGCACTGAGAAATGGCGCCGATCACATCGAACAATTTTATCTGGATCTATTCTGCTTGGGCATTCATTGTTCTGCATGAACCATGGGAAGAAAAATAACTCTTCTGAACTGTTGATGGGATGACAAAGGTTAAATATTTTCATCATGTCAAGCACTGCCTTCTGGACCTTTTCATCAAGGCCATACTTCTGCCACAGGTAATGAAGCAGTTCAGTGGACAGTATTCCTTCAGTCTGATATTGTTTGACCATTAACTCAGCTTGTTTTCTTTTGAATTGCCAGTGCTTCTCCAAGGCTTTGAAATCAATGGTACTCATCAGGTTATGGTGGAAACAGCATTTAAACAGATCCACAAGAAATGTTTTCTTGTGGAATACATATTTGTCTAAACCAGAGATATTATCAAAATACATGATCAATCCAGAGTTTCTGAAGTGCTTAAGTGCTGACAGAAATAGTTTGGTCACCTGTTCCTCTTGATATTCAGATGTTGAATGAAGGGGTTCAAAAATGGGCTTCAGGTCTTCAACTTTGAAATATTCAGTCTTTTCTCTCAACATTAACTTGTAGAATTGCACCCATTTCTCTGGAATCTGCATCCTTTTCTGGGCTATTTCTTCCGTCAGAAAGTCCTTTAGTGCATTTAAACCTTCATATGTTTTGTTTGACACAAGGAAATATTTCATGCCTTTCTTCTGTTGCTGAAGCTGGATTGAAAGCTGCTCTTTTGAAACTCCTTCCTTTTCATCAGAAACTGCAAGACGAGCTAGATTTTGAACTTCCTGATCAATTGTAACTTCAAGTTTTTCTTTTACCATCTTCTCATGTCTGGCAATACACACTGCATCAACCTTATCAATATGGGCGAGAATAACATGCACTTGACTTTGAGGGTGAATCTGTAGTGATTGGATTAGAATGTCACTTGTTTCTTCAAGTTGAGTGGCCTCTACCTTGGTGATATCATGAACTATGAATCTTGTGCAACTGGCAGAAAAAAAGATTGGGTTGGTAATGTTGTAAATCGGGTGCCCACCTTGGTCAAACACTTCAATGGTATCTGTATGTGATATATCCCATTCCTTTATATTAGCTACTTGGGTTCTCTTGTTTATATCCACAAGAACTGGTATTCCACTTATAAGTGACTCCATGACACTTGTTTTACCAGCAGTTGTTGGACCAAGCAGCATCATGCTGAAACAAAAACTTGCTTTAGTAAAAGAAACTGCAGTAATAAGTCTCCAATCAATATTTGGTATGCCCATTATGTCACTTCACATGGTAAAAACTTATTCATTCAACAGATCTCTTCCCCTAACTAAAATTTTCCTTCGAGTGTGTCTGTAGTTTCGGTACAATACTTGTCCTACAACTAGTTGATTTTTTTTATTTTTATAAGAATTCTGTTCTCTGATTCTTGGTTTTTTTCACTTTTACAAAAATTCTGTTCTCTGAGGCTTAGGATCTTCTTATACAGAGATTTAGTGCAAGTAATGCCAAATTAAATTCATATTTTATCTCAAAAATGCAATGATACCGAAGTATATAACAGAATAAATTTAGAATCATTAATTATAAAACCACTTGGAAAAATTCAGACTGTCATTTAAGACGGTGGGCTTTTCCATTTTTAAAAAGTTTGAGGATGGAAATGATAGCAAACAACACAATAAAAAATGCAAAATATGAGCATAAACAGTCTGTTACATCTCAAGAATTGGAATTCATGGCTTTGGAGTTTTATTGAACAAGAAAATTGACATTTGTATTATGCTCTCTCTAGAAGGGCATATAATGCAAGAACAATACGTTGGTTCTGGATATATTTTCACAGAAGCTGGGAGGTGGGATCTACCCATGAATCAGTCTGTCTCAAACATAATCCAGATCCTCAGACTCTGGAACTGTTTTTTTTTTCAAAAGAAGTTTTTTAGCTGGGCGATTAACTGCAAACCAATTAAAGGGGACGAAAAATGAGTAAACAAGATCATCATCAAATTGACAGCATATGTCTTAATGTTAAAGCACTTGAACAAGAATACATTTGCTGAGTGAATTCATTTTGTTTTTGAGCATAAATAGCAGGCCAGGATTTGTGCATTCCTAGGAACTGATTGTGAAACTACATCATACAGAGTTTGTTTTCACAAATATTTAGCCTCAGTATACCATGTAAATGTACTCCCCCTTTGGTGTAAAAAGTGGTATATATGGCACCTTGGTATTTTGTATAATGCACTACTTTGAAAAACAAACTCACTAAATAATAATGAAAAACTTTGGCATAAAAACAGATAAATGGAATTCATTTGTTATGGCAAAATTACTTTCTGGTTGGCTTTTTGTAGTCAATATTCCTTTGCAACTAAAGTTATAATAATTAGCTTGAACTTAGAAAGATAGTTACAATTTAGATTTTACATTTTTGAACATGTCCCCCTATTAGCAGTTAAGTCAAAATAAGGTTAACTTAATTAGATCCTGCCACACTGACAGTTTTATGAATTAGTAATAAGCTATATAGAACAACTGGTTTTACGGTGTAGTTCGTTTGGAAAATCATCATGAATTGTCCACTGCATCCATAGAATCATATTACACCATTAGTTAAGGCCAGTGTCCACATTCAATGATGATCCCGATTTATTCTTATCCCAAAACTATGCAACACAAGTGCTATTGAAATGACCCTAAAGATATTAGATAGGTTGCAATAGCAATAGGGTGTCAGGGATGTAGATCCAAACTCCCTCTGAATCTGAAATGTAATTATAGATCAGGACTGCTACACAAAGCCATACTTCCTCAATAAGCACATATAAAGACAGTAATTCTAACAGTAAAATTACTCACGATCCAGAATGACAGCAAACATGGAGCATAAAGATATTTTTTGAAAGTGAGGGCGCTCTTTTTCTTTTCATAAAGTTTTTGCAGACCTGATCTCATCCGTGATATCCGTAACCCATCCTTACAGTCCTTAAACCCATCCAGGATGTCCTTGTGGCATCCCTAATGTCCTTGACTCTTCAACGCTAATTAATTTTTTGCAGATATGCAGGGACACGAGCGGATGTGTCCCCTGACAATAGTGACAGGTTTTACGGATAATAAGGTTGCCTCAAGGACA
Organism: Sabellastarte sp. h YS-2021; assembly: GCA_964017235.1. Classification (NCBI taxonomy): domain Eukaryota; kingdom Metazoa; phylum Annelida; class Polychaeta; order Sabellida; family Sabellidae; genus Sabellastarte; species Sabellastarte sp. h YS-2021. Next base: position 10,533,851 of record OZ024937.1, read on the forward strand.
ATAAGGATGTGGTTTACGGATAGATTTGTGGTTTCCAACGCTCTTCGGGAAGTTACGGAAACACTCTTTCTCACGAACAAGAGCATATATAAGGCCACTTGACTTGGCTTTTGCTCATATACATTTTCATTTCAGCGAGGATAGATCAATTCCACAACTTAACAACAGATACTGGAGATATTTGAGGATATATTTTCCTGGCATATTTAGTCAAAATTATTGAGACTTTTTTTTTGGATAGGCAATTTGGTTAATATTTCTGTAAAATGCCACCAAGGAAAAGGACAAAGAGGAAAGGCAGTCATGAGGAGGAGAGTATGTCCATCCCCGGCCCAGGCAAGCAGTCCAGAGGTGGACAAGTTGAGTTGTTTACCAGAGAATCAACAGAGCCAGCCGGTAGCTGGGGTGAAGGAGTTGGCAGTGAATTTGTACAAGATTTCTGTCTACTCTGTTCATATTAACAACAAAGTTCTATCTGGCTAGCGACCTGACCCTTATGCCTTTTATGGCCATTCAGATCCAGGTATCCAGTGGCCACTAGCTCCCAGCTGGACACCTGCAAAGTTATCATAAAACTCCCTTAATGATAAGCTGACATCTGTGAGAATAGTTATTAACCATATGTGAGTGTTCCTGAGGTCTGTAAACCTATCCGGGGTGTCCTTGAAATGTCTTCAGGATATCCCTGTGTAGTCCTGGCATGTCTTGGAGTGTTCACAGTGCGGGTGGTCACAGACGTGTATCCACGAACGAACATCAAGCGATGAAACATCCTTGTGGTATCCTTATTATCCATAGGTATCCATCAAATATTCCCCCAAACCCTCAATCCATAGGAGATCCTTGTCAGTTAACATATATGCAACCGTGGCCTATATCCGTGGTGGATTCTTGAATGTGTAACTACCCCCTAATTAAGAGAACAGAAGAACTGCCAACTATGAGCTTTAGGCTTAGACTAGACAAAGGAAAAGAAATTGCAGAAGAATTCAGAGCCAAGAATCCCGACCTTAATCTATACCCTCAGAATTTGAGAGGGAAATAGGAAGTCACCAGTTATAAACAGTGTATGCAAATGAGGTAAAACTAACTACCTAGGTAGGGGATACCTCCACAGTTGAGAAATGTCTATTACAAAAGAGAATACTTAAACAGACTTGTAAATATAATAAACTAATGAACTATAAGAGTACACTGAAACAATTTCAACATAAAATCAGCTCTTTAAATCGTGAATTGTTTGTTGGGGGGGTACCTATACCACCTGAAAAAGACGGGGGTGTCTATGATGCTTCATAAAGGGGTGGTCTTACTTCGGGGTATGGGGAGGGGATTGTGTCTGTGCCGGAGGCTTATGTCTATTTACCCAAGTACAAATATTTAATTTGATTTGATGAACTCACTAGCACTCTAAAAAACCTAATACTAGTTCCATCCTTAGTGCACTGTGAATCTCTGGGAATCCCCTCTCCCCACCAAAGAAGTTTACTTCCAGTGAGAGTGTAAAATCCAGGCTTTTTATAAATATGCACCATAGCATTCACAAAACACTCTACATGTTTGGACAAATTATCTCACTGGCTATTGCATAATTTATATTTAATGGGGCATTATGCAAACAGGAAAATAACATGCAAACCTTCACTTTGCACATGGTTCAAATCAAGGCAGAAATTCTGTGGACCAAAGTACTCCACATACCATACATTAGCCTTCCTGAATACTTTAGTTTCTTTGTATTTATGGAAAAAATATATGATAAAGTTTCTATTTAGATAATGCACTCATACTCATTATGTCTTGCTGTTTTCATTAGTTTACTATGGACAAAGTCTTTCAGGGGGGCTCTGTGGTGTAGCGGTTAGAGTTCTTGCCTCCAACCCCTGAGGCCGCCGGTTCAAATCTTGGGCCGGGCACTTCATGTTGGAAAGTCGGTAGTTACTTGCTGATGCCCGGTGGTTTACAGTGCAGTATGCACTGGTTTCCTCCACCTATAATCTATCTGTCCCAATATGACCGTGGCTGTTGAACGCAACATAAAAACAACAAATAAATAAATAGACACAGATCTTCGAAAAAAATGGTACACAACGGAGACTTTAGGAAGGCTAGCAAAATACAACTTCATTCATCATGTTATGTTTTGAAATATTAGTCATTAGACAGGCAACCTGAAAGTCATATAATTATGTTAACTTACGGACTAGAACGTTATACATATGTTTGACAAATTACTGCACTGGGACCCAGTTAACCAACATTTTAAAAAAATTTTTTTAAATCCACCATGCAGTTTTGCAAATATTAGTCACTACAAAGGTGATTATAATTATTATAACTAAGTACCTCTTTAAGTATAATGTGCAAATGTTTTTAAAAAGAACATAAACACATAAAATGTTAATTAACCGAAAAACAAATGCAATATATTGACTGGGGTACTAGGCAAGCTGGTCGAGATTGAAAAAATCCACCAGAATAAAATTCAACTGGAACAAACCTCTTCACACTTGGAAATAGCATAAATCTGACTTTTTCTGTCAGTTTCATTCAGTATTTTATTTATCTATGAAGTGTAATACATACAATTTATCATTTTTTTTCAACAATCATTCACTATTCACTGACTTATAATTTCTTGACATGTATATTTTGGCAATCTAAAGATTTTAATATTTCAATTAAGGATTCTTTCGAGGTACACTCAGGGTTGGTTCCGATACTTATTGATTGTATTGGGTTATTACTCCTTGCGGGTTTGTTCTGGTAGGTTTTTTCCACCTACCCACTTTCCTGAGCTCTTCTTTAAGAATTGATAAAGCAACTGCATAAATTAGGAATATGGGAAAATAGGCGTTTGAAAAAATATTTTGTGGAAAAGCATGGAGATAGAAGTGAAAACAGAAAGGAAAATTTTTATAATTGTTTAGGGTTGTGCTTTCAATGCTTCACACTCCAGCAGAAACAAACATGTAAAATAAAAATGTAAACAGCTGTGTTAAGCTTGCCAATTTTCTTAGTTACTGTTATCTTATTGTTACGGTAATTATGCATAAAAATATCAGAATACCTCATGGAATTCCATGACATCATACTTATTTATATTAATGAGTTGCTTGTACAAGCGTTTAATATTCAAAGAGCCGAAAAATTACAGAAAGCAGAAAAGTCCCATGGAATTCTGTGACCCTCATATTTTCACAATAATTTTAAATAATTAAATTTACAAGTACTTAATATAATATATGTATGCACGTTTTTAAAACCAAATTTTATAATCCCCAATTCATTATGTTATGACGTTTCCTTCTTTTCGCTACGAGTAGCAAACATGTATAGGTGAAAGCCACCCTACCCCACTTAATCCCTGAAATTGTCAATTTTGTAAAATGCTGGTGGATTGTCTGGTGCGTGAAAACAATTTAGTTGTTAACATCTTAATCCAATTGATAAAGCATACCTTATATGTGATGGACCATACAAACATGGCCGGAAATTTATGACTCAGTTACGTTCCGGTTTATGCTTCCTTTTGTTTTGAATGACATAAATCAAACAAAATCCCCTTAAAAATCACTTATACATAAAAACTGATTCCAATTCCATTCTTTGAAATATATATGCATATTAACGTTAGCGATTTTTTACAATGGTATCTTTGTAATATGTATGTATCTGAAAATACACGTATTATGCAATTTCGCTGACTGAAATAATTGGCATCCAGTCATTGTAAGCAAGGTAATTGTTATAACACTGTTGTAAAGCCGATTCATGTAAGTTAATTAACTGAAATGGGTGCATTTATTACTGTTAAATATAGAAGATGTGACTTAGATATAGGGTATAATGGCAAAATATGACAATATACATTGAAGATACGCGACAGGTTTATTGAGTTTATTTGTCTTGCATACGAAAACCAATTATATTAATCAACAAAGGGTTATGTATTGGTGGCTCATTTCTTGCTCTGTTGGAAAAAAAAAGTGTCACTGTCTGTGTAATTTCAAGTTTTTTGGGGGCCAGGGCTAGATGTTTTCATTTTAAATAGCGTTATTTCACAAATATATATTTGACAACCGAAATGTTAACGGAAATTGACAATTCAGTTACATTCTCGTTTGCATTTCATTTTGTGTTGAATGAATGTAATAACACTCACAAAATCACCATTAAAACTTCCTAAATATAATCTGTAAGCTAAATCCAATTATCTGACTATCAGCAGGATACTTTACTAGTGTGGCAAAAAAATTACTTCCTATTCGGGATTTCTAGAATTGCATTTCTGTAATATATACAGCTATACAGCTGAAAACATATAATAATAAACATGTAATAATATTTTACCTGGTTTGTGTGGTTTCCACAGATTTCTCTGTAAAGTAGTCTAACACTGCATCCAGTCCCTGAATATATACTCCATAGGGAGGTTGCTTGAGGGATTTGCTAGATATTTCTTTTCGCAGTAATTTATACGTATTTTCATGAAAAGCATTCTTTTTAATGAATTCAACAGGCGACTTTTCCATGAATCCAGCAGTTAACTCATGACAAGAGAACTCTTCAAGGCTTTCTGGTAGACCATGAATGGTGTGCAAGGATTCATTATCAGAGATGTCTAGATCCTTTAGATTTTTGTGTTGACTAAAATCTTGCAATACAGTCAGTTTATTACTAGACAGAATAAGATCTCTAAGACTAGGGGGTAGAAGATCTGGTTGTACAACACTGAGATTGTTTTCATGTACGAGCAGGCGCTGTAGATTTACACAATGACTCAAGTCTGGGACTTTAGTCAGTTTATTCCCAGACATGTGAATATATGTAAGACTGGGGGGTAGAAGTTCAGGTTGTACAACACTGATATTGTTCTCACTCAACTCCAGTTTCTGGAGTTTTACACAGTGACTCAAGTCTGGCACTTCAGTCAGTTTCAGGTTAGACAGGTGAAGACCTATAAGACTGGGGGGTAGAAGTTCTGAATTCACAACACTGAGATTGTTTTCCCATAAGTACAGATTCTCCAGTTTTACACAATGACTGAAGTCTGGCATTTCAGTCAGTTTATTATTACCCAGGTGAATTAATGTAAGACTTGGGGGTAGATACTCCGGTTTTACAACAACTAGATTGTTGTCGCTCAATTCCAGTTCCTGCAGTTTTACACACTGACTGAAGTCTGGCACTTCAGTCAGTTTATTCCCAGACAGGTGAAGATCTGTAAGACTGGGAGGTAGATGCCCTGGTTGTACAACACTAAGATTGCTGCGAGATCGAGATAAGTCCAGCTCCTGCAGATGTACACACTGACTGAAGTTTGGAACTTCAGTCAGTTTATTCTCATACAGCTTAAGATGTGTAAGATTGGTGGGGAGAAGCTCCTGTTGTATAACACTGAGATTGTTTTTCTGCAAGTTCAGCTCGTGCAGCTTTACACACTGACTGAAGTCTGGTACTTCAGTCAGTCTATTCAAAGACAGGTCAAGATATGCAAGATTGGGAGGCAGATGCTCTGTCTGTACAACACTGAGATTGATGTTATGTAAGTTCAGTTTCTGCAGATTTGCAAACTGACTGAAATCTGGCACTTCAGTCAGTTTATTAAATAACAGGTAAAGATGTGTAAGACTGGGGGGTAGATGCTCCGGTTGTGCAACAGTGAGATTGTTGTGAGAAAGGTCCAGTATCTGCAGATTTAGGCACTCACTGAAGTCTGGCACTTCAGTCAGGTTATTCCCAGACAGGTCAAGATGTGTAAGACTTGGAGGTAGAAGCTCTTGTGCAAAATGCAGTTTTACACAGTCTGACACTTCAGTTTGTCTATTCCTAGACAGGACATGATGTGTAACACCGTAGAATCCAAGCCCTTGTTGCACATCACTGTGATTGTTGAAAGATAATTTCAACTCCTGTAGATGTACACACTGACTAAAGTCAGACACTTCAGTCAGTTTATTCCTAGACAGGTCAAGATGTGTTAGACTGGCGGGTAGAAACTCAGGGTGTACAACACTGAGATGGTTTTCCTGCAAGTCCAACTGCTGCAAATTTACAAACTGACTGAGGTTTGGCACTTCAGACAGTTTATTCCTAAATAGGACAAGATGTGTAAGACTAGGAGGTAGATGCTCTGGTTGTACAAAAGTGAGGCCATTGTTACCAAAATGTAGCCTAGTTAGCCCAGCAAACTGCTTGTACTTAGTCAAATTTGGTACATTGTGCAGGTGGTTGCGATACAAAACCAGTTCCTTGCACTCCACATCCTCCGGCAACGCTTCTATTCTTTTCACCAGTTCACTATCTGTCAAGAATTTCCCACTCCAATCAATTGTCGCCATGTTGTTACAGTTCACACAATTTACACAGTTCTGTCAAAATCCCCCTCAAATTTATTTCACTTATTTTCATCCATTCTATCCCATGCCCAATCAGCCACAAATGTTTTTTTTCTTTCTATTTTTCTCCCATATTTCCCAACATTGTTCCATCACTACAGTTTATGTCTGTGGTGAACATTTTCTAAAAACTTTACATTCTCAAAGTCTTGCTATGGTATGTCAGAGAATAGAAACTCTTTATGCAACACTCAGCCACTGAATGTGTGTAACACATAAGCACAATGGTTCTTATATACTGACGCAGTTTGTGTGCGCACTGGAAATAACCACACAGCAATGCAGTCGTGAAAGGTTTTAGCCAGTACTTAGGCTTATGTCTTCCTATATTTTATGATAAAAGTGAAAAACCTATGAATTTCTTGCTCAGTCCATTCTTAACTTCTGCCTCTAGTGTTGAAATGTAACATTATTACATGCAATATTTACATTTGTGTTCTTATAAAATCTCAACGCAGCTCTATTTGTAACATGAAATGGTCCATTTATGCAAGAACTCTCTGATTTTTCATGTGTTTATTTACCACCAAGAATCATACTTGACCTAAATACTTAAGGGTAAGGCCAGGAATTGTGTTTTTTATTTTGTGATTTTAACAAAAATATGGCAAATTAGTCATTTTGTTAAAAATAGAAAGGCTGTTATAAAGTTTGATAGACAAGAAATGTTTAATAATATTCTAAGGAGACAGGTTACATTTGAAATGGATGCATTTGCTATATTGGGGTTAAAGCTCTGCCTCAATATGAAGGAATTCAGGTTAACCTTGTTTTTTTTATGAACAACTACTCATTTCACATAAAACATCATGCAACGGGCCTAAAACAACATTACAAATACATACGATACACCTGTATCGGTGGGTCCATCCAAATATACATAGTACCTTTTGCATTTAAGTTTGACTGATAAACGTAGCACTAAACCTCTTGTATTTTCAAATTGGCTTTCTGTTTGCAATTACTCAAGATCACTAATGTTTTTACATGGAAAGGACCTTGCACAAGCAAACAGGGATAACATTTTGAGAAAGATCTGGATCATATTCTGTGAAAGTTACAGATTTGAACTTTTCTTGTGTCTTTGTGAAACCCTCTAAGTGTAAGACCCCAGACTTTAGCCTAATTTAAAGACAATAGTCTAATTTTTAAATCTGCGGACTAAGTCCTTTTGTGAAACCGACCTCAGATTTTGAAAGTTTTGTTATTAATTATTGGTGGATCTTTTGAGGGAAGTGTGAACTGTGGATAAAATACCAGTATGTAGCCAGTTTCACTCCTTATCTCCGGGATAACTAACTTTCAAACATTCATAATTTTCTTGGTTAGACGCCATATCTGATGAGTTGAAAAAGTGGGGTGCTTTCTCGCATTGTTTTTTGTTTGTTTGTTTGTTTTTTTTTCTGCATGATATGACCACCCTTCAACCTAATATTTGATCCCACTGAATTAGTTGATTTATTTATTTCTTCACACCTTTTTTCCACCCCATTCTTTTGCTTCAACAAGGCCCTGCAATCCAAATTGGCTTTGTGTGAAAACAGGTCATAACAATGGAAACGTTATGCTATGGATAACATAAGGAAAGGTGAATCATATGCTAATATTAGACAAAACCATCAACAGCCTTGACCTACAAAAGTTTCCTGTTCATGTGGTTTTCTTTTCTTTTTATCAAAAAATGATCCATTACCAGGTGTAAAAAGCGTAGGTTTTCTCACGTTTTCCATGAAAAATTGCTCCATGGCCAGAATGTATTTTACACCAAGAGCAATGTCTGATAGATCAAAGCTGAAAAAAATTATGAAAGCAGGTTAGACCTGCAGGTGCCTGAATCCCTGTTGAAGAAAAGGAAACAGGCTGATGAACAGAGGGCAAGGAGTGCCAAGGCTGTTGTTTTGCAAAAAAAAAAAAAAAAGCTTAAGAAACAGGACATTTTTAAGCGTGCTGAGAAGTATGTCAAAGAGTACAGGGTGCGTGAGCGTGATGAAATCAGAATGAAGAGACAGGCCAGGAAGGCTGGAAACTTCTATGTACCTGATGACCCCAAACTAGCCTTTGTGCTCAGAACAAGAGGTATCAATGGTTTACATCCCAAGCCTCGCAAGGTGCTGCAACTTTTCCGTTTAAGACAGATTAACAATGGCGTCTTTGTGAAGCTCAACAAAGCCACTATCAACATGCTGCGACTTGCGGAGCCTTACATCACGTGGGGGTACCCAAATTTGAAGAGTGTGCGTGAGTTGCTGTACAAGCGTGGTTTTGGGAAAGTTGCGGGGAAAAGATTGCCGCTCAATGACAATGCTGTCATTGAAGCCAAACTAGGTCAGTATGGAATCATCTGTATGGAGGATTTGATCCACGAAATCTTCACAGTCGGACCCAATTTCAAGGCTGTAAACAACTTCCTGTGGCACTTCAAGCTGAACACCCCCAATGGCGGCTGGCGCAAGAAAAATAACCACTTTGTTGATGGTGGGGACTTTGGGTGTCCGGATGATAAAATCAATGCCTTGCTTCGAAAGATGATCTAAGCTAGAACTGTTAAAATAAAGGCTTGAGAATTTGTAATAATGTCAAATAAAAAGGTACAAATACAAGAGCTGGAAAAAAAAAAGTTAGACCTTAGAGGCCGATTTCAAAACCTGGATTCAAAACCAAAACCACTAAGGTTTGAATCAAGCAACCACATGCCTTAGTAGGATTGAGAATTGAATCATTAAGGAGTGGGCCACAGGTAAATGCATACATTGTTGGACTAAAAGATTATTTTCAATTTGAAAGTGAAAAATAAATGAAAAAAAAACATGGCCCAAATGATATGGTATTATTTGCACTGTCCAAACATTCATTGTAAAATTAATTATAAGTTCTGTGACAGAGCTTATGAAGTGATGCTACATTAAACTGCTACACTACTGGGTTAGTTGGTAGAGATTTCCCTGGTGTTTAGCACGTTTTACCTGTCAAACGGGCAGATCAGAATCTCTAAACCTGTATAGATGATGAATGATAAAATAGCCTTGACCTTGAAGAATTTCATTTGGCATGGCCTTATAAAATCAGACATACAACCAGTCACGAAGACAGTCTGAGTCGGCTCTTTCGAAAATTCATGGATTGGCAACATCCCAACCAACATCCACAGACTTTATCTGAAAACAAGCAGATATAGTCTTTCATGGCTGTAATTGAATTACACATATTCCAGAGTTGTGAGCTTCGGTCTTATCACCAACAATGTTGTAATCTTATTGGCCTTATAACCTATCTTACGAGTAGAGAAGGGTGGCCATATTATATGTTTCTATTCTTTTCTTTACTTTTATAGTGCTTAATCTCTGTCGAGGCAGAGCCTAAGGCGCCACCAGAGCAAATTTAATTATCATCATTACATTGATATATGCAACATGACAGTTTGTGATAGATAAGCATGAGTCAAAAGGAAGCCTCACAAAATAAAACCTGGAAGTCTTGCTGTCAGGTATTGTCGTTTGTATGCTACTTTTAAGGTGCTGTTCAATACCTGTGATTTATTATGAACCTTGTTCCCAATTTCTTACAATTGGATGCACAGTGAGTGGCACTGTCAAAGGTTTACAATGGGTTTGTGATCCACTCGCTGATGTGATTTCAGGGTTTAAGATCTCTGCGATTTCTCCACAAGGAGGTTAGCAATGCAACCTCAAACTGGCAAAAAATGTATACGATCTCTATGATCAGGATATGGCAGACATGATTGCGTTTAAAATAGTCCCGATCGGATTTATGATAGTAGTAATAGGGTTTATGATGCAAAAAAAACTTTCTTGCTTGCTGTTGGTCGGCAGTTTACAGTACAGAACCTTGACTGTATGTACTTGTTTTCTCTGTCCATAAAAACTACCTGTCGTGATATGACCTATACAATGTCTTGAAAACGACGTTCAAATCCAAATAAATAAATAGATAAATATTAAATGACATTTTGCTTATCCCCCGGTTATTTGCCAGATTCATCACATCTACCATGGATCACTTATATACGTAGGGGTCACTGGGGTCAAATTCATTGACCATTTGGACTTGAGCAACTTGGATCAAATAATAACTGAAGTGCTACATATCATGGTTATATTTTTTAGACTACTCAGGGTGAGAATAGACTTAGATGATATAATAATGTGGTTCAGAAGAAGAGTTCTTCCACAGAGGAGAAGGATGATGCACCCAAGACACCTGGGTCAGACCACTTCATCCCTCTAGTGTGTCATGCCATGATAAGATACTACCATGATGAGGTTGTCACTTGTCCTACCTGCCCTGAGGACTGGTTCGAGATAGAGCATGGCTTCATTTAGAGGTGGTGAACCCACCTTATGCTCTTGATACCATAAAGGGCAAACATTTCCCCCATCAAATGTCCCAGGCGAGGAGGAAGCAATTACTTCAACTACAAGGGCTCCCACTCATTGGTCTTGCTAGCTCTGGTGGACGTTGACTATAAGTTCATCTGGGTTGCCATTGTCACCCCTGGGTCAAGTTCTGACAGCCAGATTTTTATCAACAGTGACCTGACGCAAAAGATTGAGGATATCAACTTTGACTCCTCTCAGGCAGAATCAAGGGTGAACCAAAGGTCTCTAGTGGAGTAGTTCACCATTGGTGATGATGCCTTCCCCCATAGAAGCTGGATGATGAAACCCTACTCAATCAGATGCATGCACCTAAATGAGCAGGTATTCAACTACCACCTAATAACTCCTTGCAGCAAAAACCTTGGGTTGTCATGTATATAGTCACAGCCTATGTTGTTTGTCCTCAACCCACTAAGAATCAGATCGGGAATGGGCCAGTTCCAAGTGGGAAACATGGGTTTGAACCTGGACAATCTGTTACAAGGGAACTAATTGCCTTATAAAAACTCACTGAAGCTGAAAAGGCACAGTAGTGTGTTCTGACAGATTACTCCAGAGTGAGAGAACAACTTAAACATGCCCTGCATCACTAGTTTTCAGGTTTTTTTTTAAATATGTACCATAATTTGGGGGGTGATATGATATGCATAGTATTATGGATATTTGTCTCTTTTATGAACTCAGGTGTAAATGTATTTTTCTATTGTTTTAAATTTTATTAACTGTTTTACATGTACAGTATTTTTATTACTATATCTACCTTTTGTAGAAGTTATAATGTTTTTTTCTGTTATACTTGATGCTATATTTGTCATGAGTATTGCATGCAAGTATATGTGGTATTGTATCAATATGCATTTGTGCTGTTTAAATCCCTCCACCATTGAACTTTGAACTTGTTTGGACATTGACTGACAGAGAGTTGTGAGGGTTTGAACCGTGCAGAGGGATGGGTTTAGATCCTGATTTTTTTTTGTTTTTGTTTGGGGGAATAACGTTGTAGGTCCTGTGGCACAACACTTTGTTTAACAATAATATGGGGGAGTTCAAACCTTCATTTTATTTTACGGAGATAAAGTGCTTGGCTCTGTGGCACAACACTTTATCCAACTATAATGGGGGAACGTTCGAACCTTCATTTCACTCTTTTGGGGAATAAAATTGCTAGGTCTTATGACACAACACTTTGTCTAACTATAAAGGGGGAAGGTTCAAACCTTTATTTTATTTTAGGGGAATAAAGTACTAAGCCATGTGGCTACACACTTTGTCTAAGCATTATGGGGAGGGCTGGAAATCCTGGATTTGTTTTATGGGGTCCAGTAAGTGTTACAGGGGGGATTTTTGGGTGGGACAGATGTTTTGTATGAGTTTGAGTGTCTGGATTTGCTTTTTTACATGTTTATTGGGATGTTTTCTTTGTGTTTTGGGAGTCGCTTTTTATTCCATTGATATCTTTTATTTGAACAAGCGGCTGATATATTGTTTCTGAAAGATTTGGCAACCTTGAAAAGGACCTTAAAATTGTCGGCTACAAGCTGAATGATGGCTGCTGGCTGGGGTGTTGAGCTGGCTGTAGCTGCGGATGAAATACCAAAAGGATGTGCCTGTGGGGGCTACTGAAGGTGGGTCCAGTGGCATTGATGGCATGAGGCTGTGAAATGTAGTTAAAGTTGTCGGGTCTGGCACTGAAAAGTAGCGTGTTGTTGGGTTCTGCAGTACTGTGTCACACTGTGGCTGTAAAAGTGATTGTGTTTGATGTTGAACTTGCGACTGCATTTCCTGTTAAAGTGATCTCCTGCATCTACTGTTGAATGGGCTGCTGTATCTGTCGTATGGCCATCTGCTGCTGGATGTGATGTATGTCTTTCATGGGCAGATCTTGATTACGTCTACACTGATCGAGGCCGCTGCTGGACCTGTATCGGCTGATGGGTCAAAATCGGCTGTGTAAAGCTGGCTGGGGGACCAAATGTTCTGACGATCGCTTGGTGGAATAAACTTTGTTGTTGTGCTTGTTGCTGTTTGTCCTTACATTTCGGTAACCTTGTAGTGAAAAAGTCTCAACTTCATAATCCTCAAAGGACTCTATATAGAGATTCTTCAGTTCTGAATAAAGTCACTCAATATGCAGCTGTGGGGTCATTCTGGGGCTTCTGGTAGATCATGCATACCTGCTTGTCTTAAAGTGCTTCTGATTCCCCCCCCCCCTTTCCTGGGCCTCTATCTAGAACTCTGATTCGCTAATGGTGAGGGTTGGGTGCCGGAGGGGTTTTTTAATGGGGTGGCTTTCCGGACTGATTAAAGGCCCACTTCTACACACTGTGCACACTGTGAGTTTGTAGAAAGCCAAAGTTCTGCTTGAGCTAGTTGTGCCTATCTTTGAGATGTGGTGCTCTCTGCCCAAACTTCATATGTGTAATCTTGCCAAACATGGTCTTCTGGCTCTGAAACCATATCTTATAGGCAGCAATGGTGTCGTCATCACATAATTTATCCCATACAGCCTCCCTCTTGTTTGGATCTTTATAGTGCATGAGTCTCTTATGCAGTAATTAACTGTCCTTTAGAAATTCCTCCAGCTTCAACTCATCTTCCTCTTTAAACACAACAACTGTCCCTATGCTCTTCTCTGAAGCCTCCTGTGTAACCTTCTTAGTAGCCTACTTAGTAGCTTCCCCCCTCCTCGTTAGCCTCCTGAGTCTCACCAGCACCCCCACCCTCACTATCTGGGCTTCTTGACCTCGTGTGTCTGTTACAACAGGTATTCTCTTCTGTTTTTTTTCTTTGGTGACATTTTGAGAATAACTTAACTTTTAACACCCCTTCTCAAGAAACTTCCCTTCAACAGAAATGTCACTGGGTGATATCCAAAGTATTACAAATTAAATCCTATGAATATATGTCTAATTATATCTTACAATTATGTGTACCCCTCGATTGCTAGCCATCAAATAAATGCAGGAGGCCTGAATCACAGGGGTTTATGTAGAGAATCGTACACAGTTGATGTCATCTTGACAATCCCATCTCCATCGGGAAGCCATTGTAAACCAATTGTATGGGTATCTTTGTAATCCTGTCTAAATCCTTTCCTCGCAAACCCGTCAGGATGGAATCCTTTGACATTGTATACTTTTTTGGTCACAGCAATGCAATCACATTGACCACATTCAAATATTTGGAAATGTCGCCAACGGAGATAAAACGTTTATTGTTATCCAATTCAAAGGTTACCAATAAGTTTATAAGCAAAAATATATCGGTACAACCAAAAAGATAGCCATAAGATGACCACAATAGGTGTACGATGGCTTTACAACAAGGTATATGAATGTAAGACCAGATAGGAGTCGGGAAAGGTTTGTGAAAATTTTATCGGGAACCTTGGGGATTTCTTTTTGATATGTTTATAATGCTCAGGATGGTTTCAATTGAAGCTTATGAGGAAAAAGATGAAAATGATTCACTTGTCGATGCCCAAAATTTTACAATCGGGAGCAAGGTTTACAAGATATCGCAGAAATGGGACAGCCCTATAAGTAAACAAAATTAAAGACAGTGATTAGCAAACTCCATCCCACCAGTCACCATGCCAAGATATGATTGAAAACATCTGGAGATCTCAGCTTTGCTTCCACACAGAATTATTGTACTGTTCATCATAAATATACACCAGAGTAAAAAGTCACCTACTGATCACATATTAGAGTTGTGTGAAGTGCAGTATGTTTAGCCACTCACTGACGTTGCTCACTGGCTGTTTTTTGAGAGGATGTTGATCTATTCTGGAGATTTGGGCTTACTTTTAAACATTTTGGATGTGTTTTACAGTTATTATTACACAGCTCTCTTGTGTATTTTTGCAAACTGTGACAGGAATTTTCCTGTTTCTGAATAGTAATAAATCACCATGTAACACATAACAACATCAAATCCTATGTTGATTGTAAAGATTTATTGAATAAGAATTTGCTTAAATTGAAATTTGAATCTTTTGTAAAGATTGTGTCAGTTATTGAAGGATAGCTAGCACTGCTAAAAGGACCCTGGCTTTACACATAGCCAGGTAGATACCAGAGATACTCCGGACTTTTTGCATACTAAGGTGGGATAGCCTTTTTGAAGAGACAAAAAGACTGAAAACTGAAACTGTCTTTGAGCATTGCTTTGGGGAAAAATGATCCAATGTTAATTAATACCATTGAACCACTCACCCCCACCCCCACCCCCGTTCCCCCGTGATCAAGGATTGTAGATAAAGTCTAGCTTTCAAAACATTTCCCATGCACTGTCCTGGAAAAAAAACATTTTAACTGCAGTGTTGGATTTAGTTCACATGACCTACTTTTGTATGTGCATTACATCTAAAATATCTATTTTAATTTGCTGTTCATCGCCACTTGCCTGGGATGCCTCCAGCATGTCTTTTTCGCCAGCTTGATGGGAGTTTCCACTGGTTGAGAGCCCTCCCCCCCAAAGGACTATAAGTTAATTTACAAATATGCAGCAATCTTTAACTAGAAGTAAAATGCTCAATTTTTGGGGTTAACCAGTGACAAAATCTGTCTTGCCATTGCTGACCATATTGGAATAAAATTGTCCCTCAAGTGACAGCTGCTTAGGGCCTCTCTCAATATGACCCTGGCTTCAGAAGTGGACATAAAACCAAAAGTTTGAACTTTGGAGGAAAATTATGTGAATATTTGGACAGTCATAGTTCGACCTGCCCTCGCCCCATTCTCTTTTTTCAATTCAAAATTAGTTTCTGTTTCTATCATTATGTTTGCACACAGGTGTTGAGTATTCATAAAGCATTCATGTTAGGAGATATAAGCCTACCAGACAGAGATGCCACTGTAAACTGAAACTTTATTGGCAAAGAAACTTGAGCCTTCAGCAAGATGTAAAATGTATACCCCTGTGAGAATAGAGTACCCTAAAAGGCCCTGCTGAAAAGATAAAAAAAACTGCTGCTTGATGTTGTAACTTGGCACACAAAAAAGAACATTTAAACTAAAATGAGGAGGTGGAAAATCAAAAAAGATTGACCATCGGATGTCTTAAGTCACTTATGTATCCATACACTTCATTGTCCTTGGCATGAAGTTTGTGTCCATTGACTGTTGCCAAGTCACGAGTTAAAAACAATGTATGGCCATAATACAGTCATTTTTATAAACTAAAACTGTTAGCTGTAACCTTGTCTTCTTTTTCGCAAATAATGTCCAGAAACAAGTTGCAACCTGTACAAAATCTCAATTTGTACATAACGAAAAATTGGAAGTCTGGATAGATCTGCTTAGGTAGAATATTATTAGGGTAAAATCAGAGATGTTTATGTATACATGTGTTTTATAGATATACATAGCATATTTTTGGCTGCGTATAAATTATGGGTATTGTATGTAACTTTTTTTTCACTATATATTGAATATTATTAAATAATATGATATATATTAAAATGTATTATTCAATCATCAATAAAGTACCATGTCACAAGTCTTGCCCTTTACTGACAGTGACCTTTCAAGGTAAACTGTAAAATTTAGATTTTTTTTTGTCACAATTGTCAAGTATTTGTACAAAGGAAAGTGAAATGCTAATTAACATGCAAGATGCCCAGTGAATCATAAACAGCTGCTAACCATCAAGTAACAATTGGAATGATTAATAAACATCTAAACGTAGACAAAAATATAAAAAGAATCTGATAATACTCCCTAATTATACCATTGGAAAGTACAAGATACGCTCCACACAGGACTGTAGAACTGCATAGAGGCTACTGTTTCAGTCCAAGGGTGTCTATCAAAACACAGTTCTTCTTTTTCTGATTGTTGCGTAGCAAATAGCATTAACAAAAAAAATGCAATGAATACTTCATCTGTTTCTGGTAATTTATTAGCCAGATACAGATAGCATTTGTCTGGTAAACACCTAGATTTAGAACATGCGTAGACAGCACTGTCTGAGGAGGGCAAGCTTGCCTTGCTGCCTGTTTTGTGGAAATTGAAAATGGACTAGTAAAAAAAAAGATTTTCTTATCAAAGTTTACATTTTATCCACGCATATATTTCACTTTTATTAGAAAGAAAGACACGTTTATAAATCTAATATAATCGGTAGAATTTATCATGATTATTATTATTATTATTAATATTGTTATATAACAGTAAATCCCACATATTGTCATATGCTGGAGTCGAACCAGCGACCATGTGATTATACGTCACACATCCTCTCCAGTTTGTTACAGAGGGCGTCTAGTAAAGTCTAGTAAAGTACAATTAGAATGATTGCAAGTTGTAAATGAATCAAACCAGTAGTTTTCAATCGAATTGGTCATCTCCCCATTGAATGCATTTGGGATTGAATTGGGAAGTGATCGCAAACTGTTTGAATTCATGATTCAATCATGCATGTGGGACAGCCCTCTCATAGTCTATTCCATCTATTTACTACCCTTGATCTTCACCAGACCAATTCTAAGGTACTAAAAGCATAACTACTATGGCCTGTTCACATCTCTCCTGACAGTGTTATCTGTGTGTATTTGATTTCTATTTGGTCTTCTCCTTATGGTTCTGAAATGAGAATTTTGTTCGTGGTTGATCAACACTGAAGAACAGGTCTCCCCGAGTATGCACACATCCCCTCCACCTCTCAAGCCTGCATGTTCCATACAATTTGGGAAAGTTCATGCAAGGGTTTTTCACACATCATTAAAAAAGGTGGGTATCAAGCAAGAACATATTCTGAACTGTGTTAAAATGCAACACTCTTCAAATGTGAACTAGACCGAATCCTATCAAAGATGTCCTACCAAATTTTAAAAGAGGATCAAAACAGTAATGAAAGTAAACATGCCCATTCAATCAAAGTTTGTGACTTCATCACAGAGAGGTGAGAATACTATAATGTTATTCCATCATGGTAATCCAAGCAGAAACCTAGTTTCCAATTGGAAATGGAAACTATTCATGATCCAGTCACATACCTTAAGATAGCTGTAAGATAGGTTTTAGCTTTACGATTAATACAGATATTGATACACATAAGTCTACAATAGGTTTACAAACTTTAAAAGATTGTCTCAAGATGAAAAAAAGATAGGCTTAAGATTGCTGTAAGATGGAAAAGATTGCTTTACAACTGTGAAAAAAACGCATCCAGTTGGAATGATGAATCATTAACCTTGCTCCCAATTGTGAAAATTTAAGAATTGTGAACTGAATCCTATACATCTTAATGATCTGATAGACATTGTACAGAGATCCTGTACAGAAAATATGCTACATGTACTTCCCAATAGGTTTGTAAGTACAGCACTCAGTAGTCCACTTGGAACAGCTTATGAAAGTTTCTGACTGCTTTGAATTATCGCAATTTATCGCCAGCCTTTTCTTAATTTTGTCAGATTTGTGGCATCATAAGCCATCATATTGTCATTTTTTTAATCTCACAGCAATGTCAAACCTATCTTCGAATCGCACGGCAACATTTTCCATGTTATAATGATCATAAACCTATCTCAACAGTCGTACTATCCTTGCTTAAGGCTCAAATTTGCATGATGTCTTTTCAAACATGCACACAGATACTTGGTATTCATAAAGCACTCATACATGTGAAGCGATAGAAGCTAATCAGCTTTCTCTTATCTGTATGCCACTCTAATAGTCAGTACATGTATGAGTACGTTATAGAAACTCCATTATCTGAACTGACAACTTTCCCTAACTTCAAAGAAACTTGAGCTTTCAGGAAGGCTACAGCCGCACAACAATCTCTTCCAAAGTTACTCTTGTAACCAGATTGAGTGATTTTCTCACGTAATTTAATTTCATATCTCTTACAAAGTTGGAATTTTACTTTAGTATCCACCGCTTGGGTCATATCTGGAGAGATCCTCAGAATTTCTAACATGTTGCAATGGTTTATTTGTTTATTTGGCTTTTAACAGTCCTTGACAGTTGTTAGCTCATATCACAATGGCTAGTTTTATAGATAGTCTTTTTTACTGTAAGCTGCCGACCATTTGTGAGCAACTACCAACTTTCCCACATAGGCTCCAGGGTTTGAACTGCAGACTTGAGAGGTGAGAGACGAGTGTGTTACCACTGAGGCTGCCTCAAACCCACAATCACAGATGTGAGAATCCAGGTCTCTAATGACAAGCTTTCAACCCCATGGGCTCACTGACATGTCTCATACACTATAACTCTGTCTTTGTGCAACTAGATGGGTACATTTTTTATAGTGGGTACTTTTAAGCCTGAATTGATGTTGTTGTATTTGCAATTGCTTAAGTGTAGTTCATTTTTACATAAATCATATGTAAACCTTCTATTAGAATAACTCGATCTTAATTACCAAAATTTAAAATTATATAAAAATCTTATTAGAAAGTAGATCTTGAGAAGAACAAAAATACAATGCTCTTTCATTACATGTATAGGTCTTAATTAAAATTTAAAAAAGCATGTCTCTTGAGTTCATTTTCCAATCTTATGTCCAAGTGGAGAGATCTATTTATAGACCTGTTCCATTTCTGCGGTTTCTGATGCTGTTCATGATTTAAAGAAAACAATGCACAATCAGTGTTTAGTTTATGATGAGGTTTAAGATAGTATTTAGGATGTGTTCCTGATGTGTAAAATATTTTCCCAATAGCTTCCTGTTTGGTGTTGCCATTGCATCAGAAAACCTTCAGATAGGTTTTCCATAGATTCGAGACCAATCCAATTGGTTTTTGATGTATTTAAAAATGAAGCAGATAGGTTTGCAATGAGTATAAGAGAGAAAATATTGCTGTATGACTGTAAAATCGCTTTATGGTCGCTTTAAGAATGAAAATGTGACATTACAATTGGTTTATGATGTTGTAAATCTGATAAGGATTGTGAAAAGTTTGAGATCATTTCAAGGCAGAAATTTGTATCAACTGCTTCTGATGGACTCCTGATTGCTGTAATTTTGTATTTCCCATACAGGTTGTCTGTAAAATGTTCTTAAGATAGTTCTGATTGAAAAGAATCACTTCCTACTGCCCACAATTTTAGAATCAAAACCAAGGTTTATGATATATATCGCAGAAACGGAACAGCCCTATAAGGGCCTTAATTGGAAATAAATGTGAAGTTAATGTTAATAGATGCTGAGAAGGTGAAATTTTCATTAGTCTATACATTTGTGCCATTTTACCTATGACTTTCAGTACAATTAAAGTTTTATATAGTGGATGATCGTAAAGTCGATCACTTAAGGGACACTTATGTAGAGTGATTGGTCGCGCTTAATAAAATTAAAATCAACCAGAAAATATTATGGAACATTGAAAAGTATGACTTCATAAAGCAAATAAACTAGCAAACTGCTGCAACACTTCTAACATTTTTTTCAACAGAAACTTAAAACTTAGGATTGAAAATGGAAATAACAAAATGTCATTTTTAAGGTTAATCATTATGTCGATCACCTAGTACCACCAGTTTCTTAGGGATCAACAAGATGAAAGCTTTATTGCGAGATGATCAATTACATCTATAGAACAAAAAATTGTACATAGATTTTATACTAGTTGTATTCCATAATCTGAATGGTTTAGTTCTGCATTAAGGTATTATTTTAGTGTTAATTTCAGAAAATATAAAAATATATATGCTTGAAACATGTTCCACGACCATTTTTGTAGAATATATTCAAGAACAGGAAGTTTGTTTATTTGCAATTTCAAACAAGTTTGCTATGTGCGGTAAAGCTATATCGACATTATGATCATCTACTATACTTATTATAAAGATATCATAAGAGTTTCAATAATTACACTATTGAGCATGTAATATGACATATGTTCACACCCCTTCTCCCCTAACATGCTTTTAATCCCATCACAATAAAGAGCCTGGACCAGAGTCCTGTGTGTGCTACTGCTGATAGCATTCCTTTTTCAATGATGGACTTGAAGTCCTGTATATGTTGACAAAAATGGGATAACAGCTACTTATCCACAATAACATTTGTATCTCTGTCTGCCTAACTGTAATCAGTTATATACGAGCTCATAATACTATCATAATCAACAATCATAGATATGAGCACATTATGTTCCTGTATAAATATTCAATTAGGCATGGATTTTCGCTTTTCTTGTCACTTGTATGTTCTATCTAGCCTTCCATTGGCCTCAATTCAATGGGAAAGATGCCATTTTGTGGATCACCTAATCTCATTTGGAAGATTAGGGTTAGAACCTTTTCAAATAGATTCATGTAACATTTCAAAGCGATAAAATATTCTCAGATTGTTTTATGAATTCCATTTAAGGATAATCATGCTTTAGCGAATCCATGAAATCTTTAATTTTAATGATAATCATGATATAGCAAATTCATGAAATCTTTATACACAAGCACAAACTTTGATGATGTAATTTATTGATTTATTTAGTTTTTAAGTCAGCCTTGTACCTCATTAGTTATATTATGATGGGTAGTTGGAAGAGCGGATGAAACCAATACATAAGGTTGGTCAAGGTTCTGTACTGTAGACTGCTGATCAATGACGAGCAATTACTTGCGTTCCCACATGACGTCAGACCGGAAAACGAACTCTGATCGCTGAGATAGGAGACCAGTGTTACCACTGTGCAACTATCGCCCCTTTGATGAAGTAAATATTTAGAGATGTAATTATGTTTTTGACTTCACAAAGTTTGTACATTCTTTGATTTTATTATACACATTATCATGTACCCCAGACATTATATTTGAGGTGTGTTTATTTGTATATTTGCCTGTATGTTCTGACTGACATTACTCACTTGTTTGTGATTTCTAGTTGTGTATTATAACTCTTGTGTCTACAATTGAAGAACCAGGTATATGGACAAGAGTCTGTGGGTGGTTAGCCTTGCTAAAAGGCTCCTGTTTCTGTTTAATAAGCACAAATATTTAGTTAGGATAATAATATTTCAATTTATATAGTGTGCATGTTTGAAACAGAATATCATAGAAATTGGAGCCTTAAGCAAGGTTAGTGTGAGGTCGCACAATAAATGGATTTAACTGCAATAAAACAATTGTTGCATGCTTTTTGGTCTAATCAAATGCTGTTAAACTATTATATGTTTTTAAACCACTGTTATTGTGGCGGGAATCATGGGTAAATGATGTACAAACAAGATTAGGAGATCAGTTACAATACATTTCTGTCCCCATTGCTACCTTCCATTTACCATTTCCTTCTATTGTTCCTTAAAATTCTTTTGGAATAAAATGTTGTTCACAATTGTATCTTTTGGTTTTACATTGACCTTTCATAAACAAAATAATATTAGGTTACTGAAAAGTTTATGATAGGTTTATTATAGCTTTAGGAACCTAACAGGATTGACTTAAGCTGTAAGATGGAAAAGATTGCTTTGTGACTGTAGAGTTGGGTATGACATCAAACAGACTACTTTTCAAGTGAAAAGACAGGTTTAAGATGGGCTTACGATGGCAAAAATTTAATAAGGATTGCTAGCTGTTTGCGATAATTTCAAATGGTTTAATATTGTCACAAACTGTTGGTTATGGACTTATGATCGCATTCAATTAGAACATATAACATCATTCTTTAACTTCCTTAGACAATGAGTTTACGATTGCTAAGCTTACCTGGTGAACAGCAAATATTTTGGAATGTAAACCTTGTGCAAAGCTTAATAATGGTATGGCATAATGGTACAGCCCTGTCAAACTGGCTAGACTACTGTACACATACAATGTATGTACCTTGGTTTCAAGAATCAGTCAATCTTTTTCCCAATATTCTAATGATATTTATGTTTTCACTGTTATTTCAATACATGTAGAATCAGAATTTAGAATGTATTTATTTCAGCATAAATAGATACATATTCTGGTACTTCAATGTCAAAAAGCTACACAACTAACAGTACATATGATTTATTTAGATTTATTTGTTTTTTTTACGTCACATACAACAGCCAGGGTCATATTGCAACAGATAGTTTACAGGTGGAGGAAACCAGTGCATACTGCACTATAAATTACCGGGCATCGGCAAGTAACTACCAACTTTCCAATATGAAGGGCCCAGTCTGAGTTTCGTACCGGTGACCTCAGAGGTTGGAGGTGAGAACTCTAACCACTACACCACCGAGCCCCAAACAGTACATTTGAACCTGACAGTTGACTTGTTTGATAATTTATATTTTCTGTGTGTTGAAATCACACAAAACAACTAAACTTCTTTTCAAGAATCCACACCACCAACCTGAACACAAAGATAATACAATTATATAACAAGATCACTCAGAGAGTGCATACCTGTACCAAGGCAAATAAAAAGTAAATGGAAAGTCCGGAATTTTTTAATGGGATCTCAGTTGGGCCAAGACTCTTCATTTCATTTTTCTCAAGAAGATCCAACCCGTAGTATTCACATGCTGCTAACAAACAAATGGACAAACAGACAAATGGTCATGGAAATAATACCTTTCTGGCAGATACAGTGACAAAAGTGCAGTCATTACCTTAAAATCCTTAATTACTACTATTACCTACTTGATTTTATTATTTTTAGATGACAGTTGTAGAGGCAAACTGCTTAGTTATTGATATCTGTTTATTTGGGATTTAACGTCCCTTTCAACACTGTACAGGTCATATCACGATCCATAGTTTTATAGGAAGAGGAAACCAGTACATACAAGATTCTGTGCTGTAAACTGCCGACCGTCAGAAAGAAACTACCATCATTAGTGGATAAGGCCCCGGAATTTAAACCGCCAACCCCAAAGGTGGGAGCTGAGTGTTACCACTGCACCACCATGGCCTCCCAGTTACTGGTTACAGGATGTACTGCAACGCTGTATGGTTATGTACAGTCAATTAACAGCAATTTCTACAGATAACTACAAGCCAGAAAAAAGGCTAACAAAGTAAAACTTGGAAATCTTGCTATCACATGGTGTACCAGGTGCTGCTTTTGGTAAATGAGAGTGATTAGCAACTCAATCCCACCTGTCACCATACTAAGAATGAATGAAATAATCTGGAGAGCCCTGGGGTCCGTAAATCAAAGCCATGGTTAAAATATTAACCAGAGAGTGTTTAACCAGACTGTAACCCAAACTATAACGACATTGTAAGTGTAAATCATAGTCCTAGTTATCACATGGTCAAATCAATAATTTTACAACCATTGTTATTCTCTAGTTAAGATCCATTGTGTGTGTTTTTTGTGTATTAATTTTGTTACATGTTAGAAATAGCATAGCAATTTTAAAGAAATTTAAATGTAAATGTGTATAAACTCTGTAAGTATATATCACATAGTTAGTATTTTAACTATCATTGATACAGTGAAATGGCAATTAGTTATCGCAAATAAATTAAATGTTATATGCCAGATTCTGCTGTACAAAGGCAGTTTTCAGTGCAAAAGTACCATTAACATTCATATTCAAGTATGAATCAATTAAAATACTGAATAATTCTTGCATAAAAAGTCATAATGTTGTTTTGTGTATCAAGTATGAAATTTTCTAATAATTCCATATACAGTAAATAACTTTTTAACCCATAAAACTATGTTTGAAGTAAAATACACATTACAAAAGAGACAGTGTATACGCAAGAAGGATGAATCAAAATTTTCTTGGTTTTTTTTTTTTTTTTTTTTTTTTTTTTTGAAACACTCCCTACTAAAATTCCTCAGGGAATATTATGGAAAACCTTCCTGAATGACATAAACAGAAAAAATACATCACAAATGAACATGACAATATTATATGAGTATGTAGCATGAGTTAATTGTCAATGTCCAAACATGATGTATTTCTCTCTGTATGTCTAATGAAGGATGAAACCAGAACCTCTATTATCCGACCCTCCAGTATCTCAGTTTTTAATTATACAGCCTCAAACCCACTCTCCCAACTAAAATTAAACCTGTTATTTTAGCCCTTGTATTATACAAATTTCTGTTATCTAACCTAAGTGTTACTACCCCAAGAGGGTCGAGTGTCAGAACATATAGAATTTATCAGCTATAGACTATATCCCCGAACAGGCAAATATAAAATCTTTGGCAGTAGAGATGAATCATAGAATTCACGCACAAGCGTGGATTGTGTTAATTAAAGACGTATAGTGGTGTCTATTTGTGAACTCGTAAATCATATGTTTATCATGATGATTTGGCAAATAAAAATAGCTTGAATTGAACTTCGAAACTTTTGTGAGTTATGGAAGCATAACTGAGACTACTAAAAGTACCCAACCTTTATGTTGTTCTCTTTGTTACACAAAGTGTAAATAGCAAGGCAGTTTCCGTAACATAACGTATATCAAATCCAAATATCACAGAAAAGCTGTTAGGACATTTAAACTAGTCATGTGACTTTTTGAAAAATTACATAAGTTTCTAAATAGCAATATCTGTACTGCTACCTCTGGCGTCTACTCTCCTCAAATATGAAAACAAAGGAATACTTCTTTAGTTTCTTAATTTTCTTGCCAAATGACACCACACCGTACACCACCATGCATGGAAACAATGGGCTTTGAGCTGTTATTTTATCTCCATGACCTTGGTCATGCTTGAACCCCAGACATTCTACTCTGCAGTCCACCCCATTACCACTAAATAACACACCACCAATGAACTGTATTTAAATGTCATCACTTCAAAATCATTACAGTTTCAAAAAGGAAGGCTGCTTTTAATAAATTTGCATAATTGTTACATATTTATGCAATGGATGCGTTCTTATATTTTAACACAAATCAACTGATTGGGAAAGTTTTGATTTTAAAACTTTCAAAGCATTTCTCTAAAACTGGCACTGTAAACTACATAAAATTTGGCTATAATTTCATTTCTTGACACATTGATATACATAATTCATATCTAGAGTAATTATTAAAATTTCTAACACAGAATCATCTTCAATACAAAATTGATCGATCAATTACTGATTGAGTTGAGTTACTTACAACATTTTATTTAGGATCATATCACAGCCAGCGGTTTTGGATGGAGGAAACCAGTGCATACTGGTTGGTCAGCATTCCACATTGAAACTGACAGGCACTACCAAGCAACTGTCAAGTTTTCCACTTCAGGTGAGACAGAGAATTGAACCAAAGGCCTGGTGAATAGGCAGCAAGTATGAAACCAACAATGCTTTATTATCAGAAAATTTAATTTCAAATTGCCCACTTTTATCTCAGTTAAAAAGAAAACATGGTTTTAGATCATTAGCGGTAATTTGATGGAGTAGCCTCGTACTTGAAAAATAGGGGCCACTGTAACACTCTCGCCTCCCACCTCTGAGGCCGGGGTTTGATTCCTGTCACGGCCTTAAGTGGGAAAGCTGGTAGTTGCTTGCCGTTGGTCGTCAGTTTACAGTACAGAACCCTAGCGAACTGTATGTACTGGTTTCCTCTGCCCTTCCAACTACCCATCGTGATATGACCTGTACAGTGTTGAAAGTGACGTAAAACCTGAAATAATTAAATAAATCATACTTGAAAACATTCCATTTACTTTCATACGTGTAATTTCAAGAAATGGCAAATAAACAGGTGGGCAAAATATGACAGAATATTTTAAAGTCTATGGAATCTCTGAGCTGCTATGTCTTCATTTAGAATATTGAATCCCAAGTCAATGGCTTCTGTGTATAATCTACTGATATACAGCTTCAGTAGGCTGTAATACTCTTCCGTAACTCTTGCAGTTGATAACAAAACAGAAAGCTAGCTTCATTTAGTTGCAAAATTTCGGGAGGAATTTTCACCTTTGTGTCTGTTGTTTACACAAAAATGGCATCCTATTCACATGAAATGGCATCCCAGTTATTAAATGTATGATTTATTCAAGCTTTTTCGGACCAGTACTTATATCATTTTTACTTATAACAAATAGTTCTGTTCTAATAAATTTTCCATCTCAACTTTTGTAATTTTGGTTGTAGACTGTCAACTGGATTTACCAAAAGTCTGCTTTACACATTCCTAATTCTATTTATCCAAATTAAGAACAGATGGAGAGAGGGGGCAACGTCAAAATATAGTTTTCTGCTTCATTTTCATCCTTTCCTGGTATTTTAGTCAAACAGAAGATGTGATTTAAACAAAAAGTCCATAAAGTTAGTACTTTATTGGTCTTTGTTTTAATAAACACATCACAACTGATCTAAGCTAATCCACTTTCCTATCAGAAAGGTCAGAACATGCTGTTACAAAAGAGTGAGTCCCCATAATAAATGGCCAAGGCCAATTTTAATGGCTTCATCGATTTTATTGAAGGTGTTTCCTATTATCCGATCATATTTTGTCTATCAGTCACTAATTCTAATCCTAGATTTCCCACCATATTAGCCAGAAATTGATTGGCAATGGTATCGAACTATTTGCCAGAATCAATTGGGTATAAATATTCCTATCAAAAAATGGCTGTCTAAATTTATGTCAAAATTATATGGGAAATAAGAATATGTAAGGTAAAGGCATTAATAGGTCATTTGTTGTAATAGTAAGTGATCAGGTAACAGCTGTCTACATTGAACAAATGTAAACTGTGGAAGCAGTGAACTCAATCTGGGACTCTTGTGCACATAACCCTTGGCACGCTACAATTTTGGTGGCAGTGGTGGGATATGTTAAATGGAAAAAATAAAATACTGGGGAGAGATAAAATAAATATATAATTAGTGAGGTTAAAATAAAGGGATTAGAAGAATTAGATATTATCTTTGGAAATAATATCCAGCTATAGATTCGGATGTAATTGGCTGGTAAAGATATTATTGGTTGAGTTGTGCAGGGATTGGAAAATATTAGTAACAGTATATTGTACATGTAGTGGAGATATTTGGAGGTGATTAATTTTGTGGTTTATATGATGGAAGGTGACCGTGAAAATTCACTTCATGTTTTCATGCAGTTTTTGGATAGAGTAGAGGGTCAGTACGGAAGACCAGTAATGAATGGCAATCCCATGAGGAATGGAGTAGCGGGTATCCCTACAGGAGGGTATAGGGGTCCAGAGGGTAATCCCATGGTATCCACTCCTATGGTTAGGCAGCAGTTTGTGAATCAGAACCAAGTCCCAATAGATGAGGAGTTTTATAGACAGAGGTTGCAAAATCCACCAAATCCTGTTAATAACAGACAAACTTTTCAGCCAAATAACAGTCAGGTTATGAATCAGAATCAAGTCCCAATAGATGAGCAGTTCTTTAGGCAGAGGTTGCAAAATCTTCCAAATCATGGGGATGATAGACAAACTTTCCAACCAAATAGCAGTCGGGTAGCCCAGAATCAGACTTCTATTGGGGCATCTGGTGGTACTAAGCAAAAGAAACCCCCTACATTTGATGGTAAAGGGAGGTTTAGGGATTTCCTTGTGCAGTTCGAAATGATTTCTCATATGTGTCAGTGGGATGAACGTATGGTAGCTTTAGAACTTGCGGCAAGTTCAAGGGGTTCTGCTGTTGAAGTACTAAATGATTTGGAAGCTCATGAGAGGTGTCACTATCCGACCCTTGTTAATGTTCTCTATGCTAGGTTTGAGCCTCAGAATCAAAGTCATTTATACAAAGCTCAACATAAGGGTAGGATAAGGAAAGGGAATGAGCCTTTACCTGAGTTAGCACATGATTTGAAGCGTTTAGTAAGAAGAGCATACCCCGATTTGACAAATAGTATGAGAGACATTATTGCAAAGGATGCATTCTTAGACTCCCTGAATAATAAAGAATTAGAGCTTGCAGTGTTTCAAAGTCAGCCAGTGTCTTTACAAGGAGCTCTACAAGTAGCAGTGCAGTTTGAAGCTTTTTAAACAAGTAGGCATAGGAGAGGACCCCCTTTAAGGGAATGTTTACTACTGAAAATGAGTTAGTTGATGAAGATAGTTTGGGCTCAAGAATTAGTAAATTGGAAGAGGAGCTCAAAGTATTTAGAATGTCAAATGATTCTTCACCTGTAGAAGGGAAAAATGTGCCCAAATCGGTTACACAAATGACCTCTGTGGAAAATGCTTCTGTAAAGAAAACAGGGAAGTGTTTTTCTTGTGGTCAAGAAGGCCATTTTAAGGCAAATTGTCCTAAGGCAAAGGTGTCAAAATCACAAAAAGTGTGTTATTTTTGTGGAAAGGTCGGCCATGTGATTGCAGATTGTAGGTTAAAGGGTAGGACTGTAGAAATGGCTTTGTGTCTGTTTTGTGGGGAGAGAGACCATTTCATGGTGAACTGTGATAAGTATAACAAGGTGAACAACAGTTCTGTTTCAGACCATTTAAACAGTCATCAGCTGAAGTAGAGGGTCATACTTTGGCTGGTTCAGTAGGTTGTGATGGACCCAATATTTCAGTCAGTAATTGTGGTGATGGATTTTATATTCAAGGCTCTTTACTGGGTGTAAGGGTCAACTGTTTAGTTGATACGGGAGCAAATAGATCCATTCACCATTATTTTTCTATTGCATACTCTTGCAGACCACAGCTTCAGTCCCTGACTAGTCATGTTTGGTTAGCAAATGGTGACAAAGTTCAAACTTTGGGTCAAGCTGAGATACCATTGAATCTTCCAGGTGTTGGTTCAGTTGTTCAAAACTTTGTTGTAGCAGAAACTGAGGAACCTCTAATTTTGGGGAATGATTTTTTGTTACAGAATAAGTGTGTCATAGATATTTCCAGGCAAATGGTTTGTGTAGATGGAAAAGAAATAAAGTGTTCTCTAGAACATAACCTTACATCTCTGTTCAGGTTGAAGGTATTGGAAACTACAGTGGTGCCTCCAAATAGTGAAATGGTTTTTCCTGGTTATGTTCATGCTCAAGACAATGCAATTCTTCCCAGATATTCCATTATTGAGCCAAATGACAGTGTTTATAACAAGAGGTTGTTACTAACTAAGGCAGTTGTTGTTTCAAATTGTCCAGCTGTACCAGTGCATGTACTTAATCTCAGTGATAAAGCTAGTAAACTTTACAAAGAAAGTGTTATAGGTACATGTACTCCTGTTGATGAAGTTCTCAATATTGAACCCAAAACACAGTGTAGGTTAGGTAAAACAATGACATTGAAAACCAATGTAGAAAGTGATTTACCTGAGCATATACAGGCTAGTTTTGAAGGGTGTCAGGGAAACTTAGACAGAAATTAGCAATTTGCTGTCAGAGCTTTACTTAGAGAATATTCCGATTTATTTGCAAAGTCCAGTACAGACTGGGGTCATACTCATCTTGTTCAGCATAAAATCAATACTGGAAATAGTTCCCCTTTCAAACAGAGGCCTAGGCATTTACCACTTAGTCAGAGGCAAGTTGAAAGAGAAGAGGTAGATAAAATGTTGTCCTCAGGTGTGATTGAAGAATCTGAGAGTCCTTGGGCGTCCCCAGTGGTGTTGGTTAGGAAAAAGGATGGGTCCATTCGTTATTGTGTTGACTATAGGAAGCTGAATGCTGTGACTATTAAGGACTCATATCCATTGCCGTTAACTCAAGATTACCTAGATGAACTCTCTGGTTCTAGTTGGTTTTCCACATTAGACCTACAAAGTGGGTATTGGCAGATTGAAGTAGATCCTAATGACAGACAGAAAACTGCTTTTGCAAGTAGAAAGGGTCTATATCAGTTCAAGGTCATGCCCTTTGGTTTAACCAATGCACCTGGTACTTTTGAGAGGTTAATGGAGAAGGTTTTGAAAGGTTTACAGTATGAGA
Source organism: Sabellastarte sp. h YS-2021 (assembly GCA_964017235.1). NCBI lineage: Eukaryota > Metazoa > Annelida > Polychaeta > Sabellida > Sabellidae > Sabellastarte > Sabellastarte sp. h YS-2021. The sequence continues at coordinate 10,564,394 of OZ024937.1, forward strand.
TCTGTTTAGTTTATCTTGATGATGTGATTGTCAAAAGTCAAAGTTTTGAAGGTCATTTAGAAAATTTGTCTTTAGTTTTCGATAGGCTTAGATCAGCAGGGCTAAAACTAAATCCCAAAAAGTGTAAAATATTTCTTTTCTTGGACATGTTGTTTCTGAGGCAGGGATATCAACTGACCCATCAAAAATTTCTGTTGTAAGAGATTGGCCTAGACCTGCATCTGTTAAGGAAGTCAGAAGTTTTGTAGGTTTTTGCTCATATTACAGGAAATTCATTCAAAATTTCTCAAGTATTGCCAAACCTCTTCTTAGACTCACAGAGCATGGTGTTAAGTTTGAATGGGACAATGAATGTGAAATAGCTTTCAATAGACTGAAGTGTGCTATGATTAGTGCACCTGTCTTGGCTTATCCTAACTCAAAGGGTGACTTTTTGTTGGATACAGATGCTTGTGCAGTAGGAATTGGCGCTGTTCTTTCGCAGGTTCAGGATGGGGAAGAAAAGGTAATAGGGTATTTCAGTAGGACACTCTCAAAGTCAGAAAGAAGGTATTGTGTCACAAGGAGAGAGCTTCTTGCAGTTGTTGAGGCTGTTAAGCACTTCCATCACTACCTTTATGGTTTACCCTTTGTAGTTCGAACAGATCATGGGTCACTAAGATGGTTGCTAAATTTTAGGAACTTAGAGGGTCAATTGGCAAGATGGAGTGAACTGCTTGGCACATACAACTTTACTCTCACACATAGAGCAGGGAAACAGCACACAAATGCAGACTTTTTATCCCGTCCTCTTTGTAGTAGTTGCAGTTATTGTGAAAGAGTGGAGTTAAGAGACAGTGGAAATATCTTAGTTCAGGACAGTTGTCCCAGAAAGAGTGTAGTTAGAAAGGCTGTTTCCAAAGATCCATTTCAAGAAGTTGATAGCTGGTTGAAGTTGAAAACTTGTGAGGAATTAAGGAACTTCCAAGAGTATGACCTTGATATAGGGTTTATACTAAGACAGAAAGAAGCTGGAACTGTTAGACCTAAGTGGGAGGATATATCTTGCAAGGGACAGGCGTTGAAGTGTTACTGGGCCCAATGGGAAAGACTGTTTGTAAAGAATGGGTTACTTTATAGGAAGTGGTCAGAGCAATCTGAGAAGCAGCCTATATATCAGATGGTTGTCCCAAAGTGTTTGAGGAATGAAGTTCTTTCTCTTCTTCATGAACAAAAGTGTTCTGGTCATCTTGGTATCAGAAAAGTGATAGGCAGGCTCAGAAGACGCTTTTACTGGGTTTCTTTTGAAACAGATGTTAAGGACTGGTGTCATAAGTGCCCTCAGTGTCAGAGAAGAAATTCTCCAAGCAAGCATCATAGAGCCCCTCTTAAACAGTATCCAGTAGGTGTGCCAGTTGAGAGAATTGGTATTGATATCCTAGGTCCACTCCCTGAAACATCTCATGGAAATAAGTATATAGTGGTCATAGGAGATTACTTCAGTAAGTGGATAGAGGCATTTGTTACCCCTGATCAGGAAGCAGAAACAGTTGCCAATGTTTTGGTTGATGGCTTCATTTCACACTATGGCGTACCAAAACAGATTCACAGTGACCAAGGAAGCCAATTTGAATCTAAGCTTTTTAGGTTTTTGTGTGACCTTTTAGGGATTGAAAAGACTAGAACTACTGCTTATCATCCTCAAAGCAATGGTTTTATTGAGAGATATAACCGTACTTTACAAAGTATGCTAAGTAAGCTCATTGAAGGTGATCAAAGAAACTGGGATAGGGCTCTTCCTATAGCTATGATGGCATATAGGTCATCGGTGCATGACTCAACAGGTATGTCCCCTGCTAGAATGTTGTTTGGTAGAGAAATCCAACTACCTGTTGATCTTCTGTTGGGATGCCCTCCAGATGAGGCAATTCAGGATGATTGCAATGTTCCATATGTTATAGCCCTTAGGGATCAGTTGCAAAATGTACATGAGATAGCACGTGACAATATGTCTGAAGCCAGTCAAAGACAGAAAAGGGGTTATGATCATAGGAAGAACTTTAAAGCTTATGAAACAGGAAGTAGTGTCTATTTGTTTGAACCTGTAAGGACGAAAGGAGTTTCTCCAAAGCTTGACAGCTCATGGACAGGCCCATGGTTAGTTGTAGATAAGATTTCTGATTTGGTGTACAAAATTCAAAAGTCCCCAAATTCCAAAGCTAAGTTTGTCCATCATGATCGTTTAAAGCCAAGTTTCACAAGTGTAAAAAGTTGGTTGGAAGGAAAAGACAGTGTTTCTATGAATAACAGTGAAAATGGAGTAAATGAGGAAGCTGAAGTTAAGGGTAAGGAAAAGTAGAGGGATGTGAATGCTGGGGATGAAATTAATATTGTGCCATTAGACGAAGGTGATAGAGAAAGTTTTAGTACTACAACTAGAAGTGGTAGGAAGGTAAAGACGCCAAAACGTTTTGAAGAATATGAAATTTTTGTGTAGCCAGTGACTTATCACTTAAAGTATGAAAGTTAGGGTTATGTTTTGTTTTATTTTCAGAACGTATACATGTAGCAGATGTTGTTATTTCTTGCGTCACCGAGAAGCTTTGGACAGGCACTGGGCTCGTATTCATGGCCCGAAGAGACGTTGTGGGTGGGGGTGCCAGTTTGTTTTCCCTGAGGTTCAGGAGGATAGATACCAGGCACATTTAGTGAAACGCCATGCTGGTAAGGCATTTAAACCTAGTATTCCTGTTGGTAGGAGGGCACCAGGGGTTAAAAAAACTGAGAGGGATATCCCTATACCTGTCCCTGATTGCATTGACTCGGAAGATCCTTTGGGTCTTGAGGAGTCCTGGGAGAAGGAGCCTGAGGATGGGTTCATTGTCCTTGAACCAGATCAGTCAAACAGGACACCAACCATTCCATTAGCTAAGGCTGAGAGACAGGAAGGGTGTAATTGGGAGGGCGTGATCAATGGTATGCCAAAGAAGTCCTTAGAGTGGAAGCTCATACCCATTGATGTGGATCCACCAATGACAAGTACAAGAGATCCTAGATTGTTGTACAAAGTGAGGAAATAAACTTAATTTTTAAAATGTTTATAGTTGTGTTTTTACGTTTGTCTTGACTATTGTTCTTGCAGACTTCAAGGGTCTGAGAGAATCTTTTTGGCTTCGAGCTTCTGTTTTTTTAGGTTGCAGTTTCAGATTTGGTGTTTATATGCCTGGTCATGTTGAACTTTTGTTCTAAACTGATCTTAGCTTGAACTTTGGTTGATTGAATTGCAAGGAACATTCTTATGTTGGATGCAAGAGGAATGAACTAGATGTTCTAGCTAGGTAACTGCGGCACCACAATTTGATGATAGCTGTCCAACTACAGAAGATTTTGATAGACATTTGTTGTCTTGCATATATTTGTTGTTTTGTATAGTTGTTTTTCAGTATATGGACAGCATGATTATGATGTTGAGTGGACAGGAGGTTCCCATGTTGATGTTGTGTCCTGTGGCAGCGGAGTTTGCTGGGCGACAGGGGGTGCCGACATCAGCGTGGAAGTCCTGGGTGTGGGAGTGGTTCAGCTCCAGATGAAGAAGATCACATATATGTTATTAATGTTCGATTTCATTGATTATTGTAATTTGTATCATGTGTGTGTGTGCATGTGTTGTTTTATTAAAATTTTGTGGGTTTGGGTTTCGGGACGAAACAGGTTTTAATAGGTTGGGAGTAATGAAACGAATCTGAAGATTTGTTTATCGGAATTGGGTTTATTTATTGACGAAATTCCCGTTTTTGTAAATATTGGAGCTAACTAACCTTTTACTGGCTAGAAATATTGCTTGGGGCTGGGATTTTGAGGCTGTTGAATTAAATTATTGTATATTGCTACATATTTCACATATTTTGATGAAGTTTGTAGGTTTAATTCTTCATGGTGTTAGCCATGTTTGACATAGTTTACTTACAACCGGAACTGGCAGGAATTACCAAATCACTGGGTAACCAATAGAATCATTTGTGACATTTTAATTAGTTGTGACCTCTAGTTCATTTGCATAGTCTGGGTCAACTCTTGAGTATTTCATCAATTTTGGTATATAAGGAAGGGTTTTTGGTCAGAATCTTTGCTGACCTGGTATGAACTGCTGTTCTTTATACATTTAGTCATTGAACCTATGTTCTGAACTATGGCTGAGGGAAGGTAATGAACAACCTCTGTTCTTGTTGAAGTTAGGCCACATAAGATGAATTTGGGTTAGAATTTCTTGGGTTTTAGTTGGGAAAAAATCTTGGGTTCAGGGTATAAATTTGTGTTGGGACAAATGTAATCTAGTTTTTGAATATGAACTTGATTTAATAACTTGGTACAACTTTGGACTAATGGGTGGGATTTGATTTATAATAAAGAGCAAGGGCTTGTCCCAGGTCAACCCCAGCTACTGCTGGTTAGAGGTTAAGTTTAAAGGTTAAGTCTAGAGGTTAAGTCCTGGTCAAATTTTCTTGACTATATCTGGGTGGTGGCAGAATAAATATTTTTTGGGGGAATCAGAAACTAAACATTGGGATTTTTGTAATTCTTACTTTTATTTATGCACACATATAAAGTTGTTGATTTGTTTGTGAATAAATAACCGTATTATGAATATTCCACTGATTTTTCTTGTATAATCTTGGCCCTTGGCACGCTACAATATAACACATGCCTGAACTCTGCAAAAATACTTTAGACTTGACAATTCTTACTTGTGCATACATTTGGGTCATTACTTCACAGCTCAACAATGATGAATTCCTTCATTTGACACACCACTTGTAGTTGAAAAACAAGTCCAAACATTCTTTCTGATCAAATTTTAAAATATTATATCTTTGATTGATTGAGTAGCTGTCTTGCCAAAAAAAAACAGACTTTGTCAGTTATTGTATTTCTCCTGTACATTCTGATAATTTTTCTGAATTCCAAAATAGCAGGTAAATAATTACATATAAAGTGTAATAATGGGTGTTTTATAAGAAAAAAGGCTTTTGTATGAAGGTTCCTGGTTGTATTGTATTGTACAAGAATGAACTGGATCTGAGGCTCATTTGTATATAAATATCAAAGTGTTTGCACTTAAACAAAGTTTTTAGTCATGAATGGTTACGTCCCAAAGAAAAGGCTTATCCAAATAAAGTGAGGGTCAATATTTTGGTAAATAATAGACTACTATTGAAAAATAAATTGCTAAAATGCTAATAAATCTTGTGTGTGCACTGTGTGATTTTAATGTTTAAATTCCCACGAGGTCCAGAACATTAAATTCCACATCACACACTGCAATTGTTTGAAATTTCATTGGAATAGTTTATTAATATCTTAGCTTCGAGATGTGACCACTTTAGTGAATAATTAAATATTGTAGGTTTTATTTCACAATTTTACAGGATCAAATATTCAGCGCTGAGTACTGAATCGTGAATAAATACACAATATAATGGTGATTACTATGAAGGTCTGATGCTAAACCTCAGACTTTTAAACATACTTTCTTATTATAATCCTATTTCTTTAATAAAAGGCATTGGACATAGCCTAATCTCAGGCTGAGACATTGGATTAACAGAGTTCTTGGTATTATTTACAGATTTAAGTTTTGAGTCAAGATCTGTTTCCCCGAAGATGACTCAAGTGCGACTAGCCCAAGCCAAACACCTTGACTTACAGAGTTATGCATATTGTACCAATTTAGTTGCTTTTCAAAATACATATTTTGGAGTATTTAATGATATAAATAGCCAAACATTATTCCATTTGATAGTACTGATATTGAGCACAGGGGTTGAGACTGAGTTAGGACTTAAGTCCCCCTTTTGAGTCTGGTCACATGAGTCACCTCCTAGGTTTTCTTAAAGTCTGTGTAAAATCATTTTCAGTAAAATCCTGAAAGTCATAGTTTTTAGTCAAGACTTATGCCATTTGCCTCCCTTGTCACCCTGTGTCTCCTTGGTACGACCTTGCTATATTCCCGGATTAATGTTAATTGCCTTTGCTTTATGTTCTGTTGCGCCTTAAGAGTCCATCTGAGATGGAGATTAAGCGCTATAAAGTCCACATTAGATTAGATTTGATTAAACTTGGTTACTAAGTAGATGTTACTGTCTAATATTGTGACAATAACAATCCTCATTTTAATAGAACTAAACCAGTTTATTGAACATACCGAATATATGAAATGTTATTATTTAATAACAATCTATCATTTGAAGTTTTAACTATGTTTAATATGTAGGTAACCTGAAGGTATTTATTACAAAAGCACCAAAGTCTTGATGCCTGTAGGCTTTATTTAGAAAAAGATAGAAAATATAACCAATATCCAACAATGATTAAGCAACTATAAAAATATAATGCATAAACAACAATGATTAAGCAAATAAGATACAATACAATATCAATAGTATTCAAAGTATTTAAATAGTTTACACACTTTTGCATCAGTACTTCATGCAAAAATTGCATATCCTCAATGGAAAAGGCCTGTAAAAGGTTATTTAGTTGAACATTTTTCATTGAAGTATATTTATAGATTGGGCCCGTGTCATATATGTTATAATTTGAATAAACTGAAGCTAAAATGACACATAAAATAAGTCATAATATTGGTTCTTTCTTCAGATTGGAATGGTTTAAAAATGAGTACCTATTATAGGAATAATACCTGAGTCGTGTTTTTTGTAGAAGTTACCAATGCAAAAAAATAGACAAGAAAGTATTTTTGTCACACAATTTACAATACCAATTTTTGTCATTTTCAATATACTTTGCAAAGGCCATTCTAACTCATATCAATCTGTCACTCTGGAATTTCATGAGATAACATTCCACTAACTGGCTTCACTTTACATCCTGCTTTCTTGGTGTTCACACTTGTGTTAAGAAATTATAAAATTTTGCCAAGAACATAAAAAACTGTAGTGTTTGTTAGTGTGATTTTTTTTTTAACATAGAACTTTTATTTGCTTTGTTTTTGGATATAGAACTTTCATGTTATTTGGATATTAAACTTGTATGTGCACCCATACTGTACTAGGATTATATAATATCTGTTGTCCAATTATTTCTACAGAACTATGGCTGATAAAACTGTTGACTATGCTCATGTTGATGAGTGTCCTCATGTTGATGAGGATGTTGATAACCTATTGGGGGAGCAATCCACCCACGTATCTGGGGAGCAATCCACCAGTAAAACATTAAGCCAATTAGAGGCTCACATCGCTAAAATGGCTGAAACTATGTCTAGAATGGGTGACATATGGGGACGTATGGCCACGAAAAGGGACTGTGTTGACAGTTCACCTCCGCCCTTTCCACCAAAAAGGAATCGTCTTGATGACGATGCAGATTCTGAAGCAGAGATGGCCTCCCTGATGAGACCCCTTAACCCGACGGAGTCAGCGTCATCTGATGAAGATGAAGGGGGGAGTTGCTTGACTCCATAGCTGCAGATCTTACAGATAAGGAAAAAATGGCACCTCCAATAAAGCCAAAACTCGCTGCAATTGTTACCAACCGATTCAGCTCTATCCTCCCACTGGAGAAGCTAAAGCAAAAGGAGTAAAAACATCTGCGGCCAGAAAACTGTGACAAGTTAATTGTCCCTGAATGCAACAAAGTCGTCAAAGACATGCTACACCCAGGTATGGTTACTCGTGACCGCCACTTTCAGTATATTCAGCTGGGTTTGACTAAAGCTGCATGCGCAATAACCAAGGTGGTTAATGATCTGCTGGAACCAACTTCACAGCCCTCCACCAAAGAAATAGTTGCACCATTGACGGATGCTCTGGCCCTTCTTGGACACTGTCATGTCCAGCGCTCACACCGCAGAAGAGACGCAATGAAGCCAGCCTTGAAGAAAACCTATGCAGGCTTGGTTTCAAATGATGTTCCATTCACCTCATCCCTGTTTGGGGATGACGTTGTAAAGACAATGGGTGAAATAAGGAGTGCCCAGAGAGTGCAGTCCCAGGCCAATTCTAAAAGTGGCACTTATCAGAGATACCATTCAAACAAAAAGCCAACATACGATCAAAAAAACTGGAAGAAGGGCAAGTACAGCAAGCAGTCCACCCAATGGAAACAAGGCCGCAAGTAAAGGAGCCAGCTGTTCTTGCCCAACCATCAGTAAGACAAACATTTTCTGATTTTGTAAACAAAACCATACAATCAAATTCCCTGTTGAGGGAAAATTTTCAAGCTGGCAGACTAAAAGGTTATTTTCAAATGTGGCAAAAATTGACCTCTGATAAATCAATCTTGCAAACAATATCTGGTTTTAAGATACCATTTACAAAAAGTCCTGTACAAATCTTTGCTCCAAAATTGTCGTCCTTTGATGTTTAGCAAACAAGACTTATAACTAAAGAAATAACTGAACTCATCCAGACAGGTGTGCTTGTTAAATGTGACAGAGATCCTGGAGATTTCATCTCAAAAATATTTCTCAGACCAACGAGAGAAGCTGGTTCATTCAGGCTAATTTTTAATGTAAAACAGTTGAATTAAGTACATTCCTTACCATCATTTCGAAATGGAAAGTTTAAATCATGCAGTTAGAATGATGACCCCAAACTGTTACATGGCCAGTATTGACTTTGCTCATGGCTACTATAGTGTTCCAGTGCATGAGGATTTTCAAAAATATTTAAAATTGAATTTCAGGGAGATTATTTCAAATTCACAGTCTTTCCAAATGGACTAGCATGTTATCCCAGAATGTTTACAAAAATTCTTAAGCCTGCCTATGCGCACCTCAGATTACAGGGATTTGAATCTGTTTCATTTATTGATGATAGCTGGCTTAATTGGCCTTCTTATGAAGAGTGTCAATCAAATGTTGTAGCTACATGCACACTCTTCCAGAAATTGGGTTTTATTATCCACCCCAAAAAATCAGTTCTCATACCAATTCAAGAGATTTGCTTTTTAGGATTTTTGTTAAACTCAGTATCAATGACAGTAAAACTAACACCAGAGAAAGTACAGCATATTCCTCTCATGTGTCAAAACTTACTGGCCAATGCCAAGCCCAGTATACAGTTTGTCAGTGAGATAATTGGCCTGTTGATAAGTGCATTGCCTGGAGTAGGTTTTGGCCAGCTCCATTATAGAAGTTTGGAAATTGACCGAAATAATGCCCTCAAACTTCACTCTGGTAACTATAAAAGAAAAATGTGTATTTCCACAGAGTCAAAGGAAGACTTACAATGGTGGATAGAAGTAGGTGTTCATTCTCCGGTTCATATTACTCAGGATAAACCATATCCGTGTCTTGACAGATAACACTTGTGCCGTGGCTTATATTAACAAGTTTGGTGGCTGTAAGTCTTTGGAATGTAACAAGATCACCAGAGAAATATGGTTTTGGGCAATAGATAGGAATATTTGGCTGAGCTGTAGTCACCTACCTGGTATTATAAACACAAAGGCAGATCATCTGAGTAGAAGGTTTAATGCTGATACTGAGTGGAAACTGTGCCCTACTGTATTTCACAACATTGTGCAAAAGCTTGACTTTGTTCCCAATATAGACTTGTTTGCATCTAGACTAAATTATCAAATTAAACCTTTTGTCTCTTACTTGGGGGATCCTGAAAGTGTAGCCACTGATGCCTTTTCTTTGCCCAGCTGGAATAAATGGGATTTTTATGCATTTCCACCCTTCTCAGTTATTCCTCTTGTTTTACAAAAGGTTATCACAGACAAAGCCTGTGGCATTATAATTGTTCCCAATTGGCCAACACAATCCTGGTACCCAACCCTCAAAAGGTTGTTACTTAAACCTGCTGTTTTTATATCTAGGAAAACAACATTGTGGATATCTCCAGACAACACAACCATACCCCATCCACTTCACAAACAGCTGGACCTACTGGGGTGTCTTATTTCAGGACAGCACTGACTACTACTGTTAGTGGCCTTTCACAACAGGCGCAACAGTTAATTCTTGATTCAAGATGGTCAAGTACTAAAAAACAATACACAGTGTTTCTTCACAAATGGAATTCATACTGTGCAGATAAAAACATTTCACCTTACCTTTCTTCCACTGTTGATGGGATCAATTTTCTTGCTGAGTTGTTTTCCGAAGGATATGGCTACAGTTCATTAAACACTGCTCGTAGTGCTTTGGCTTCCGTTCTTTCAGCACCATCCACAGTTACTTTTGGAAGTCACCCTCTGGTGTCTAGATTTATGAAAGGGGTTTTCAACAATAAACCTAGCCTTCCTCGCTACTCCACAACATGGGACGTTAATGTTGTGTTGGAACATTTACAGACTATATCGTTTGAGAACATATCTTTGAAACTCCTCACCATGAAATGTGTCATGCTCTTAGCTCTACTGACGGGGCAACGCATCCAAACTTTGCAATGCATATTAACACACAACGTTAAATTCACTTGTGAAGGATGTGAAATTGTAGTTGATTCCCTGCTAAAAACAAGTCGACCCGGGCATCATTTAAAACCAATGAAATTTCAGCCTTATCATATCCCAGAGCTCTGTGTCGTGGATCACTTAAAAGCCTATCTTCAGAAAACAGCTTCTCTACGGAATGAGTGCACCCGATTACTTATCAGTCACCAGAAGCCTTTTAAAGCAGTATCTAAGGATACCATCTCCTTACTGACATATTTGGTGCACACAGCACACGGGTTGCTTCCACATCAAAAGCACATAGCAGCCAGGTTATACCAATAGATACTATTTTGGCTGCTGCAGGATGGGTTAAAGCTGAGACTTTTGCAAAATTCTATAACAAACCCTTGTCACGGCAATGCTTCACTTCTGCCATTTTGCCACCTAATAAAGGTGACTGACTGCCAATTTGTAATATGCTTACCCTGTACCTGTAAATTACATATGTACCGCTGACCTTGTTAAATGTTTCTAAATGTTTTTTCTCATATTCAGACATTGTATATGTACTTTAACTTACTCAGTTTTCATTACATGATACCTTTACCATCTTCTTTGTGTTATTTATCTGTCTCCATAATTACCATTCAGGCCTCAGGTCTCTGAAGTCTCATGAAATTCCAGAGTGACAGATTGATGTGAGTTAGAATTGATAGTTAAACGAGACTTACCTGTAAGTTGAAGTTTGACTGTAGTTCTAACGAACGTCAATCTCGAACGGAGGAATTACATGCCCACCCATGGGTATGCCTCCTTACACAAATATCACATGTTCCATTTTACCCGCCCTGTAATTCCTTTCGGCCTTCTGGTCTCTAAAGTGTGAAGCCAGTTAGTGGAATGTTATCTCATGTAATTCCTCCATTCCAGATTGACGTTTGTTAGAACTACAGTCAAACTTCAACTTACAGGTAAGTCTCGTTTAACTATCAATTTTATGTTGTTATCCGCAAATATGTTTTGAATGTGGCCAATTCCATATTTACATGAAAACTGTAATTTCTCTGCATCACCCTGCCACTACCCCTCCTCAAAAATAACACTCATTCCACGAATTACAATATCCATTCGTAATATCTATTACAATATCAATCATATAGGAATCAGTGAACACAGTTTTACTACAGCAGTAATGCTTGAGCTTTTGATGAATGCAATGAACATACAAAATGACATACAAATATGAGCTAATGAATTACCACGTTAACATATTTAATTTATTAACATAGTTGTCGAATTTTTAGCTTTACTATGACAACTTTAACTACATTCCATTTCATTGACTTCTGTAATCTTGTGGAGTTTTGGAGTTTTGATAATATCAATAAGGCAATAACACTTTTCAAACATAAAATTGGGGGATTTTGTGTCCATCTCTAAACCCAAGGTCATATCAGGTGAAGTTTCAATTTTCCCAGATGCCAGCATGAGCTAGGACAGCATTATTCAAAGGTCTTAGCCAGGCTTTTCAGGTATCAGCTTGGCCCTTTTGTACTTTTCTGAAAACAATGGATTTGAAGGTCAAATGTGACCACATCTGAAGATTTCTTCCCCTTGATTTACTATAGGTTAGCTTCACATTGCAAACATGTAGGACCAATGACAAGCAATCTTGTTTTTTGAAAATGAGGCCAAAAATATTCCAAAACAAGATTTTTTAGTAATAAATATCCCCTGCAAATTAATGAGGTGTACCTGTAATACCTTTTCCCCTAGTCCTATGATTCATCTTCTTGCAGGACAAACTCACCTTGCATAAATTGTATGAGAAAAGTGAACAACATGTGTTATAGCAACCAAAGACTCGAATCCAACATATCCCCAGACAGGCCATCCCTCACACCACAGGGATTCACTGGGTATTTTTGTACCACCCATTTTGTATGATTCACAGTTATTACAAACTATTTTTCATTTGTTTTAGTCAAACCACACGAAAAAAGAACATATTAATATATTCCCAGATGAGATTTCAGCTTTATCAGTGGCATAGTATGGCAGACTATAGGGCTTAAAAGTGGTAAAAAGTCCATACATTGGGTGTTGTGGGCATTGTTGAGACCATAAGCTACATCTACTACAGTTAGAAATTAGTCAGACTCCCCATTTTCAGGTTACAGGACCAAATATATAAAAAATGTTGAAAAAGGGTCACTCGGATGTATATGACCCTCATACACTGGTTAAACATCTATTTAAAGCCTGAATTTTTCTCAAATGTAAACAGAACATAAGCATATTTTCCCAGATGAGATTTCAGCTGAATCACTCACATAGTTTGACAGCTATAGTTCTGAAAAAGGCAAAAAGTCCATTAAATTGGATCTCTGTGGGCATTTTAGAGACCTTAAGGTGACCTTTAAATTAAAGTTATAGATTTAAAATCATTCACTGACAAAGGTACATATAAAAAGTATATCTACTGCAGTAAGATACTTGTCAGACTTACCCTTTTAAGTTATACAGCAAACTATTCGAAAAATGTTTTAAAATGTCTAAGTATGGTGTTCATGGGCCTCAAAGACACCTTTAACCTTGACAGAAAGTCTTGATTTTTGACAAGTGTAAGGAGAATATATTACTGTCTTCCCAGATAAAATTTGAACCATATGAGCCACATAATTTGTGACCTAGAGGGCATTAAGTGGTCATAATTTCTTTATTTTTGGGAGTTTAAGGTTATCTTACAATAGTGTTCCTCTCTTGATCCAAATACATGTGTGTGCCCAGTTTGAATGAAATCTGTGACAGCATTTTTGAGTTATCATGCTCACAAGTTAGCAGTGGTAGCGGGGGACAGATGTGAAACCGATATATTCCCGACTTTCGTCTGGAGATGTAATAATTTGCAAAGCCCTAACTATTAGATTAACTATTACTTGTAACTGACTTGTGAGGAAGGTTAGGGATTTCTTATGTTAGTCACAACAGTAGAACAGGGGTACAAGAGTGAGAATTTCAATACTGCATCATGCAGCATTTTATATTTTCAACAAAATCTTATTTTAATTGCAGCTGTGTAATATTTTTAAGCATTCTATTAGACTTCAGATAATTTGTTGACCACACACAACAAAACTCCGATAAAAACTTCCGATAGCTCAGGAACTGCAGCCTAGATGTCTTCCAAGTTTTACAGGAACAGTATCTGCCATAGTGGGCTGACCTGTTTCCATCAATGCTTTCTTGAAGAGGTAGAGTTGTTTGTATCTCAGCCTTTCCACATACTCCATCAAGTGGCCTTGTTTAATAAAAAGTTGGATATATATGTAAAATGCATGCAGCTTTAGTATAAAGCCACAAATATATTTTCTAGTAATTTATTCAAAACATATCTTTTGTCTTATGTGAGTGTTCCACTGGAGCCGACCCTGTAACCGACCCTACAACTCTAGGGTCACTTGTAAAAGTCATGGGATTGTAGAAAAAAGGAGCTAAAATGCTGAGTCTGTTTACAACTCCCCAACAGGATGGCATACTCCCAGACAGCACGTGATGACCTCACCGACAAGACGTAGGGCTGGGGATGTTTTCTCCACTGTCAGTCGTAGAAGTGTTACAGACAAGCCGTAAAGCAAACAAACAAGCTGTAAAGACAAACAGACAGGCCGTGAGTATGTTCCCGACCTATGCCCACAGTACTGATTGATTTTGTGGGTCGGTAACTAAAGTCGGCATCCAGAATCGGGATTCCATATCACACTATATAAACCGCTGTAACCAGGGATTTGGCACTTCTGTCACACTTCAAAGATGACAGGGACACATTAGAAGAAACTCTTTGAGAAGTTGAGGGTACTTTGGTTTTTTATTGAGTTGAATATGTTATTATTTTTAATGATTTCAAGACACAGAAGACAACAGAACCCAGCACCTACCCAGCCAGAACCACCACCACAACCACAGCCACAACCATGTAGATGGAAGAGGAAGCCACAAAATCCATGGATTATGCCCTGGATACTGCAGATAGAGGAAAGGGGATGCCACAGAACACTCTTGGACAAACTAATCACAACTGACATACGAGGCTACAGGAATTTTACCAGGATGGAACCAGCCTTCTTTGATTTAATAGAGTAATTAGAAGAATTACTCCCACTTCAGGAAGTCTTTGGAAGTGAGACTAGTAGTTACATTGAGACACTTATCCACAGGAGAAAGCTACACTTCACTGCATTATCACTGGAGGGTTGGAAAGACCACCATATGTAAATTTGTACCCAAGATCTGGAAAGCCATCTTACGCAGAATTCAGAAAGAATATTTGATTTGTTCAACAGAGCCTAAAGACTGGAAATCAATGAAAGAGAAGTTTAGAAACAGATGGAATGTCCCCCATGCAGTTGGTTCACTAGATGGCAAGCACATAGCTATATTTATTTAATTATTTGTTGTTTTTACGTCAAGTTCAACAGCCAGGGTCATATTGCGACGGGTAGTTTACAGGTGGGGGAAACCAGTGCATACTGCACTGTAAACCACTGGGCATCAGCAAGTAACTATCAACTTTCCAACATAAAGCGTCCGGCACGAGATTCAAACCGGCGGCCTCAGAGGTTGGAGGCGAGAACTCTAACTACTACACCACCGAGCCCCCTAGCACATATCTATAAAGAAACCAATGAAGTCAGGCATGAATATTTCAATTACAAGGGTTACTTCTCTCTGGTACTGTTAGCTTTAGTCGACACTGAATACAAGTTTCTGTGGGTCAACATAGGGGCCAGTGGTTCATCATCTGATGCTCAGATATTCGACCATAGCAAGCTGAAAAGAATTGAGAATGGCACCTTGAGACTTCCACCACCAGAACCACTGGGACCTGGAGGGCAAAATCTACACTACCTTCTTTTGGGGGATGATGCCTTCACCATCATGCTTTGCTTGGTCAAGCCCTATAGCAGAAGAAAAATGAGCAGGGATGAGAGAATAGCCAACTACAGAATTTCAAGGGGACACAGGGTATTAGAAAATGCCTTCGGGATACTGTAGGGAAGGTTCAGGGTGCTGCTGACAACTATGGAGCAGAGGCCAAAACTTGAGAGAGACATTGTGTTAACATGTGTGGTGTTACATAACATGCTGAGAAGGCATCAGGGGGGAGCAGACAGATCGCCAACACCAGCAGACAACACACAGCCACCACATAATGACCAGGGGGAGCAGGGACAAAATGAAAACCTCAGAAATCCATCGAGGGAGGCCAGACATCAACAAAACCTATTCAAAGTCTATTTCAACAACCTTGGGGTACTGGCTGGACAGGACAGAATTTAAGAAGACTGAGGGGAGCAGAAGCTGTCATCAATCGTTCCTTTAAAGGACTACCCAAATATTCCAAGAACTTTTACTGAAAAAGTGTTACCAAAAAAAATTCAATAACTGTGAATCAATTCTACTTACAAAATAAATTTGCATTAAAAAGAAAAATATTTGGTAATGTAATTGGCAAATTTCAAACCAGTATCACAATCATTCAAACCCAAGTCCTCCATAATCAAAATCGAACTTTCAACTGTACGTGAAATAATAATATTCTCCAAAGAAAAATAATTTCATTTCCTAACCAATTAAAATCATTTTCATTAATGATTTCATTTTAATTTTTATAATCCAAAAGCCAGAATTTAGATCCAATTTTTGCAGAAATAATTTCAAAAAGGAAATAATGAGTAAGTCATTCGTGAAGTGTTGCATCACCGTTTGTTCATCTGTCAGTCGATACAACCACTCATTGCATTTTTTCCCTTGTGATGTTATGTTTGACATTGAGTTTTTGGTTTGTTTGCCTGAAATAACTTTTCTTGGGGAGAAGTGACACTTTAGTATTTTTAAAGGTTTGCGGTAGTGACGTTTTACTTTTTCTATTGAGGTTGTTGGGATAAAGTGTCATTTTAGATTAATTTTGGAGGAGAGGGTGGAGGGGATACTCAATTTTAATTTATTTTTTCTTTGTGTGTATGTTGGAATTTCATTTTTGTGTTAAACATTCATTCACTCATTCACACAATTTTTTTGTGTACTGTGGGGACATGTAAGTGTTGGACAGTGTGCCTTTTTTATTTGGTGCGAGAACGTTGACTTGTTAAATTTTTTTTGGATATTGGGTGGCCCTGAGAAGGGCCGGTTGGTGCGACTTAATGCAGGCTAATCTGTTATTTGGGTTGATTCTGCTGGCTGGACTGGCTAGGAGATCTTGACTGTTCTTGATGAGTGGACAATGGCACTGGTGATGGTGTTGGTTGAAGTTGAGAGGGTGAAAATGGTTGTGGTGTGTCTATCTACTGGTGCTGTAGTATAATTGGGATCTCACCAAAGAGGCTCAACAATCCAGAAGTAATGTGTTGACTGTCTTCCTGTTGTCCTGATCCAATGGAAGGTGGGTTAGCTGGCTTTGCCGGACTCAAAGTGAACATCAGCTGTCTGGAAGTCCCAGGCTGTTGGTCATCCACAATTATGAAAGATGCTGGTTGTGCTGACACTGATGCTGGCTGTGATGGTTGCTGTACTTTGACAATCACTGTAGCAGGCTGCGTTGTGACTATCTGAGAAGGCTGCACAACTGTTACCAGATACTGCTTGAGTATGTATTCTTGTCCAGTTATGGCCTGTGTTGCTTCTGGAAGTTGAAATCTGATGACCTGTTGACTTGTAGTGACCTATCTCTTGTGTTCTTTGGCCTTGTACTCAATTTTACTCAGAAGCCTCACTGTCTCATTCCTGAAGGATAAAATGTCTTTCTCTTCAAGGTGCTCAATCTCAGAGTGGAGATAATTGTAGAATGACTGTCTTGCACCAGGAGTAGGGTCTTGATATGCACCCAGAAAACTTGAAATCATCAACCTCATCTGCTGGAACTGATCTAAGACAGGAACCTGAGCAGTTGATGTGGGAACTGTAGCTGGTTGATGCGAAGGGCTTGTGGCAGACAGCTGATGAGTAACATCTAATGCTATGCTGATTTCCATCTCAGATTCAATCTCTCTTGAAGTATCGGGAACTTAAGTTGTGGCTGCTGAAGGTCGCAGTGGTGATTTGAAGCGGGAAGACTTAGACACTCCCTTCCTTCTGATGTGACCTCATAGAAAGCTGAAACTGTCCTTCAACCAGGTCTGTCTCTTGGTGTTCTTGGCTGCAGCTTGACCCGACTTGGTCTGTGTGAGCTTGCTATATCTGGTATGTTGAGTCTCAAACCACTTCTCAACAGTGATCTCACAGGTAAATTCCTGGAAGCTGCAACTGTTCCCCAGAGTCCTTCTTTCCTCTGCTTGTCTTTGAACTTCACGTGAATCTTGTCAAAGAGTTCTTCATGCTGTTTCATGAAATCCATGATGGCTTCCTCATCAGATTTGCTCAAACAGATAGACTTCCTCTGTCCCTTCTTCTGCCTGGATTGCGTGCATTCTGTATCTGTATCTGTTCTAGTTCGCTTCTCCCCTCTTTCCTCAGTCTCCTCTGTCAGTTCCATCACTTCTATCCTCTCTCTCTCAGCTCTCTCCCTCTCACCTGCTCTATCCTCTCTCTCTCTCCTCTCTCTCCCTTCTCTCTATATCCTCAGCATGTAACTCAAACTGTGGCTGAGTATCAGTAGGTACTACATTCTTTCTAATCCTATGCCTTGGCATGCTGATCAATTACATAAACAGCTTGTGAAAAACTTAAACTTAAAAGTGAAATCTCATAGAATGGATTTAATTTCCAGCCAGTCCACCCTAGCTCAGACTAAAGCTAATTTGCAGAAAAATGAAAAACTCGAAATCAAAAGCTGTACACCAGTGTGTCTGCCGACTCGCCTTTTTATAGCCACAGATTTTGAAACCAACATGCCGTACATTGATAAAATATTGCAGGCTTGTCGGTTACAGTTCCCGGTTTGTCTGTTAGTATAAGGCCTGTCGGTTGTAAAGTTTCCCAATGCTGGGACCCAGACATGAAAAGTTCCCGACTGGCCTTGAAAAGTTACAGGCCTATCGGGAACATTTACAGACAGGCCGGTTAAAGTTACCGACTATACGGTATTTTTACCACACAGTCTGTTTGTCTTCAAGTATAGTCAGAATCACCATATTTGGGTCGAGTCGGATATGTGATACAGACAGGCCTGTTTTATTAACCGACAAACCGGTAAGTGTAACCGACAGGCTGTTAAGTTAACCGACAGGCCTGTTGTTAGGTGAATAAATTTAGGGTCTGTAACAAGGGTCGGTAATGGTTGTACAAATATCAAATATGTTTGATATTTCATCGACTCTTGCCGACAGGCCCGGAAACTACGACTGTAACTGACAATGTAAAGAATGGTCCGAACCCTGGAAAAAACCTAGTTACCAACCGGTCAGCTCCAGTGGAACACCCGCATTAATGTAGCTATTGATAAGAAACATTGCTCAAATATTATAACCAAACTGCTCAACTACACATCATTGATGGTGAGAGTCCATGTTATTAAAACTTGGAATAAATATTTGGAATAAGTAACAAACCTGTGGTTGCAGGTATTTATTTAGCTAATAGTAACTTGGGGAATTTATGTAGGGCCCATATTGATTTGAGTTTATTTTGAAAGGATTTAAAAACTCAGATGTTTACAAACTCATAAATATGTATTTTACAACTGTAACCAAATGTGTTCATGTGGATCAAATATTCTGAGCAGTTAATCACTCAAGTCAAGTCAACTATGAAATTCATCTCACTTGCTGCAGTCTTTTTCTTGTCTTCATCAGCCACAAGTCTGATCAACTCTCCTTTTTCTCGTTTGGATAGCACACCACGACTATACAGTCTCAGAACAATTTCACGAACACTGGTCATTCTTGAGAAAAATTCATGGTTGGCTTTTAAATGTTCTCGGTCTTTGTCAGTGAGTGTTTCATCCGCTAGAACATAAATTCAAACATGTAATATTTAAAAATGAATTATGTACAATAGATTATTGTGGTGTAAATTAAGGTTAAAATTAAAAATATTTTTAGATAGTTGCTTATTGTCACAAGCTTGCAGTTGGTTTCAAATTTTCTCTTGATAATTAAAATCTGTCTATATTGTCATTAAAGTAGTTTGAAGACACTTATAGTTATTAAATATTACTCAAAGAAAGTTATCATTTTTAAATGCTACTCACATATGTGTAAGTTGCATTTAAACTGTTATTACTGATGCATAATTGTCTAATATAATTAATTTTGTGAAAGGATATATGGTTGATTAATTTTTAAAGTCTTCAAGACACATTGTCATTTATTAATTCATTTTTTACTTCAGAGTGTACCTGTTATTAAAAATTAGAAAATAATAAAAATCTGCCAACAACAAACACTTTGAATCATGGCTCCATGAACTCTTGAGTATTCTGTGTGATCTAAAAAGGAGCTGACAATCACACTTTTCCTGATGATAAATTTGTAAAAGCTGCAAATGCCAAAAGTGTCCAACAAAATGAAACATTTTTATATTGAATCCTGGAACTCTTGGGTATGTCATAGCATAGAACATGAGCTGGAAATCTCTTACCCTTCTGTACTTGTGTACAATTGACAAAAATACTGTCAAACATATAATTAACTGATAATTACCATCAATCACATGGCAAGGTTTTGCATAGGAAAACTTTCCCTGTCCATTTTCATTGGATGCGGCAACTCTGACCTCTTCAGCTTTACCTGAGATGTAATAATAGGTACATCATTATACAATAATCTTTTAAAGAAAATACAATATGCTAGTGCTCATTGCAATTTTTGAAAAATATGAAAGCGAGACAAAATTTTGTTCCAAGTAATTCAATGAAACAATACTTGTTTATCTCTAAATGCATGCCTCTAATCCATGCTTCAATATGCTTTAATGATGTTATGTGACTATAAAATAGGAAGCCTGTAAAGATGATGAATTTAAATTTAAAAAGATCACATGACAAATTATGAGATCACCAACAGTAACCTAAATTAGAGGGTTTGACCTATCCTGTACCATGATTACTCAGGTATTATTACTGATGTGTTATAACTTACAATGCAGTGAGAATGGGGATTGTCTCACATCTGTCAATCGTGTCCAGCCCTGCCCCTCTCTGTACTCTACCACAGCATGGGTAACAGTGTCATCTACTTCTCCAGAAAGGGATTTGCCAACATCTTGACTCTGTGGCCAGCACCAGGACAACAGCAACATACCTTGTGACACTTCTTCACAGTCAAGGTACAACAATGGTCCAGGAGAAGATGTATCTGTAGTAGAATCAAGAAATATATCACTCCCCTTTTGACAAATTGGAATCAATGAAAATAACCTGGATATTTGGAAAAAATACATTTGCAAACATTGTTCTTAACTCAGTAAGTTGGGAAAAATATAGCAGATCCTTTAAAGAAAACATAACATGTATCAATACCTCTTTCATTAAAATGGAATACAACAGAATAGTATTGGTTTTAGCATTGTTTCTTTATAAGAAAGTGAGACAAACCCAGCCTCTTTTGTGGCTTATAAGAAAGACACATTGGTCATACTTCATTTTAAACACAATGACATTTCACAAGATAGATATCAACATTAAATAACTTAACTTTTAACTTACAAAAGATCATGTACATAATGGAATACAAAAGTCTTTTTATATATATATTCAATCAAACATCTGTTCATTATCTAATTTAATTTTATTTTAATGCAGCTGTATTCAGATGTACAGATGGATTGTTGCACCTTAATGCATAATTCCAATTTACTACTCTAGGAACATCAAATCTTATTAAACATTGTATTGTGGCATTAACCTTTATATATTTTAGTAATGATTCCATTTATTAAAGTCATAAAGTGAAAAATATTGATGTAATTCATTCAGGAAAAATAACAATTTTTTAATAAAAACACTTTTGTTGGTATAGCAATAAATCATGAGATTTGTTGTGTTTTCTATGTGAGTTTAAACACACAAGACATAATTACAAAATATTAACATTTAGCACATTGTGTTAATACTCCCTTGAGTGCCTCATAGTGTTTGTACAATGTAAAAATTTTAAAGCATTTATTTTACCTTTACAGTTGTCCATCAAGTACTCCTGAACATTTTGTAGATGATCTTCCAACTTGTTGCTGTTCACTGTAAACATAAGTAATATTCAAGGACAAAAGTCTAACGCTTAATGGTAAAAGTGCTGCAATGCTACACTTAGAATATCACATATTACCATAATTTTACTTTAAGCACCACTAATAATATTATACTTTACAATGCCAGTACCCACAAGAGGGAGGGTACCATTATACAGCACATCAATGGTCTATTATATAGTATAGAATATTAAAAATGATGCTCATCTGTACAAAAGATACAAAAATATTCTTGGTACACATTAATAAACTAGATTGCACCCACTCGATGCCAACATATCTCCAGACAGGGCATCTCTCAGGCCAGAGGTATTTACTGCATATTTTGTGCCACCAATTTTGTGTGATTCACAATTATTATAAATTATATTTCATTTATTTTTCTTTATTTTTTTTTTGTTTTTTGGGGGAGGGGGGATTGGATGTCTAACCATCTTTTATTATGTGTAGTTCATTTTAAGAATAGTCCTCTTGGTAGATTGTTCATGGGGCCTCATATACAGGTTACATGTCTATTTAAAGCCTTGGTTTTTGCACAGCTCTATCAGTCACATAGTTTGACAGCTATAGGGCTTAAAAGTGGCAAAACATCCATAACTTGGGTATCTGTGGGCATTTCCGATACCTTAAAATTACCTTAAAATTAAAGCTACAGACTTCAAATTTAGTACAGATAAATATTATTTATTAATGTTATACCTACTATAGTTTGAGACTTGTTAGAATTACCATTTTATGTCACAGGACAAAATATGTGAATGATGATGAAAAATGACTAAGTAGGGTCGTTATGGACCTCAAACAACCTGTCTTGATTATTGGCATATGTAAGAAGAATATAATATTGTATTTCCAAGTAAAATTTGAGCCAGATGAGCCATATAGTTTTTGAACAAGAGGGCATTATGTGGCCAAAAGTCAAATTTCGGACCTTATGGAGGCCATACATTCCCTATTAGGGGTTTCAGGTCACCTTAAAATAGGGTTCCTCTCCTGACCCAAAAACATTGTGCACACAAGTGAAAACATACAACAGAGGTGAAACCAGTATATACCCTAATTTTATCTGGGATATAATAAAATACTATACCTGGTGGAGCATACACCAAAGCTGTTGGAATGATTTCCTCTTTGCATTCAACATAGCGTAAATACAGAGTGCGTTTCTTAAAAACCTCAGTGGGGTGCCTCTGATAATATGGAAGGAGATTCTTAATCACACAGTGATTACATGTAAAGTAGACTTCTTCAATCACACCTTCAAGTCTTTTGAGGTAGGATTTCAAATCAGAATAAACAATAGTCATGACTTCCCACACTTCATCGACTTCTCTCCTCTGTCCTTGAATAGCAATTTTGATGGTTGACTTTTGAGGCAGCCTGACTGCCACACATTCTAAGGTTCCTACTTTAACTGCCAAACCATCTTTCCAGGCATGTCTGTCATCACCAAATTGATGCTCCCGTGCTATTTTCTGGATTTGAACTAACAATACTTCAAAGCAATTTCCAGGAATGCTACAGCTAAACTTACAATTGAGCTCAACTGAGAAATGGTTCTGATCACATGCGAGAAGTTTGTTAGGATTTATTCTGCCTGGACACTCTTTGCTTTGTGTAAACCATGGGAAGAAAAATAACTCTTCAGAACTGTTAATGGGATGACATAGTTGAAACATTTTCATCAGGTCAAGCACTGCCTTCTGGACCTGTTTGCCAATACCATACTTATGCCACAGGTAATGAAGCAGTTCAGTGGACAGCACCCCTTCAGTCTGGTATTGTTTAACCATTAACTCAGCTTGTTTTCTTTTGAAATGCCAGAGCTTCTCCAAGGCTTTAAAATCAATGGTACTCATCAGGTCATGGTGGAAACAGCATTTAAACAGCTCTACAAGAAATGTTTTCTTGTGGAATACATATTCATCTAAACCAGAGATATTATCAAAATACATGATCAATCCAGAGTTTCTGAAGTGCCTAAGTGCTGATACAAATAGATTGGTTACATGTGCCTCTTGATATTCTGATGTTGAATAAAGGGGTTCAAAAATGGGCTTCAGGTCTTCAAGTTTGAAATATTCACTCTCTTCTCTCAACATCAACTTATAAAATTGCACCCATTTCTCTGGAATGTGCATCCTTTTCTGGGCTATAAGTTCCATCAGAAAGTCCTTCAGTTTATCTAGTCCTTCATATGTTTTGTTTGACACAAGGAAATATTCTATGTCTTTCTTTTGTTGCTGAAGCTGTCTTGAAAGCAACTCTTTTGAATCTCCCTCTTCTTTATCAGACAATGCAAGACGACCTAGATTTTGAACTTCCTGATTAATTGTAACTTCAAGTTTTTCTTTTATCATTTCCTTATGTCTGTCAATATCCACTGCATCCACATTATCAATATGGGTAAGAATAACATGCACTTGACTTTGAGGATGAAGCTGTAGTGATTGGATTAGAATGTCGCTTGTTTCTTCCAGTTGAGTAGCCTCTACCTTAGTGATATCATGAACTATGAATCTTATGCAACTGGCAGAAAGAAAGATTGGGTTGGTAATGTTGTAAATCGGGTGCCCGCCTTGGTCAAACACTTCAATGATATCTGTATCTGATATATTCCATTCCCTTATATTGGCTACTTGGGTTCTCTTGTTTGAACCCACAAGAACTGGTATTTCATTTATGAGCGACTCCATGACACTAGTTTTGCCAGCAGTTGTTGGACCAAGCAGCATCATGCTGAAACAAAAAGTTGCTTTACTAAAAGAAACTGCAGTAACAAGTCTCCAGTTATATATGGCATGCCCCCTATGTCACATCACATAATTGTACAAACTTACTCGTTGAACAGATCTCTTCCCTTTACCTAAATTTTCCCTCCATTTTCTCTGTAGTTTCAGTACCATACTTGCCATACAACTAGTTGATTTTTTGTATAAGAATTCTTTTCTCTGAGCCTTATAGTCTTCAAATACAGAGATTTGGTGTATTTACAATATAATTAAATTCATACATCACCTCAAAAATACATTGAAACTGAAGTATATAATATAATACATTTAGAAGCCATAGTTATACAACCTCTGACAAAAATTCCGACTGGCATTTAAGATGGTGGCTTCTGCCATTTCAAACAGGTTGGTAGATTAAAAACAATAGCGAACAACATTGTAAAAATGCAAACTAAGGGCATAAAGAGTCTGTTACATCTCAAGAACTGGATTTTATGGCTTGGGAGTTTTGGTGAACAAGAAAATTGGCATTTGTATTACTCCAGACCCCCCCAACCCCCCAACCCCCACCCACCCAGAACGGCATATAACTCAAGAACAATGCATTGGTTCTGAGTATATTTTCACAGACGATGGGACGTGGGATCTACCCATAAAATCAGTCTGGCATTGTTTTTCAAAAGAACTTGTGTAGCTGGGGCGTTAAGTTCAAACACATTAAAAGGGAAGAAATGTGAGAAAACAAGATCATGATCAAATTTACAGCCTATGTCTATATGCCAAAGAACTTTAACAATGATACATTTGCCTAGTGGATTCATTTTGTGCTTTGAGCATAACCAGCATGCCAGGATTTGTGCATTCCTAGGAACCGATTGTAAAACTTTATTATACAGAGTTTGTTTCCAAATATATTTAACCTCAGTATACCATGTAAATATACTTCCATTTTGGTGAAAAACAGTACTAGGTACCTTGGTTTTAGTATGATGCACTACTTTGAAAAACTCATTAAATAATAATAAAAAACTATGACATATGAACACACACATGGAGCTCATTTGTTGCAACAAAATTACTTTCTGGTTTGCTTATTGTTGTCAATATTCTTTCACAAGTAAAGTAATAATAATTAGCTTGAACTTATTATTATATTAGATAGGTTGCAATAGTAATACGAAGTCAGTGATATAGATCCCAATTCCCTCTGAATCTGCAATGCAATTACAGGTCAGGACTGCTACACAAAACCATAGCTGCCTCAAAAAGCATATATAAAGTCCAAACTTATCTGGGTATACCCTTGGAACCAAAACAGAGACAGCCATTGATGCTACACATGCTGAAAGCCCTCAGTTGAGAACCTGGGATGAACGGGCCTACAGAAATTTTCTGAGGATAACAACTAAACTTTATATAATGATATAAAGACCAAAGTAGTAAACACTAGTTTACTACCAGTATATTAGTAGTAAAAACCATTACTTATCGATTGAGTTGTTATTTCTTAATGAGATTTTAACTATAAATTGTTAAGCTACCTATTTTTATACTTTCTAACAGAGGTAGTTACACTAACTGGAGCCAACCAGCTGTTTATGTCTTCCCTCCTCAAAAGTGCATCAAAACATGTAAAGAACTCTTCAGTTTTTACTTTCTTTACTACTCAGCCTTAATTCTGTTAAAATATGATAGGGGGAAATCACAGTATCATAGGGGGAAACCATACATTAGTGGAAAAGGGGGGGACAATCAGTGGGGGCAAATTCAGTTGATGAAAAATCAACGTACACACCAACAAACAGCATGAGGAGCGAAAGGCTACCCACCACCACTTTCCAGCATACTAACTGGATTCACTAACTCACCACTACCACGCCCCCCCCCCCCCCTCCCCTCTTCAGTTGACAGCCAGTACTTCACCAACATACCAAACACATCACAAGATGTCAGCTTTGGGTCATCCACATGCCTCAGTTCCACCAGTCGACGAAACATTAACCACCCAACCAGACCAACCAGCCACAGGGGACCAGTAGCCAGCCAATGCCAGCCGACATATCAGCGAAAGCTGATAATTTTTAAAGGCTTTTTTAAGGGCTGCCATATCTTCGCAAAACAATTATTTGAGCTATATTGTTCTGCTAAAATAAAAGAACTGAACAAACAAATGAAATAAAAAGTTCCCTACACCACACCCAAATAAAAAAGGAATAATAAAATAACATAATAAAGCTTCCAAACAAAAAAATGAGTACTTGAACATGAGGTGGCCGCGGGAGGGCTACATTTTATTTCAGTCTTGGTACCATGGAGGAGGGCTTGCTTCCTTGATTGTCCATTGTTTAAAATAACTGTATATGAACCCTTTGAACCCTTTCACTTTGTCACCAGACAGTGGGGTACAAAAGCAAAAGCAAAGGAATGCAATGTTTGCCATTTGAAGACTTGGTGTTTTCTTTTCACTAGCTGTGCATTGTTTGAGCATTAAGAAGTTTCCATTGACCGAAGATAAAAGTCTGTCTTTTAAGCTAGTAAACAATGTCCTCCTTGACCAACAGCTGAAGTTATTCTTGGTAGTATTATCAATCACACAAATTATAACAAAGTTAAACATTTTGAAAAAAGTGTAAAATAGACAAATTAATTATGATATAAGCAAGGACAATAATGTTTGACAAAACTGCACAAATAATACTTTAGCTTATCACCAAGTGTCCATGTAATACTTTTGTCAAGTTATATATTGCCCCTGAGGAAGTACATAAATTTAACATTAATTTCAGCACTAGCGTCATTCACAAAATTCAATTTTGGTTATGTACTTCAGTTTTCCATTGTTATATTTACATTTAAAGTGTCACAGTATAACAATATTTACGTCTTAGTATCACATTATTTACATCTTTAAATTCTCTCCAGGGGACCTGCCCCTCATCCATGAAATAGTCCCTCAGAATATTCTTCTGGGTTTTGGCTGAATCCAGTGGGTTCGAGGACTATGGGGGCCTTTACTTCTCCCCCAAAGTCATCCTGTTGACCTGTGGAGTATCTCATCCTTAGCAGGTTGTGCAGTACAAGGCACGCCATGACCACCCTGGCCACCACTGGGGTCTACTCCTACATCAGAAGCAGGACATCACGATCCCGAAGGTGTTCTCTGCAACCCTTCTGCTGCAGCTGATCCTGTAGTTGAAGACTCTCTGGTTCAATTCCATACTTGAGTAGGGCTTCATCAGCTAGAGCTTAAGGGGGAAAGCCATCATCCCAGAGGATGAAAAAGTTCATTTTTGGTCCATCATCAACCAGGGACTCACTCTCTGGGAAGCCAATGCTGCCGTCCTCTACTTTATGCCTCAAATCGGAGTGCTTGAAAATCTTAGCATCAGAGCTTGACCCAGCCATCCCAACTTCCATCCAGATGAATCTGTAATCTCCATCCACCAGGACCAGGAGTACAATAGAGTGGAAGCCCTTATTGTTGTGGTAGAGGCTGCCACCCCATCTTGGACATCTGATTAGGATGTGCTTTCCATCCAGGGCACCAGGGCATGTGGGATTTTCCACCTTCAATGGAAAACGGACTCAACATCCAAACAATCTTCTGGGCTGCTGGGGTACGTCATCACCTCATCTTGATAGGCCCTGATGATAGCATCGCAGATGTCTGGCACAAATTTGTTGATGGTCGACCTGGCCACCTAAAGGCATACTGCAGGGTGATATAGTTGTCTCCACTGGCCAGGTGTCTTAGGGTGACTGCCAACTTGAGTCCTGAACTCAGGGGCTCTCTCATCCAGGACCTCTCCCTCTGGAGCTCAGGAGGGAGTCTCTGCTCCAGCTCTTGAAAGAGTTCGGGTGGCACCCAGATGAAGTTTCGGTATGCCATAGGGTCATTGAGCTCGAGCCTATGTATTAGTCTGGTATACTGACCCTTTTCTTCATGCTCTGTCAGGGCCAGCCATAACCTGATCCAATATCTTCTGTCTTTGCTGTCTTCCTTGCAGACCCCACCTCCTTATAGCTGTAATGATGACTAACTGTCTCTCCATTTGTTGGATTAACAGATTGATTTGTATTAGATTTCTGTCTGGTCTGTTCATGTTGTCATCAAAATTCTATCTGGCTAGTGGCCGGACCCTTACCCTTTTTATAGCCATTGGGATCCAGGTATCCAGTGGTCACTAGCTCCCACCAGGACATCTGCAGTGTTGAAACATCAATAAGCTGATACCCACAAGAAAAATTACAATTCATAAACCCCATCTGCGACTGTCTGCAAGGTCCATATACCCATCCGGAGTGTCCTTGAGACGTCCTGGGGCATCCTTATGTTGTTTTGACATGTCCTGGAGTGTTTCTGCTGCACAGCGGGTGGTCAGAGATGTGTATCTGTGGGTCATCTGGAAGCAATGAAACGCGTCCCTAACATCCTTGTGGCATCCTTATCGTCCGTTATCCGTAGAGTTATCCCTGATGCAACCGTAAACCACTCACTGGTCAAAGATTCCCCCCTCCCCAAAACCCACAATCCACACGAGATCCTTGTCAGTTACCATACTGTGGGGTATCATATACATTTTAACGGTTTATCACTCTGATTTTTTTTTTTTGGATTTTTTTATTTTACATGGAAGGTCATTTCACACACACTTGAAGATGGAATTGGGAACACAAAAAGGAATTTCTATGATTGCTTAGAACTGTATGCAGTTTCAGTCCTACACAATCCAACAGAAGCAATAATCAAAATGGAAATTTAAACAGATGTCATTTAGCTTTCTATTTTTTCAATCACTGTTGACTTATTGTAACTGTATATTATGCATAATGTGATGCCTACACCATGCCCACGAGAAATCATTAACACAGGCTCATATGGACAATTTGTACTGAATAGATTTCAGTCTGTTAAATTAATCTGTCACGCTTATTAGCAATATGTACAATGAGTTGGGTATACAAATTTGAAGTGTACTGTTATTTGTATCTTTCTTTAATTGGGCTTTCTATATTATTATAAAAAGACTATTGGAAAACATCAATGAATTTCGTAACCTCACATTTCCTCGTTACCATTAATGAGATTTTCAAAAAAGACTTAATACTTTTATGAAAACACGCTAAATGACCACAGAAAAGTGTTTCATCTTCTAGTAACCATTCTATTTACACAATTTTGTAAGAAAGCCCCACATAATTCCTTGACCTAATATATTCTCATAAATTTTAATGAGTTAAATGTACTTGATACTAATTCCTTGGTTAGCGGTAATCAGTTCAGGTTCACAAGTTGCATTTAAATCTGTATTTTGTGACTGTTCTTGGTATAAACCTATTTTCATCGTTAATCAAAAGCTCCCGCTGTGCAAAAAACAAATTTGGAAGGATTGAAACGGGGCTTTCTGCTATACAAGATCACTAATAAAACCAAAGACAATGGATTGGCCCGATATTATTAATAGGAGATTATAAGATTGGCTTCATTTATTTCATGTGTGAAACATAATTTTATTATTCTCCATTGACTAGATGTGCTAGTGCATCTAACACGATGTGCACTTTTTCCACAGAATAATATTATTGTATTAGTTTTCCTGTTAGACAAGTGTATATGTTACATTGGTAGAATTGTTTACCAATCAGAGATACCTGTTACGGTAAAGACTTTGCGATGAAAAGCCCATAGCGATCTTCCCAGAAGTGTTCAACATAGCAGTGTCCACTAATGGCCATGTAATTGGATCAACCCCATTACGTGTTTCGCTAATCGAATAATACATGGCAGCAATGTGGCTTTGCAGTGTAGTTATTATAAGCTTGAGGTCATTGCTAGATTTAGATGCTATGTTGCAAAACGTATTCCTTTGTCCTGATTAATACTACGCAATTTGTTTGGCTTTAAAAAACCCTGCTTCTGCTGTAATTGACCAGAAGAGCGGGGCAGAGAATGGCAGAAAGGCAAAGGATAAAGATGAAGAAAAAGAGGAAAAAAATATGGGTATCTCAGCACAGAATATTTGGATATACTATGTAGAACTTAGACAAATTGCCAGCTCTGAGAACTTGGGATATCTGAGTGAATTTGTTCCTAACAAATTTATCAGTGTGCAAACTTGTAATATTTTTCTCAGCATTTGGACTTACAGTATTTCACACCATTTGACTTGTATAATTCTACAGTGTTTAACACCCCAGAAACATAATTCTAAAATTATTTAGGAAAATAGAATTTTATATTTTCATGTTGTTTGGTTTTGTACTGCATTGCTTCTTTAATGAGCTTGTCATCAGCTCTATTTTAAAAATTAAAATTCTGTGGACATTTGATAAATAAATTGGATAGATATCATTTGTGGTTTTTCTATTTGTGGAGATGTCAAATGTCAGATGCCTTGATCCTAACACTTACCATCTGAGAATAAAAAGATCCCAAACACCCCCACATAACAGTATGCAGTAATTACACAATATAAAGATACAATATACAAGTATTTTGCAAGGGTTAGATGTTTTTAATTGACAAAGCATTATTTCCCTGTCGATTGTCAAAATTGTGATTTAAAGTATATAATGGACCACTGAAACTTGAACAGAAATTAACATGTTTAAGTACATTCTGCTTTATGTTTCCTTCTGTGTAAAATAACCTTTACACCAACAAAATTACCCTGAAAATCTGCAAAAATTAGTAAGGTACTCTACTGCCCTGATGCCGTGGATATATTTATGTATTGGAGTAGTTATAATGATATTTCTGTGAAATGTGCACTTAAAAGTAAAACATAAATCTATTAATATTTACCTGTTTTGTGTGGTTTCCACAGATGTCTCTGTAAAGTAGTTTAACACTGCATCTAGTCCCTGGATATATACTCCATAGGGAGGTTGCTTTAAGGTTTCGCCAGATATTTTTCTTTGTAGTAATTCATAAGTATTTTCATGAAAAGCATTCTTTTTAATAGATTTAACAGATGAACAATTACAAGAGAACTCTTCAAGGCTTTCTGGTAGACCATGAATGGTGTGCAAGGAGTCATTATCAGAGATGTTTAGATCCTTTAGATTTTTGTGTTGACTAAAATCCTGCAATACGGCCAGTGTATTCTGAGAAAGGTTAAGTCGTGTAAGACTTGGAGGTAGAAGCTCTGGTTGAACAACCCTGATATTGTTGTGATCTAAGTTTAGCACCTCCAGAATTGTAGACTGACTGAAGTCTGACACTTCAGCCAGTCTATTAAAAGACAGGTCAAGATATGTAAGACTGGTAGGTAGATGCTCTGGTTGTACAACTCGGATTTTGTTGTGCCGTAAGTTCAGCTGGTGCAGATTCACAAAAGGACTGAAGTCTGACACTTCAGACAGTTTATTCCAATACAGATTAAGATGTGTAAGATTTGGAGGTAGATACTCAGGTTGTACAACACTTATGTTGTTGTGATGTAAGTATAGCTCCTGCATATTTACACACTGACTGAAGTCTGACAGTGCAGTAAGTTGGTTATTGGACAGGTCAAGATGTACAAGATTGGGAGGTAGATGCTCCGGTTGTACATCACCGAGATTGTTCTCATACAAGTACCGCTCCTGCATATTTACACCCTGAGTGAAATCTGGCACTTCAGTCAGTATATTCCAAGCCAGGTCGAGTTGTGTAAGACTAGGGGGTATATGCTGCCATTGTACAACACTGATATTGTTGTTCCCTAAGTCCAGCCCCTCCAGATTTATACATGGACTGAAGTCTGACACTTCAGTCAGTCCATTGAGAGACAGGTTTAAATGTTCAAGATTGGGGGGTAGATGTTCTGGCTGTACAACACTGAGAGTGTTGTCATGCAAGTACAGCTCCTGCATACTTACACACTGACTGAAATCTGACACTTCAGTCAGTATATTCCCAGACAGGTCAAGCCATATAAGACTAGGAGGTATAAGCTGCCATTGTACAACCCTGGTATTGTTGTTCCGTAAGTCCAGCTCCTCCAGATTTATACACTGACTGAAGTCTGACACTTCAGTCAGTTTATTCCAAGACAAGTCAAGACGTGTAAGATTGGGAGGTAGATGCTCCTGTTGTACAACACTGAGATTGCTGTTGCGTAAGTTCAGCTTCTCCATATTTACACATTGGCTGAAGTCTGGCACTTCAGTTAGTTTGTTATGGGACAGGTCAAGATGTGTTAGACTGGAGGGTAGAAGCTCCGGCTGTACAAAAATGAGGTCATTTCCTAGGTTATCACCCGGTGCAAAACCAAAATATAGCTTAGTTAACCCAGCAAACTGCTTGTATTTAGTCAAGTCTGGTACATTTTGCAGTTTGTTGCCATACAAAAGTAGTTCCTTGCACTCCAGATCCTTCACCAACTCTTCTATTTGTTTCACCAGTTCACTGTCTGTAAACCCTTTCCAACTCCAATCAATTGTCGCCATGTTGTTACAGCTCACAGGAATTACACCATTCTATCCAAAATCTCCCTCATATCTATTTCGGTGACTTTTAACTCTATCTCCGTGCCAAATCAAATTTTTACTTTATCTCTTTCACCCACATCTTTCCCAATGCAGTTTCATCAGCACACTGTGGACATTTTCTAAAGCTTTGACATTCTGAAAGTATTAAATGTTTGTGAAAGATTAAAACTCTTTACCACTCAGCCCGTAAATGTATGTAAACTTCAAATACTGCAGTTTTGACACTGTTTTTTTTTCATGTGCAAACTGATAAGTCATACAACCTTCTTCATAGAAGGTCTTAGCCAGTACGGAGGCTTAACTCTGCTTTATTTTATATAAAAGTGAAAAATTTAGCATTTAGCTAACCCTTTCTAAAAAACTCCCCCTAGTGTATAAATGTAACAATTACGTATATTTATTATTTACACCAATGTGGTTATGAAATCTTTTTCAGCACAAGCTCTAGCGAGGCTCGGACTTCTAGAGATCACTCTTTTTCGTTTATTTGTATGTTGTTTTTTTGGGGGGTTTTTTTTTGTCTCTGGACTTTCATGAATTGTGATTTGGCCACATTGAGTGTCTGTCTTTTCACTGAAGTTAAGCAGCAATGGGCTACATTAGGACTGGGATGGCTGACCGCTTCAGTGCACTACTCGTATCTCTGATGGCTTTGCTCTCGCGCTAGTAGACCAAAACTCCCTTTTAGCCTTGTTTATGGTTCATTTCCATTATAGATGTTCCAAATCTGTGGCTCTATATGGTATACCAAATGATTAACGTATGCGAGGAACTGTCCATGTATTTATGTTCATGTGTTTCTGATCGACAATGAGCTCTATTTGACCTCAATACATAGAAATAAAACTTATGTGGATATATTTTTGCACAAGGAAATAATGATTACCCTGGGAGAAAGATTCAGACTATGTTCTGGCAAAGTGGCAGATTTGGACAAGCGGTTTTGTGATTTTGACTGAAATGTGCGCCACTGGGGAAATGTCACTCAGATTTGGATTTTACGAGCAATTACAAATTTACTGTTCAGTAGTGTGACAATGGCATAGTCCATCAGATTAGAACACTCAGAGCCTAGTCCATAAACGTCTATAAAGATCAATAGATATGTACACATACAGCACTTTATATCATGTACACTTGTACTTATGGGGTTGTAGTAACTTTAGTAGTAGAAAATTGTAGAAAACTGAGGCCGAAAAGTGTTTCAGTCTACATGCATGAGCTGCAAAGCAATCAGAGACAGTATCCAGAGTCATTCACACCAAAATAGGTCCATCTCCATATAAGGAAAGATCTTCCATGACCTCATGAATATTAATGAGATTCAGGTGCTATAGCCATGTGTTATCGAGTTTGAAGTTTCTGATCTTTATTGAGGCTTTCAGTTTATAAAATATTACTCATGCATATTAATTAGACAGGATTATTGCACTTGAATTTGGTAAAAAGAAGCTCCAACTCAGACACATCCTATAGTTGGTGTAGAACTTACATGATCGCCCATTTAAGTATAAACTTTCCTCCTTGAATCCTTTTGTTTTAGATATTATATGAGGACTAAATGACTTTTTCCCAGAATTTGGTTCACCAGACAGTAGGTTTTCCCACTCATCTAATGTATTTATAATGATCCAATGAATGTCAGATTTGGTGGAATGAGAAATACAAAGACGTGGAGCAAGTCTAATCCAAGTACTAATAAAGTAGCCCATTGTTTCTTAATTTCAGTGGTTAGACACACACTCATCACACTACTCCACAATTCATGAAATTCTGGTGACCAGAAATAAATGAAAAAATCTGATCTCTAGAAGCGTAAGCGTCACTAGAGGTCTCACTTAAAAATGACATTTACTGGACAAAAAGCAACATCAAATCCCTTTCAGAAATTTCCATCTTCTGCAACAACATTTTCAAACATATTTGGGAACACATAAGTCACGAAGGATGTGATAAGATGTCGCAGTTTAAAAATATATTTCCAAATATTAATAGAAAGTGATAATTACCCGAATCAAGGACGTATTACTTTCATGACTGCATGTACGTCTGCTTGCGTATTTGTTTATTTACAGGATTATGCAAATACAACTGGATGGACCTTCATTAGGAAAAAATCAGAAGATGGATCTTAGTCCAACTTTGAGAGTGATCTGGATACAAGCAAAATCCAGATTTTTCTCATTTACTTATTACTATGTGCCTTGGCAGAGGTATGTGCTCTCTGAATGCTTTTGATGTTCATATAATACCAATATACTCAACTGTCAGGAGTTTGTCTCCCAAACAGCTCCCAAAGTGTATTCTTCATGATCAAAGGACATTTCTGATGGGTTGGAAAAGTGGAGGGTGTAAATAAGTATTTTGCCCGAGACTAATCAACTGTATTTGCCTTTTGTCTTTTCAGTGGCTTGATAAATGTTGTTCACACAGGATGTAGCCAATCTTCCCATCACATTTGAACCATCCAGTTGTATTCCAAGATCAGGTTAGTCATATGTGCCCCTCCGAAAGTGATAAGAACACGGGGAGTTAATTTTCCAAATCGGTCAGAAACTGATTTTAAGACTTATCTCAATATCAGTTAAAGTTACATTCCCTCTTCACACTTTTTCTAGTATTTATGTGCTGTGATCTATTTTAAATTGGCCCAGCAATCCAAATTGGCTAAGTGTGAAGACAGGTCGCAACAATAGAAAACCTGTATGAGGAATGGTGAATTAGGTGCTGAAATGAGACAAAAATATCAATACCCTTCCACTACAAGGTTTTCTGATCATTGTTAAATATTATCTAAGTATTTTTAGTTTAAACATATTGCGTGTTTAGAAAGGCTAACACTGTTTCTCTTAATTATGTTTAGTTATCCCACCAGCATAAATTGATACAATGGTGGCGTTTTTGAAAAGACAAACGATGAGTGGATACCTTCCCTACATTCCCTGTTTTTTCTTGGTGATTTTGTAAAACTAAGAGAAGGGAGTTTGTAAATATCTCGAGAAATAAAATGTTTTAGAAAGAAGTCAAGTTTTTTTTTGTAAGATTATGAACCCGGGGAATTAAGACAAAGACCTACTAATCATATGATCTTCAGTGCATAGACACTGATTTCAATAGTTGGATTTAAGCCAATAACAAAGAAGAGAATCAAACAAATAACAGTGTCAGTAGGATTGAGGGTTGAATCATTAAGGATTGGTTCAAAGGTAGACCAAGTTTCTGTCCCGTCACCAATTGCTATTGATTTTCTGATAGTACGCAATGGCGCCATTGCGTACCATCAGAAAATCAAAAGCAATTGATAACGGGACAAAAACTGGGTCTAGTGCAAAGGTTAATCTATTCATATCTGGACAAAAATTTATTTTCAATTTAAATAGCAAAAAGCATAAAAAATATACCCCAAACTACAATATACCTCAAAGTACAATTTGTCGAAGGCTTGTACTCACATTTCTGTGTGGGCCTTACAACTCATTCTTTTAATTTTATATCAAGCAAGTACTTTTAAACAGTATCTAATACAGCTAGGGTTGGCCAATTATGGCTCGTTTACTTAAATGCTTTGATAATAGCTCTCATATAGTTATATCAAGCTTTGTCACCAGCTTTATGCTGTTAGAGTTGGTGTTTATGACCCTTCATTGGGATGTTGTCCAGTGGCCTACCAAACTAGCATATGTTTTAAAAATATATAATAACTCACAGATAATCATGGTGGTATTATGTGATCATAGGTAATTTTGTGTAAAGTAACCCTGCTTATAAATTAGAAGGCCGTTGATATCAACAATGGTTCAGAGACATGATGTGGGAGTTCATCCTTAAGCCTAGTGGGTGAGCAAGTTTGGCATCTAATCACAGGCTGTCCCCTCTGTGTATGTTCTAGTGCCTACAAAGGGCAAATGCTGAGGGCCTGTCCCTGTGTTACCTTGACTGTAAAAACCTAAACTTTGACCTAAGCCTAGACATTATTTATTGACAGGGTAGAATTGTGAAGGTTTGCAAATTATGCTATATCTTACTTTTAGGAGTTTTTATCTTACAGGAGGGCCGCGGTGGCAGAGTGGTAACACTCTCGCCTCTCACCTCTGAGGCCGGGGTTCGGTTCCCAGCATGGCCTCAAGTGGGAAAGCTGGTAGTTGCTTGCCCTTGGTTGGCAGTTTACAGTATAGAGCCTTGACAAACTGTATGTACTGGTTTCCTCTGCCCTTCCAACTACCTGCCGTGATATGACCTGTACAGTGTTGAAAGCGACGTAAAAAATAAATAAATAAATATCTTAGAAGTTTGAACATAAAATTCCAAACCAGCGGTAGTATTCTACAACAATATTTGGATCATTTCTAACTTAGATTACAAGTATTTCTTAGATTTCAAGTAAAGAAATGATGACACTGAACATTCCTAACTTTTGTTTCGTGAATACAAAAGTGCAAGAAAAAAGTGAAAAACCTTCCCTTACTTAGATCTAAGATCACCTTACCTAAAGCCTCTCTTACATCCCACTGTATGTGCACATACATCCTGGTTACAGAGAACAGTCGGCTGATTTGCAAGGGACACTTACCACCTCTGAGGCCGGGGTTCCATCCCCGTGACAGCCTTAAGCGGGAAAGCTGGTAGTTGTTTGCAGTTGGTCGGCAGTTTACAGTACACAACCCTAGCGAACTGTATGTACTGGTTTCCTCTGCCCTTCCAACTACCCGTCGTGATATGACCTGTACAGTGTTGAAAGTGATGTAAAACCTCAAATAAATAAATAAAGCAAGGGACACTTAAGGTACACTTGCGATTTTATAACAGAACTTAGAGGTTGCAGGCAACTTGCAATGAAAATTGGCATGCGCATTATTCTCTGCGTGCTTGCAGCAGCTACAAATGGATCCATATCTCAAGGGTAACTTAAGGGAGACTTAGGCACATGCATTCTCCTTACTAGTGTTGTAGGTTCTCCCCATTTATTTACATTGTTTGCAGGTGCTGTAAGATACACTCACGTGTACCTTGCTGTATATAAACCCACTGTGTGGCCTGTAGCTAGTAACAGCCTGTTCTCTGATCTTCAACTTGTGACACTGTTGCTGGCAGAATACACCTTGTTTGTAAGTGCAAATCTCTACTAGCCCACTATCAGGCTACGTTCATATTTTTCAACAATATTTTCAGCACACTTACGTGTGTATACACATACGACGGGATGTAAGAGAGACTTATATATTGTTGGAAAATATGGCACCTGTTTTTTTAACTGGTTCTTTTTTTTTCTTTGCCTACATTCCCTGACACTGGTGTTTACAGGTTCAAATCCCCTGGGGCCGATTTCACTAAAGGACCTAAACTAAGTCCCTTTATTGGCTAAGACAGGGACTTAAATCTAAGACTTTGGTCTTAGCAAGGTGCGGGACTTAAAATGGATTTCACAAAGGTGACTTAGCTAAGTCCAAGCTCATCATATACCCACAGTGGTTTTCTGTGTCATGTGACCTTTTATATCCTTCATTAAATGCATTTTATCTAAGGATAAGTGCCGTTTTGAAATGGAAAACCTTGTTGCCACACATAAACTTCCCAAAGACTACTTCAGTAAGGTGTTCTGTGTAATTATACTTTTTTTACAGCCCTTTCAAATTTTGAAGTGGAGAAAAATTTATGGCGGCCATATTTAAGTCCTCTTTACAAAATTTAAGCCCACTACCTCGCAGACTTAAATCTAAGTCCACTGACTTAGCAAATCCATGGACTTAGCCCCTTTGTGAAATCCACTAAGTCTAAGCCCGCTGACTTAGCACATTTTTGACAGAATTTAAGACCAAAGTCTTAAACTTAAGCCCAAAACCAGGCTTAAGCCCGTTCGTGAAATCGGCCCCTGGTCATATTTCAATGTTACACGCAGTAAATGTATTTTTTGAATAGCATGAATGTCGCAATATATGATACTTCTGTTATGTATTACAATCACTTTGCAAGGGAAAAAACACACAAAGTACCCATGTTTACAATATTGTAACCACTTGTGAAGAAAAGAAATTCCCAACATATATAACAGACTCAAGCTCATATAATAATGTAAATTTACAGCCCTTTCAGCAACCATTCATAACCTCGCTTCTGATTTCAGTTGAAACTGGTTTGAGTTTAAGTAGACCATTAAAATGAATAATCCCATTCCTAGTTTCAGTAACAGTTTTGTATAATCCCAAATATTTTTAACAATCAAAATATGTACCAATTTTGTATAGTCAGAAAAAATGCAGGTCAAATGTTTAAAATGTGCTTGAGGCTATGTGGATGTCCTGACTAATTCAACGGTTTTGTTATGTTACTGACATTTACATATGCTGGGATAAAGCTCATTATATTAAATTTGCATGATACAAATGCCACATGACTGGCTAAATATATATGCACTGTTGACTGAAAAACTATAGTCACAAGACTCGTGGGAAAATTTTTGCTAGTGCTGTGGTGATAAATATCTAACGGGTTAATGGGATGTTTGATCATACTTCAGCTGCACTTGGGATTGCTCTCAAACTTTATTTTCAGAAAACAAACATGTATATTTGAAATTGAAGTTTTTCTGAATCCTGGTTCTCTGTCCTTTAACGTTTGATAACAGGCTTTATCTGGAAAACAGCCAGATATAAGTGTTGCCTAACCTAGCCTTACAGCATATCTTAACCATAATACAAATGTGATTTTTAGGCCATAATGCACACTGTATCAGAAGCCTTTCCCAGCTGGGAGATACCTCAGATAGCTGAGCTGCATAGATATATGAGAACATTAACTTAATCTCTGTCAAGGCAAACGCCACCAGAGCCAATTTAGTAATTATCATTTCAAAGACATGGCCAGGTCAATACCACAGAGACACTGGATATTTTATATGATAAGGTGGGAAAACCTTTTTGAATAGATAAGATTTCATTTTTTTCTGAAACAGGCAGCAGTTCGGGCAGAATGAACATCTTCAGGTAAATCATTCCAAACTGTGGTAGTATCAAAAGCAAAGCTGTGACTGAAGTGTATTTTATGTAATATTGTGTATTTTAAGCGGATTTATGTAAAGATGGGTAATATTGAGGATCTTCCAGAAACTGTTTAACTGGACAGTTGTGTCCCATATTGTATATTATGCCATAGTTTTGTTGATACGAACCACTCAGTTGTGTGACGAGGTCCTTCAGGCCTGTCCACACAGTTCGGTGGGATTCTGACAACTCGTAGTTGGAAAAAAAAGTAAAAAGGCCTCATATGTGGGTTACACACATTTAAACACGGGCGTCACTGTAGAGCCATTTTGCCCACACTCACCCCTCTGGAGTGTACTTTTTTTTAGTTTAGTGTGTGAGTTTTTTTCAAGCATTTTATAAAATATTATCCATAGGCTGGCAACAGTGTCTATGTTGTGGCGAATGAGATCTTCCCAAATACAAAATCCTGACTTGTGAAACTTAATGGAGATTATCAACGCATTAAACACATTGAGCCACAAATGAGTCCGGATGAGTAGAATATTTACAAATTCTGAATAGCTCAAGGAGACCTGCTCCAAGTCTTTAAATTTCTCATATCATCAAATCTGCCATACATGGAATCATCATGGAACCACCTGGTGAGTGGGGAAACTTCTGTCTGATGAAATTTGCCAGCCCTACATCTTGATGAAAAAAATCATTCAGTCCTTTTTAATACCCTAGACAAAAGAACTTGAAGACAGTGTGGACTTCATGAGGCCAGCACAGAACTGTGTCAACTGGATGATGGTGTTCTAGTGGTCAACAAGTTTGGCATCTAATGGTATCCTGTCACCTATGTGTGGGTTTGACTCCCACGACTTGGTCTGCCCTATTGTGACCCTGGCTTTTCAATGTGGGTTAAAGCCCTAATTTTGACCTTTAGATGTGCTGTCCATCTCATCCATTGTTCTTCTGGCAGATACTCCCAGAAACAGACAATTTAAAATTTCTAGAATTAAACAGTGAAACGATAAGCCTACGAATAGCAGTCCTGATGCATCTAATATTGACAAGTTATAATTAATACCACCAGTACTTGCTTGCAAAGGTTTTCAACCATGTTTCAAGTACGTGATGGAAATCTACAATCACCAAGATAACACACACCCGACCTCCACAAATGAAAAGACAGATCAAACAAAGACACAAAGATTATTCATATAATCTGGGCAGTTGCAATTAAATACCCCAAGGGCCTATCAAGATCAGGTGCTGCGGTGCCCAACAATCCCAGGGGATTGGTTGCTGGTGGAGTCTGGCTTCCAGAGGTGGAACTTTCCACATGCCATGTGTGCCCTGGATGGAAGACTTATTCCAATCAGATGTCCACAAGGGGTAGGCATCCTCTTCCGCAACTGCAAGGGCTTCCACCCAATAGTACTCTTGGCCCTGGTGGATGGAGTTCCGCTGGGTGGATCTGGGAGCAGCCGAGTCAATTTTAGATGCTCAGATTTTCAAGCACACTGATTTGAGGCAAAAAATAGGGCATGGCAGCATTGGCTTCCTGCCAGTGAATCTCTTCGGAATGGTGGACCAAAGGTGAACTTTTTCCTACTCAGGGAGAATGCCTTCCCCCTCATGCTCTGGCTAATGAGGGCTTACTCAGTATGGACTTCAAGGATGGTCTTCAGTATGGACTTCAAGGAGATGGGCCCGTATTCACTAAACCTCCTTTATTCCAAGGAACCCTTAAAAAGTAAGGATTTCCTTTATTTCTTGCCCCTTCCTTTGTTTTTGTATTCATTAAACTTCCCTCAAACAAAGGAGCCTAACTTTCTTTCCTTGACTTTCAAGGAAACCTTAAAAATCTAGGAAATCCTTAACTTTCAAGGGAATCTTGAATTTTGATATTCACTAACCTTCCTTTACTGAGGAATCCTTTGTTTTTTCCCTTAATTTTCAAGGTAAGTGTGTGACTACCTTTATGATAAAGGTGAGTTTTGGTGGTTTGACTTTTTACGTAAAAATTAAGGTAATTGGTGAAATGTTATGACATTTGCACCTTTTTTGTCCATGCTACATCATTTATATCACCATACGTCTTTCTTCAAAATTTTTGGGATATTCAGTTAATATGTCGTCAAACCCAATGAAAATGTATTTGACGTGTGTCACAATATCTGTGTGAAAAGTGCACACAATATGAAAACTTCCCGAATGACTATTATATTGTTTATCTTCATGAGTGATATATATCTTTTCTCTGTACGTCTGATGAGGAATGTTTTACTTTTATTACCCACCATTTTGTATGATTTATGGGTTAAATTGTATGAATATTTAATGAGAAGATGTAAAAAAGCATGTCAAAAAGCATGGCCACCTGAGTGAATATAAAAACTGCAATCTTTAATCTGGAATACGTATGCAATACAAAAATCTTTAAAAGTTAGATATTTTTTTCTTAAAATATGAAATATCATCTTAAACGGCAAAAGAAAACACATCATAACAATAATTTTATACTAATAATAAACATGGAAAGAAGAAAATACAAAAGTAAGGGAAAGATAAAGGAGTCTTTATGAACAAATGTTTTTAACCAATCAGATGACTGGATGCACTCCTTTAATAAAGGATCCTTTATTTAAGGTCTCCCTTGGTAAGGAAACCATAACGGAGGTTTAGTGAATAGCAATTTAAAGGTCACCTTACCAAAGGAGATTTTTCACCTTCCTTTAATAAAGGGACCTTAAAAATATAGGAGGTTTAGTGAATACGGGCCATGGTCTTCAACTATAGGACCACGTGGGGAAGAACTGTGATTGAGAATGCCTTCGGGATCCTGACGTCTCGCTTTAGGATTTTCCAGAGCTGGCTGCCATAAGAGCCCCGGGTTGTCATGGCCTGCCTAGTACTGCACAACTTACTGAGGATCAGATACCCCACAGCTCAACAGGAAGTCTTTGGGGTGGAAGGCCAGTGTACGGTAGTTGCTCGAGGCCAATGACATTTCATATGAGGGCTGTAACGCAGTTGGGGCAGCTAAAAGGCAGAGGAATATTTTCAGGGACTATTTCATGAATGAGGGGCAGGTCCACAGTCCACTGGACAGCAGTTAAAATGTGAAATGTTGTTTATACTGTAAGTCTCTAAATGTAAATACATGTACATGTAGCACGTTTAAGACAAAAACCCACATTAAATGAGTAAGAATTGTGATCAAATTTAAACAGTGCTACATGGACTGTGAACTTTTATACACAACTATATGATTGTTATATTGTAAAGATAATTCCTGTCTTCTGCTATACATATGTCACACATTATTGCTTGTATATATTTATACTCATTTTGCTGCTATATTATTGCCAATAAAAGCTTTCATGTTCTGTGCTTTTATTTTATTTGAAAATAGCATCAATAATAACAGCATCCATTTTGACCTAAATGACAACTTTGCTTTGGCTGAATAATGTAGCATAAACTTTGTTTTGGAAAGGGTGCTTTAAAAATGGGCAAGCAAGCAAAAAAGGCCTTGTCCTACAAGGTGCAAATATTTAAGAAAAAGAAACACCACTACATGAGAGGTGCAGTGAGGGGTCCACAACATCGTGAGCACTGGTTTTAACAAAATTTGGGCTTTGGGGGTTTTAATTGGACTATTTTGTCATTATTTTGGGGG
Organism: Sabellastarte sp. h YS-2021; assembly: GCA_964017235.1. Classification (NCBI taxonomy): domain Eukaryota; kingdom Metazoa; phylum Annelida; class Polychaeta; order Sabellida; family Sabellidae; genus Sabellastarte; species Sabellastarte sp. h YS-2021. The sequence continues at coordinate 10,607,821 of OZ024937.1, forward strand.
GAGGTTTCGGAGTAACATAAGTCGACTGCAAAATAATACATAAATGTTTCCATTGTTGTGTGTATTTGAGGGTAGGGACCTGTGTTTTGGGTGTAACTTTAATTTGGGAAGAATTACTATTTCTATTTAACTCTAATTACTATGGGTGAACTACTGGCAATTATTGTGGGGTTTTTTGTGGTTTTTTTGAGGGGGGGGGGGGGTGAGTGGTGTTGTGTGGTGTGGGCCGTTTTTTATTTGTTTTTTTTTTTTTTGGAAAACAACAACAGAGCTCAAATAATTGTTTTTTGGCGGCCTTTAGAAGGTCCTATAAAAATTATTAGCTATTGCTGATCTGCTGGCTGGCTACTGGACCCCTGCAGCTGGTTGGTGTGGATTGGTGGTTGATGAGTTTTCCACTGGATGGAACTGAGGAGTGTTGATGGGACTGAAACTGACATCCTGTGGCCTGTTTGGAATATTGCTGAAGTACTGGCTGTCAACTGAGGGTGGATTCGTTGGTGGCGATACAGTGAATCCTGTTGGTGTGCTGGTGAGTGGTGGGCTGCCTTGACATCTAATGTCTGGTGTTGTTACGGGTGGTGATATGACACACAGTTGTGATGATGAAGTGGTGCTCTGTGACGTTTGCTGCTATGATGTTTGCTGACTGTGTTGCTGTGTGGGCTGCTGCTGCTGTACTGGCTGATGTGTTAGTATTGTCTGTTGCTGCTGCTGTTGCTGTACTAGCTGCTGTGACTGTATGGAATGATGTGGTTGAATTGCCTGCTGCTGCTGCATCGGCTGCAAGTGTTGCTATGGCTACATGCTTTGGTGTGGAGCATGTCTGTGGATCTGCTGCTGAGCTGGTGCATACGGCTGAGTGAATGTCTGTTGAAAGTGCTGCTGTAAATGCTGTAACTGCTGCTGTGAAAGCCCTTGAGGTACATGGGTAAAAGTCTATTGCATCTGCTGATGTGGTGCCTGCATCTGTATGTGAGACACTGGGTAATGGTGTGACGTCGAGGCTTGGCTGTAGGTGATGGTCTGCACCATGCTCATGCCCATTCCATGTTGGTACCTTTGATGCTGCTTGTCCCTATGTTTTAGTCTCATCAATAAGTTGAATGTTTCTTGTTGAAATTTGTCATATGAGTCACTTCTCAGTTGTACCACCTCCACCTTCAGAAAGTCATAGAAGCCCAATCTTGGGCTATCAGGCTTGTCTTCACCAAACTTTTTCACCACAATTTATTTTAACTCGGTTATTCCCCTCTTATCCCCCCTTTGGCCGTTATCTTTATCCAAATTGTTCTCCTCACAAAACTCTGCCCACGCAGGCACATTGAATTGCGGAAAGTGTATATCAGCAAGAGCCAAGCCAAGTGCCCCTTATATAGGCTTTCTTCCATGAGAAAGCATCTTTCCGTAAGTTCCCGAGTGTCATGGGATTGTCCTTGAGGTGTCCTTATCGTCTGTAAACCCCATCCCTATTGTCTGTGGATAGATCCATAAATACCCATGCATATCCACAGACAAATTACATATGCGTGACCTTCTTCACGGACCATCCCTATTGGTCCTTGTGGTTTCCAGCAGTGTCTGTTAACTGCCGGTGACATCCTTACAGCCTCCAAACACCCTCCGGGAATATCCGTAGAAATTTTCCAAGCCTTTATTGGCACGGATGAGTCAAGGATGTTGCAGATGCTACAAGAAAATCTGCGGGTGCTTTAAGGGTGCTAGGGACGACATATGGATCACATACGGATCAGTTACGGATATTACTTACACCTAACATCTGCAGACTGTTCAGTCAAGCTGTATGATTTTTTATGGTGTACCCAGGGACACTTCACATCCATGGCGGATGCGACAAGGACATAACGGATGATATGGACGTGTTAATGGATGAAATTATGATCTGTAAATCACTCACAATTTTCCACATTAGGAAACCTGCCGTGATCTGGCAGTACATCTGGCTATGTGTAACTGGGGTATTAGGGGGTACAACTGATTGAACATTACTACTATTGCGCCATTCTAGTCAGCACCATCATCACCCACCCTCCCTCCACTCCCCATGGTGTAGGATTGTAGAAACAGTCTAGCTTTCAAAACATTTTTCACTCTCCTGGTAAAAACTTCTGGGTTTGATTTAGTTCATGTGACCTACTTTTAGTTTAAATCCTGTATGTGCAATGCATCTTGTTTGTATAAGCTGTTTTTCGGTGTTGATTTGTGGTTGTTTTGTCTGGGCTGCCTCCATAATGTCTTTTTTGAGTTTTTATGTGATTTTTCAACCTTTTAGATCACTCCCCAAACGAGCATATCTTGCCATTGCTGGCCATATTAAAGGATGACTTCAGCGTTTTTGACATACATATTTTTTAAGTGTAAATTCAAGCTTTATATATTATCAATATACTGAGAAAGTTTTATGTGTCAAAGTTGTCTATATCTGCTGTAATTTGCATTTAAAAGTACAGAAGCACTGCCTTATTTGGGTAGTCACATGTTCCCTCCCGAAAATTGCCGAGTGCACATGAAGTAAATAAACATGTGTGGGTGACGTCATTTGTGTTCACTTGCCTTGGTTTTAGCTTAGAACTGTTCTGATATATACTGCTTTTTACGTTATATTATCTCTTATAAAATGGAGCATTTCAAGGACATAGTAAAAGTAACAATATTCTAACTGTAGTTTGAGCCAATAAAACTTACAAAATATGTGAGTTTATAGAACAAAAGATAAATATAACATGATCCACTGTGGGGGTGAACTGGGGACACTAATACTGAGAACAAGCACTGTTTATATTCTTTGCTGTGAACAGTGTATATTTATAACACTCTCTTCTTTTATCAACTATAAGATGTGAAATGAGATGAGTTTCTGGTAAATGTTTCATGGTGAAAGAAAATACTGCAGTATCAAGTATTATCTGGGCCATCTAGCCTTTTTCTGTGTAGAAAGGTATATCAATTCAGAAAAGCTTCAGTTAACATTTGTTTCACTCTATAAAGTGCACACTTATTAACTTTGGAAATCTAAAATTTAGTTCATTTACGTGAATATTTAATTTTAGCATATTATTTAACTATTGAAATAACATATAAAGAAATAGTCCAGAAGGCAAATAAATATGTTAGTTCCTGGTATTTACAAATATATAATCTCAAGCCTTCAACAGGGGTGTATTTTGTAACTGCTGAATTATACTCTGCTTCTTCTGTTTTAATGTTGCTTTGAACACTGTATAATAGGTTATATCACTACAGGTAGTTTACAGGCAGAGGAAACCAGTACATACATGGTGCTGTCCTTTAAACTGCCATCTATCAGTAAGAAACTACCATCTTTCCCATATAGGGTTCTGGGTTTGAACCGCCTACATCAGAGATGTAACTATATTAGAATTAAGGTAATTCAACTCCAGACTATGACTATGTTCTGTTCCCCCCACCCTTCCAATTTTCCATCTATCAGATCAGAGAAATATTAATTCACAGTATTAGATTATTTTTGTGCATTTTAATGAGTTTTTTTGCAACACAAGTGCTGTCCACCAGTTCTGTCCAAAACAAGTGTGTCTAGAGGTTTCAATAAATGATCCAACATATAACCTATGTGACGAGAACAAAGAAAATGATCAGTCACAATAGTATGTAAATAGATGGTTATAATTTAGTTTTTACTTAAAGTGTAGAAGTTTTTACTTGAGGATTCAAAAGCACTTCTAAAATCACATGAAAATATTAACTTAACTCTTATTGGATATATTAACTTTTTTTAAAAAAAATTGCTTAACTCTGGTTTCATTATTTTCTATAAACCTCCAGGCTTTCATCTCTGTGGTGGTGGATTTAAATATATGATACAATGGAATAAATGATGATCCCGTGTTGCAATGTGACCTTATAATTATGATAAAAGTGATACAAACACTCAGCTTAGAGCCAACTTTTAAATTTACATCTCTCTCCTTTTAGCAATTTTGCCTTGACCAAGGTTGTAAAATTGAATAACTGACTATTTTTGAACAGCCACATTATCTACATTTACTGGCCTCAGTATCTAGATATCAAAATTCAGCTGAGATCATGCACAGATGACCTCTATGTCTGAGATAAATGTGGATAAATTGAAGAGAAGAGAATAGTAAGAGAGAAAAATATAGGTTATGTTTTGATCATTTTGAAAAATCAGAAAAAAAATCTTTTCTAGTTTCCTTTTACTTATTATATAATTCTTAATTTCATCCTTCAATAACTATGTACAATTTACCATTTTCAACTGACAATTGCAAAAATAAATTGAGGAGACAAAAACAGATATACTGTATATATAGCACTGTTTTTATCCCTGCATACACAGCCCATGAACACATATGATGCAAACACACCACGTGACTGATGAAAAGAGCCGAAGCAGGCAGTTGTAAATTTGAAATTTATCTCCTGTTATAAAAGCTTGTTTATGAAGTAAACAGACTACTTTGGATACTAATAGTACCAGATACATGTTTTGAATAGGCAAGAGTATCATATCCTGCATTTAACTCAGAAGTGAAAAAAACACTGAAGTCATCCTTTAAAGCAAAATTATTCGAACTTCCTCAAGTGTCAAATGCTGAGAACCTGCCCCAATATAATCTTGGGTGATAAAAGGAATGTAAAACCCCATCTTTGAACTTTGTAGCAAAATTGGGAGGGTACACTCGTGCAACTAGAGTTCTAACTGCCCTTTCTCCATTATCCTGCAATATTTTTTCTGCCTATGCACATTACGTACATGTGCACCATTTTTAATTTTTAACTTACATGTGTTTTGCAACAAATATTAGTGTGTTGGCAATACATACTAAGTACATGCCATGTCTTTTTGCAGAGATATGTGACCATTATTTACATATTAGTAAATTGCAGAATTCCTTGCAGCTTCTGCGAGGGAATGTTTTCAGTAAAACACATACCCCTGTGAGAACGGAGTACCCCGAAAGCCTCTTAACATCGTTCTGAAAACACTAAAGAACACTGCTGCTTGGTGTCGTAACTTGGCACACACCTTAATTTGGCACAAACCATACTGTACACAGAACATTTATTATATAGAAAAGTTCCAGAAAGAAAAACTTTTGGTAATTCATCTACAAATTATTCATCTTCCAAAAGAAAAAAACTCAATCAGCCAGCTAAGGTATTTACATATAATATATCTGGCAGTGAAATCCTCTATAAACCCTTATTTATTTACATTAGTGCTACAGCTAGGATATGTATGTTTGTTATGTTACATTTGCTAATTTGGTTGGGATATTTACTCACATTTGAATAACTGACTTTGTTGTTCTTTGCCCTTCACACTTTGGGTTTGAACTTGGGGCTGCCATCACCATCCCCAGGACATTTCCAATAATGTATCTGCACTACTGCCATAGTTAATGGGTGCAAAAGATATATTTGTTCCTTGGGGGTGTTCTGCATTTCATTCTTCTTACACATCTAAGTGTATGTTCACATATATGTGGCTTATGACATCCAATGGCCAATTTGCGACTGCGAAGTTTTTCCAACCTTCTCAATATTTTCTCAATATTCATCTAAAAATTCATCTGATTTTTCCCTCCCAGAGCAAAATAAACTACCTTTGCAAATCCGGCATCAGGTGTCAAAAATCAGAGTCGGACACATGTAAACAGCTAAGCACAAATGAGGAGAAATATCACTGTCGCAAATTGGCCATTGAATTTCTTAAGCCACATCCAATTATTGTCCCTGGCATGAAGTTTGTCACCACTAATTGTTGTCAAGTCATCAGGCCTGGGGCGAGTACAAGTACTTGTACTTGTACTTAATTACTCTTTTTCAAGTACTTGTACTTGTACTTGACAGTTGAAAATTAAAAGTACTTGTACTTGTACTTGGCTAAAATATCCAAGTACTTTTCAATTACTTTCAAGTACATTCCAAGTACATTGATTTTGTAGTTTTATAACTTTAATTAAGTGACTTATTAGGTGTAAATTTTTACTGTTTCTTTCAGCAGAGTGTAGATAGATTATAGTTTGTGTTGTTTTGTCAAAGTACAAAGGGCTGTTTAGTTAGCCAGAACTTTGGTTTTCTTTAATTATAACAAGGCTGCATTTAATCAACACCTTTTTACATTTTAAACAAAATACCCACTCATTCAGAATATAGCTGTGTTTTAATCATAAAGGTGCTGCATTTAATCTATCCTTTTTCACTTTTACACAAAAGATTCACTCAGTCACAGCATAGCTTTGCTTTTGTCATATACCTACCCTTATTCATTTTCACACAAAAGACCCACTCAGCCTGAGTGTTGATGCCAAGCTTAGTGGACAGGAGGGCCAATTACTTGTTTATGTAAGACAAACAAGCTAATCCCTTACACAAATAAACTGTTGACTCATTCATTTCAATACACCCCTTTATAAACAAATATCAATGTTTAGTATATCTGCTTTGGTTTTTTACACTATACAATTGCCCTTAAATATAAAGTTTTATTTCACTTGTTCATTCATTTATTTAATAAATGTATTCCAACCACCAACCATATGTAATATCAGTTTTACATAAAGGACTGGTACAAACCCTTTAAAAATGTTTTATGTGCCCCAAGTAAATAATTCATTATCTGTCAACACAAGCATACTGATGTCCAAGTGGATCTTTTGAAATCAGATTTTTTAGCATTGCAAGACAGGATTTCCATGCATTCAGGTGTTTACTCACACTGTGAGTCTCACAGACAAAATTTTTGAAAGACCTGTATTTATTAAGTGTAACCAGAAAAGTAATGGAGCAGATTTTAGCTCATCAGTGTTTATTGAATGATTGCTTTAAATTGTATGTCTCAATAAATAATTAATTTTAAATAAATAGTGATTATCTAGTTATTATAGTTTTGGGGTCGAACGCTATAAAAGTACTTGTACTTGCAATTTTTCAAAGTACTTGTACTTGTACTTGACTCTTGAGATCAGTACTTGTACTTGTACTTGCAACTTGGCAAAGTAATTATACTTGTACTTGTACTTGGCTCCATGTACTTGACCCCAGGCCTGCAAGTCATGAGTTAAAATTGCATGTCATAATACAACTTTTTTGTGCAAACTGAAACTGGTGGCTGTCAATTTGTGTTCTTTCAGCAAAGGATGTCCAGAAGCACATTTTCTCGACCATGGTCCAAAAGTTATTGTGCATTCGCAAATAATCTACTCTGGATCTCCAATGAAATTGGATGAAAATTGGCACTAAAAGATTTTGTGGCTTTATAAAGTGACCACAGTTTGTATTTATGTATGGATATAGTCATCTTCGAAAAAAAATGTTTTGAAATTAAATACCCAAGGAATGATAAGTAACAGCTACTGATCTTCAAACAACAACCAGATTTGACTAAGGAAAAACTAAAGTGGAGTAAATTGGATACAATGTGATCAGTATCTAAAAACAATCTATAGAATTGGGAATGCTCCCAATTAATACCTTTTGAGTGTAGCAGATAAACTTCACACAGGACTGCGATTACTACATGGAGATCAGTGTTTCAGTCCAAGGGTATCCGTGAAAACAAAGTTCTTCTATTTCAGATTGTTGTGTAACGAGTGGTATTTATATATAATACTACATCTGTTTCCTGTAATTTATAAGCCAGACATGTGGGTAGACAAATTGGAAATACATATAAATTATAAAACTCTAGACAGTACAGAGGTTGAGGAGGGGAAGCTTGTCATGTTGCCTGTTTTAGGCGAAATTGGAAAGGGCCTAGTTTTAAAAAAAGTTTTGTATTAAAGTTTGTTTTATCTAAGCATTAGAAAAACATGTTTATAAATCTTCTATCATAAATTATTATTACTGTTGTATACTAGTAAATCTCATCCCATAAGCTGTATTCAAATTCAACCACAGGGCACCAAGTGATTAAATGTCACACATGTTCACCTTTTTGTTACAGAGGCCATCTACAGACAGGTGAATTATGTATATATCTTGTTGCAGCCTACCTTAAAGAGCAAATTTCCATGATATTTTTTTCAAACATGCACACAGATATTTGGTATTCATAAAGCACTCATGCACGTTAAGAGACAGAAATTTATGCTGCTGTAACAGTCAGTACATGTATGAGTGCATTATAGAAACTAAAACTCTATTATCTGAACTGAAAATTTTCCCTAACTGTAAAGAAACTTGAGACTTCAGCAAGGCTAATCTTTTTTAATCAGACTAATAACGGGACTGTTCCACCTTTCTGATCTGGTGGTATGTCAAGTTCCTGACTAATAGTGAACACATCCAAAATATATAGTTTAGGATAGGTTTGAGATGGGTTTAAGATATGTTCCCAATATTTTCCGGAAAGACATTGTCATTTCTTCAAGAAAGTTCCTGATCCATGAGATTGGTTTACCCTAAAGCTCCATTTAAGATTGACTTAATTTCACTGTCATACCAAAATATGACTTAACGAGCAAAAAAGTAGATATTCAAGATGATAAAAATCTGATAATGATTGGTAGCACTTTGCAATAATTTCAACAAGTTAATGTTGTTGCAAACCATTCTACACTGATTCCCAAGTGCTGGCATCGTAAACCCATTGATAAGCACCAGAACTTCCATATACAATTGTTCCGATTGTTGTTGCGATGGGTTTAATATAGTTCTGATTGAAAGACCAACCTCACAAGTACTAAAAATGACTGACCGTTATTCAAATTGCAACCATGGAACAGCCCTCTTACTATGGTGATCAACTCCTGATTGTAATTTAATCCTTAAATGTGCCATTAATTCCAGTTGCAATCGTTCAACAGCCCTCTTAATGTGGTGATCAACCCTTGATTGTAATATGACACATAAAATGTGACATTAAAGAAGTTGATCTTTTCATTTAGAGTGCTCATAAACACATTGCAGACTACAATCGGCAGGCAATAAGCCAATCTAACTAGCAGTCTTCAATCAAACTCGCCATCTCCTGATTTGATTTGAGAGTGAATCAGGAAGCGATTGCAAACTTTTTAAATTTTTACGGAAACTGTTGCCTAACTCTATCTTGGGTTGGACCAAGTGATACAGACATTTTTCTTTTTGTGTGGTTTAGGTTATTCT